>SKCR01021052.1:0-121774 GCA_019454045.1 Zanthoxylum bungeanum | reverse complement strand
AAGGATTCATTGGGCATTGTTTAGTTGTACAACTTTCTAGTAATTAAGGGTAAAAGTTAGATTTCTTTTGAAAAAGTAATAAATCATTCCAGTCGAATCCGATTCTTTAGCTAAAAAAGGGTGTTGGCTGTTGGGTAAGGATGATAATTGGGTTGGTGTAATTTTATATCGATAACATTCTGATTCATTTCGTCCCTATTTTATTTTGAAATTTAAAAATCCTCTTGAATGTCGATGATTTTTAAAAATTTAAATAAAAAAATTATTCTAAAAAATTCATAATCCTGACCTAAATTTTTATTCAACATTTTCACATGCACATAGATTTGCACCATATCATCTATGTGCATATCTAATAACATTTTAACATACACGTACATTCATTTTTAAATGAATTCATTGCGACGAAGAAAAAAATATGATACAAAACATGGCAACAACTTATTGACGATCCCATGCAATTGTTTTCATAAAATACATTAAAAAAATTCACTAACAATTCATTAGTAGAGTTGATTGACACCTCTTATTATGTAATTTTTGGACTAAGATTTCGGATATAGACTACCTTAGCAAATAATAAAATTTTAAGGAAGTCGGGTCGAGCTGTTGAGTTGACAGATCGATAAAAACGGATAATATCTGATTAATTGGGTATGGTATTATAATTATCAAATGTTATAATCATGCTTCGTTTCTAGGTTTAAGCTCAATTGTATGACATGCAACAGTAGAATTGTAGAGAATTATTTAAAAATTGTAACAAAAATTAATATACAAGAAGGACGTTTTGAAAATTTTTGAAAATAGATAAACTAACTCAGTAATCGACTTGAATCTTAAGGACTAAAAGAGTATAATTAAATAATTTATCTTATTGACAGAAAAAAAATAGGGAATAAATTATTTGATTATAACTTTATTTAATATAATTTATTTATATTATATTATTATTAAATGGCGGTATTACATTATTCATGTAATAGCGATGTCAAAGTATGACTCCTTATCACCAATAAGGTGAGGGTTTAAATCTCCCATAATTATGAAAGTAATATTTAAAATAGTTAATAAAACAAAAAAAGTAGAAGAAGATAAACTAACTATATATGACTTCCTTGAAAGCTAAGGATAGTTGAGAGAAATCTTTATTGTTAATAATATTATCAAAACGGAAACTATAATTACATTCCTATTATCAATTTATATTCTAGGCAACTGACGATTTATATTGTTTGTATACATATTTAGATTTTCTTTCCTATTATAGTTTTCTTGTATTGCCTATATAAAAGTTGTTATATTGTATTATATTCAGATTGAAATACAAATAATATTTACTTCAATCTCTAACATGGTATCAGACGAATTTTTCTCTAAATCCTGTTAATTTTCCGGCTCCGGCAACCGCCACTGCTTCCGCGCGTGTACTGCACGAGCCTCTGCTCTCCGCTTATTCTTCACGCGCCGTCACGTTTCCGGCGCTTTTGATCCCTGATTCCAGTACCGTTGGACTCAGAAAACCCCGTTCAATCCGTTTCTGCACTCCTCCACGTCGATTCCGGCCCCTGTTGCTCGGATCTACTCCTCCTTTGCGTCGCCAAACCCTTGCAATTGGGCGTTTTCTCTCGTCGGCGAGTCAGCTCTCACCACCATTGCCGACCGTTTTCTCTGTGCATTCTCGGCCTTTCCCTGTTGTCAGCGTCCCTCCTCCGTCGTTCTCTGTTCCGGTCGTGACTTTTCAGGGGTGTTTTTATTGGTTTTCTGGAAATTCTGCCCTTTAACGTATTTTTGCATATTTTTTGGATCTTTCTTATATTTGCCTTAGTTTGGAGCATATTTGTGTTTTTTCAGAACTCTTGTGGCCATTCTGTAATTTCTAGAAGTTGGGGCTCTTTTGTAGTTATCCACAGTTTCATATATTTTTATTTGTGATTGCAATTTTGGCCCATTTATTACAGTTATTCTGTCTGGTTGTCTCATTCAGGATAATTTTTTCACTGATTTTCACCATGGAAAAGTCAGACATCTTCCAACCAATTCAGATACTCCTCGATGGTCACAATTATGTTCTTTGGGCCCAAGCCATGTGCAGTTTTCTCAAAGGCCGTAAACTCTGACATTACATTACTGGTACCCTTACTAAACCAGTTCAACATAAAAACTGAGAGTGACGACGATTTTACTGATCGCCTTGAAGATTGGGAAAGTCAGAATCACAAGATCATTACATGGTTTTGCAACTCCTCTATCCCTACCATAAGTCTTCAATTTGGTCGTTTTCACACAGCCAAATCCCTCTGGGACTTCCTTGCTCACCGATATACAACAACAGATTTATCTCATCAATATCTGTTGATTTGTCGCCTCCACCAAATACGTCAGAAATCTGGCCAATCTATTACTGAATTCCATTCTCAGATGCAGTTTCTCTGGGATCAATTGGCTCTCTTTGAGCCCCATTGGGATAATTCTATTGATGCTGTCAAATTCACCACCTACAGAGATCGCCAAAGACTGATTCAGTTTCTCATGGCACTTGATACCAAGTTTGAACCCACTCGCGCCTCCTTGCTTCATCAAACTCCACTACCCACTCTTGACTCTGCCATTGATAAACTTATTTCGGAAGAAACTCGTCACTCTACTGGCCGCATACAACATACAGAGATCGTTCTTGCCACACTCCCTTCCAGTTCTCCTTCGTGAAGCCCTGCTCTTACTGTAAGTTACCTGGTCACTTGATCCTCAAATGTCCAACATACTGTTGCAGAATATACCGTAAGATGGGTCCTGACAATTTTGATCGTGACTGTCCTACTCGCCACACTGCTCCCTACTTCAAGGGTCATTCATTTCTTTCTACTGTAGCTTCTGATGATCAGGGTGACACTGAACAGTCTCAGCCTTCTCAGCCTATTCAGGATCTTGCTGTTGGACAATTATGACACATAGCATCACTATTTGTACAGATCATGGTGTTGTTGTACAAATTAACTATGTGACAAAGGAAATTGCTCTTTTATCATTTGTAATTAGATTACCAAGATATATAAATGATAAAAGGTCCTTATGATTACTTATGGATTGAGATGATATGAGACAGTATCAATCCACGAAGGTTTAATCATTAAATATCCCTAGTCGGAGTATTATCGAGATTGGACATCGATAATACGTAAAAGACTAGTATTACACTTGTGCGCGTTGTGGGAGCATAACGACATAGTTCTCATATATTTGGGTATTGGATACTCATGCAAGTGTAATAGGAGGTTGTGTTTACCGATGGTACGGAAACAGCTTCGCTCTGGATAGACCCCTCGGAATTACATTGGTAGTATGACTATGTGTCTATGGAAGTCCGAATCAGGGTAGGTGTATTTGGTCTTAACCTGAGACTTGCACCGCTAATACTTGCGACAATCAATATACTTTGGTTTTGGTCGTCCAGGGCTTTAACAGGTTCTGTGTACGCCTCTTCTGGGTATATTGAGAATCGTAGTGTATTGGGTGTGATGTCGAGATGGAAGTATCACTCCAGTCATAGTGGAGATGATGATCACGTAGGATACAGAACTGGTGCTCTTTTATGCTGCAGTTATCGGGATATTATGACTAGGTCATGTTTATCCGATTATAGAGACTAGTTACCAGAGATCCGATATGTGCTTCGTACGGGGCAGACACAATTCCAGCCCTAGGCTTAACATGTGACATCCGATGCTGGATCAAAATACGTAATACTACGTATACTACGCCTGATAAAGATTACAATTCCTTTAAGAATATTTCTGGAGAATTGGGTAGGCACGGTGCTTTGCTAGAAGCCAACCATGTCTTGTAAATCGGTAAAAATGTAGTACTAGGTACGTACGTGTTCGGATAGTCCGACGACCGGATTTACTGCCAACATATCCGAGGATCTCATGGGTCGCTTCCCGAAGATTCACCGATGACGTATGACTCGCACTTTATTAATCTGGGATTAATTATAAGAGAGAAAATTAATCTGGGATTAATTACGGAGATATTTTATCTGGGATAAAATATTATTTAAAGAGAGAGAACGATTAATTTGGAATTAATCGATAAAATAATATATTCGATATATTATACGAAATTAGATTTCGACGCGGAATTAAAATTAGATTTTAATTCGAGCGAACGAGTTAATTTAGAATTAATTCGTTAGCGACGTGAATAGTAATTTTGCTAGGCATAATTATTTAATTAAATTTTATTTAATTACGTCGCAACGGAAAATTCGTTAATTCGGAATTAGTGAACCCGAGCCAAGGAGTGTTTGCGGGCCCACTCGCATTTCGAATTCAAGTGCGGCCATAAGTCACATCACGCGTCACATCACTTGTCATTCATGTGATGTATGTCTCTTCACTTTGAGTGATTGACAACCAGTCACTATTCATGAGTGATGTGAGTTGTTGGAAGGCATTTATTGCCATTTTGGCTCCAAATTTTGTTGACTTTTTGAAAGGCATTTACAAAATTTTGGTATATGATTTTTATTGATTTTAGAAATCAAAACAACCAACACTTGACTTTCCTCTCTCTCTCTCTTCTCTTCTCCATTCGGCCAAGGGCCACTTCTCTCTCAATTTCTTGCCTAATGCTGAGAGCAATAAGGAAGAAATATGGAAAATTTGTGGCAAATTTTCCAATGCTAGCACATGAAGTGTCATCCAAAGGTGATAGGGAAACAAACCCTTGAGCATGGAATCACCATTTGCAAAGCTTGGAGCTTGGAGCACACTTGGAGGGATGACCGAAAATCAAAGGAGCACAAAGAGGGGCCATTGCCAAGAGCACCTTGGAGGAAGAAAAGTTTTGTTGTTCCTCACATCGCAAAAGCTGATCTATGTAAGTATGATTCTGCCATATTTTTTTTGAGTATTCACACATGTTTCATTGCTTGAATTGATCTTGAGACTAATCTAGAAACCCAACAATGGTATCTTGAGCCATTTTGAGCATGAAATATACTTAGGGTAAAATTTGGGTAAATTGGATTTGAGCATGTTTTGACTAAATTACTTGTTTGAGAATGCTTGTATATGGATGACTTGGAGTTGTTTGTGATCAATTTTGTGAAAAATGGATTGGATCAAATTTTCCCCAAAAATTTAGGCTTGGCCGAAAGTTGGACTGCCCTAAAGTCATGGTGATTTTTGTGTTTTTGATCATTGGATGAGTTGAAATCATTTGGGTAATATTGATTTAGGATTTAATTGGATTAAAACCGAATCGGAAAAGAAATCCCCAAATTGCTGTGACTTGTAAGCATGAAAATGATTGATTTTTTGATTCAATTGTGTTGGACATAAGTTGATGATGATTAGCATAATTAATTGTGTAAATTGATGTTTTGGAAATATTAATTTGGTTAATTAATTATGGCATACACTTTAGGTTAATTAAATTATGAAATTTGGAATTTTGGTAATTTAATTAATTGGGCCAAATTTGGAATTGGGCTTGTAAAGTTGTAAATGGGCTTAATGGGCTTGGTTGGGCCAAGTTTGGTTTAGGCTAATTGGTTAGATCCAATTGGGCCCAAAACCATATCCATAAGTCCAAATATGACTTAATGCACCTTTAATTTTAATTGGGCCTAATGGGCCTAAATTGGTTTCTTGGCAAATAAGGGTGATTCCTTAAATGGGCTTTGGTATTTGGGTTTGACCCATATTGACCAAAGTCCATGCCTTATGAAATTAATTAAAAGCTCATTTGACTTTAATTAAATTAACATTAGATGTTAATAGGGCTTTGAGACCCGTAACGATTAGATTTAGAATCTAAGTCGTAAAGGCACATTAAAAGTGTAAATATTTAATTTAGAATTAAATATAGAATTAGTATTAAATACAAATTAAATTGGATTTAATGTTGTATTTTAATATAATTCAAGAATTCGTATTTTGAGTACTTATTCACAAAACGAGTTTGACTCGCGCAAAATCAAATCGTTGTTTGAACATTGGATGGTCATAAATTTCAGATTAATTAATTGGATTAGATTGATTGATAACATGCTTTGTGTGAATACATGGATGCGATGTATGAATAATGTATATCAGATGGATATTAGATGGGTGAGGGCAATTTTGGAAATTGTTGTAATAAATTTAGAATTTATTAATTGGACCTGCGTGTCGAGCCTATTACCTCTTAACTATTTGTATTTCTCTTCTCACATATTCCCCTCAATGTAAATAAGGTTTCTTTAGAAGTGTTATGTAATCGGGTAGAAGTAATACTTGTGCTAGCGGGAGAGAGGAAATGGAGAGATTTGTTCTAGGAACAAAATGTGTTGAGTATCCAACCGCATATCATTATTATTTTATTTATACGCGCCTTATTATGTTTTTAGAATGCATGTTTAAGGGTGTATGATGATGAGACCTTAACAAAGATAATTAATTGGTTGCCAATTACGCAAAAAACCCTCAACACATATTAAACGTTTTTCCTTCCATTGAGTGATTCTTACTCAAGATCCAAGATTGGCACTGGTTTGTTGGCCAAAGTCAAGACTTTTGTCCGTCGCAGATGTATTTGAATCATGAAAGCTTTGTTCCATATCGGTGTCTTGTCCAAGTTGTGATTTGTTGGCCAAAGTCAAGATCACTTCTTGTTCATCGACATCGATTACGAAGCTTTCCAAGGTCAATGGGTTCCGCTTAACTGGGATCATTAAGTTTGTTGTGCCAAAGCCAAGGCTTAGTTGATTCAGAGGAAAAAGGTTAGGGAATATATTGGAATATTGGCATATATAAGATATATGTTTCTGACTTGGATGTCCACCTACTGGATCTAGGAATTGGATGGGATCCAATTGATCTTAGAGATCTACCTAGTTAATTATCATACAATTTGTTGGCTAAAGTCAAGATTGTGTGTTATTTAACGGGATCCTAGCCAACTAGGAAACAAGGTTTCCCGAGTACTCCACAGAGGGTTAGAGGCTCGCCGAAAAATAGTGGGAGGCAAGTATTAAATTTGCAATATTCGTTTAGTTACTTGCCAATTCACGCTCATTTAATTTTTTCGTCAATATAAATTAATTTATTAGTTGGACTAATATTTAATGTTGTTTTAAATTAAACAGTTGGACTGTATTCAAACTACTTCAATTTTAGTTGATTATATAATTGGATTATAGAAATAAATATATTTGAATTTAACCAATTTAAATTATAGTTGATTATATAGTTAGACTATAGTAATGATTATAATCTATAGTACTTGAAATCGTTGATTCGATAGTTGGACTATCGGAATCAAGATAACTGAAAGATTAGTGTTTAGAACATAGTCCTGGGAGAAAATGTTTTTTAAACGGCTTTAATTTTCAGATTGGGAATAAAATCTCAAGATAGTCCTGGAGACCGAGAAGTTACTTTATTTGATAGAGTGCCGTCTCGAGCCTAAGCCCGGAGTTGAGCAAATAGTAAAACATGATATTTGGAATATTCATGTGATGATAACTTTAGTGCTTAATCTGTTATGCTTGCCGTAAAGTCTCCTTAATTTCTTATTCAGAACTAAGGATTAGATCCTTATAGTATGATAATGAAATTGAATGATCTTCATAGATCTATCATTATATCTTAGAAGTACAAATTGCAATAGAAAACTCTTGGAGAGTTAATGGCTATACTCAAGGAGACAAAGCCAGAGTTTGTAATAGGGCAAGAAGCGCAAGGCGCATCTTACTTCGACTTCCCAGAAGGCCAAGGCTTGGCCAAAGGCTTCTGGGGTGTGGAAAATTGGCAAAGGCAAAATCATTATAATCTTCTGGGAAGACAAATGACATATCCCAAAATGTCTACCTAAACTGTGGCAAACGGGGTCACTGGAAGCGTGACTGCCATATGCACAAGGCAGACATGAAGGAAGTGAAGAGGGGCAAGGCTCCGGCTTCAACCATGTTTGTTATAAACATGTTCACTACTAGTATTAAAATTGGATTTTAGATACTGAGTGTGGTACATAGATACGTACTGATGTGCAAAATCTGCTGATAAGTAGGATACTGACTTCAGATGAGATTGATATGCGAATCGAAAACAAGACGAGAGTCGCTATTTTAACCGTAGAAACCTAAGTTTAGGAACTACCCTTCGGGTGTGTACTTAAATTAGGAAACTGTTAAAATGTAACTAGTTTGACTAGAAACATTTTCTATATCAGAGTATAATCCGTTGCGGATATACCTTTATATTCTAGAAAACTAAAGTGTTTCATTTTATAAAGATGATATTGAGATAAACACATTAGATGTGAATAACATCATTTATATTTTGAATATTAATAAATCTCATACATATGACATGACAAACAAATAGCTCAAACTGAGTAAATCAGTTGAGACTTATATGTGGCATTGTTGTCTGGGACACAATTAACAAGACTCGTATATCCACACTTTCAAAGAGTGGATACTAGGACGAATTTGATTCTATTCAAATAATGTCTACGAATCTAGTTTATTAGGCAAAGTGCCTAAAATACCTTTTACTTGGTAAAAGTTCAAGTGCCACCGATCTGTTAGCCCTCGTTCATAGTGACGTAAGTGGGCCCATATCTAGCTAGGCTAGAGGTGGATATGAATACTTCGTAACCTTTACGGATGTGGGATCGCGTTATGGTTATGTGTTTCTTTTGAAACACGGATCAGAAACTTTTGATGAATTCAAAGAGTTTCGACACGAAGTAGACAAACAGATCGGCTAAAGTATTAAACACCATGATTGGACCATGATGAAAATACTTAAACAATAAGTTTCTCAAATACTTGAAAGAGTATCGTATTCTTTCAATGAGAACTCCTCCCGGGACACGTAAATTTGACGGTGTGTCTAAACTGAGAAACCAAATTTTGTTGGACATGATAAGGTTAATCATGAGTCGCTCTGAGCTACCATTTTCCTTCAAGGGATACGCATTAACAATGCAAAACTTATTTTGAATAAGGTTCCATAAAAATCTGTTTGACAGACTTCATATTAGATATGAACATGAAAGAAACTGGGTTTTCTCATTCCTGAAGATTTGGGAATGCTGGGCATATGTTTGGATGATACCAAACTAGAACCCAAATCGGATAAGTGCCTAAATTGTAGATTATCCTAGGGTAACCAAAGTATAGTACTTATACAACTCACTAGAGAACAATTTAATTGTTGCTCACCATGCGGTTTTCCTAAGAGGAATACCCATATGCAGTGGTAAGTGGGAGGAAAGTAAAACTCGATAAAAATCGGAGTAATACTATTCTAGTCACTGAGTCCTTAATGGAACATAGATAGAAGCCATTTGGATCTTAATAATCCTAATTAGATTAGGAGTAGTTCTGTTAGCAGCTGAGCTAGGCTACAGCACATGCTAAAGAATTAATGGTCTCATCAACGATCCAGATATACTTCAACTATTCATCTGATTCGTTCGGATCATACATCGTGGCGATGTGATGATCGAATAAATTGCATCTGATGATAACACCGTAAATCCACTGACGAAAGTCTTTTCTCAGCAGAAGTTTGAGCGAACAGTACATAGTTCGGGTGTAGGACACTTGAGTGATTGGCTATAGGCCAAGTGGGAGATTGTTGGACAATTATGACCCATATCATCACTATTTGCACAGATCATAGTGTTATTGTACAAATTAACTATGTGACAAAGGAAATTGCTCTTTTATCATTTGTAATTAGATTACCAAGATATATAAATGATAAAAGGTCCTAAGTCCTTATGATTAGTTCTGGATTGAGATGATATGAGAAAGTATCAATCCACGAAGGTTTAATCATTAAATATCCCTAGTCGGAGTATTATCGAGATTGGCAATCGATAATGCGTAAAAGACTAGTATTACACTTGTGCGCGTTGTGGGAGCATAACGACATAGTTCTCATATATTTGGGTATTGGATACTCAAGCAAGTGTAATAGAAGGTTGTGTTTACCGATGGTACGGAAACAGCTTCGCTCTGGATAGACCCCTCATAATGACATTGGTAGTATGTCTATGTGTCTATGGAAGTCCGAATCAGGGTAGGTGTATTTGGTCTTAACCTGAGACTTGCACCGCTAATACTTGCGACAATCAATATACTTTGGTTTTGGTCGTCCAGGGCTTTAACAGGTTCTGTGTACGCCTCTTCTGGGTATATTGAGAATCGTAGTGTATTGGGTGTGATGTCGAGATGGAAGTATCACTCTAGTCATAGTGGAGATGATGATCACGTAGGATACGGAACTGGTGCTCTTTTATGCTGCAGCTATCGGGATATTATGACTAGGTCATGTTTATCCGATTATAGAGACTAGTTACCAGAGATCCGATATGTGCTTCGTACGGGGCAGACACAATACTAAGTATACTACGCCTGATAAAGATTACATATTCTTTTAAGAATATTTCTGGAGAATTGGGTAGGCACGGTGCTTTGCTAGAAGCCAACCATGTCTTGTAAATCGGTAAAAACGTAGTACTAGGTACGTACGTGTTCGGATAGTCCGACGACCGGATTTACTGCCAACATATCCGGGGATCTCATGGGTCGCTTCCCGAAGATTCACCGATGATGTATGACTCGCACTTTATTAATCTGGGATTAATTATAAGTGGGATTAATTACAGAGATATTTTATCTGGGATAAAATATTATTTAAAGAGAGAGAACGATTAATTTGGAATTAATCGATGAAATAATATATTCGATATATTATACGAAATTAGATTTCGACGCGGAATTAAAATTAGATTTTAATTCGGGCGAATGAGTTAATTTAGAATTAATTCGTTAGCGACATGAATAGTAATTTTTCTAGGCATAATTATTTAATTAAATTTGATTTAATTACGTCGCAACGGAAAGTTCGTTAATTCAGATATCTTGTCACTTTGAGTGTGATGTTAGTCACTTGTGATTGATGGGGGTGGTTGGAAGGCTTAAATGCCATGTACCTTTTTTTGGATTTGGAAATTCAAATTTTGGTTTATCATTTAATTGATTTTAGAAATTAAACAAACCAACACAACTTCTCTTCCTCTCTCTCCCTCTCACGGCCAAGAGCCAAAATTCTCTCATTTTCTTCAAAAATGCCGAGAACAAGAAGAAGAAATAAGGAAGATTTGTAGCAAATCTTTCCAATGCTAGCACATAAAGAGTCATCCAAAGGTGATAGGGAAACAAACCCTTGAGCATGGAACCCATTCCCAAGCTTGGAGCTTGTCCGAAAATCTTGGAGCACAAAGAGGAGCCATGGCCGAAAGTCACAAGGATGGAGCAAGGAAAATTTTTATTGTTCCTCGCATCGCAAAAGTCGATCAAAGTGAGTATTCTGCAACTTAACTTTGTTGTATTCACACATGTTTTACGCTTAAATCGATCTTGGTTTGACCTTAGAAACCCAACACAGAGATCAATCCATACATGACCATCTAGTAGATCGAAATGAATTTCTTTATTTAATAAATATTATAAGAAACACATTTATATCTAGGTCCAGTCCTATATGATCACATCATATAAGGTGCCTCCATTCTCATGTCTCCACATGGACGATCCTGGATCAAGGTCGCCATATAATTATAGAATGGACCGCAACTATAGAAAAACCACAAATAAAGTACCCGCTTTGCTTGCTCTCTATGAACTATTTTAGATTACTAACTCCAGACTTAAATCCTCATGTGTTTGACACTAATACACTAATTATGGAGGCACATTAACAATCTTGGGTAAATAATATAATTTAAAATATGCGATATTAAACCAACACTTTGATAAATGAAGAATGCATAATTTTATTTCATAAAATATATTATGTTTACATTACATGAAGCTCTATGGCATATATCCCAACAATCTCCCACTTGCACTAGAGAAAATGGGACATATCAAGTAATCCTAGACCATCTAGGTGACCTTCAAACACTTTAGCCGACAAGGTCTTTGTAAACGAATCAGTTGGGTTTTCTGCGGATGCATTCTTTGTGACGGTAACGTCTCCTCTCTGCATTATCTCCCTGATAAGATGATATTTTCTCTCTATATGCTTCCCCCTCTTGTGGCTTTTTGGTTCCTTTGAATTCGCCACTGCACCACTATTATCGCAATAAAGTGTAAGGGGTTTATCCATATCTGGAACGACTCCCAAGAACTTACGGAGCTAGACTGCTTCCTTAGCTGATTTGTAAGCTGCTACATACTCAGCCTCCATGGTGGAGTCAACAATACAAGATTGCTTTATACTCCGCCATACTATAGCCCCACGACCTAAGGTAAACACTGATCCATATGTTGATTTTCTAGAATCGACATACGTATAAAAATCAGAGTCCGGATATCCCCTTAGGATCATATCCTCATCAGAATATACAAGCATATAATCTCTCGTTCACTTCAAATATTTGAGAATGTGATTCACAACCACCCAATGATCCAATCTTAGGTTAGACTGAAACCTACGGACTAATCCCACTGTAAAAATAGATGTCTGATCTCGTGCATAACATAGCATACATGAGACTACCAACTTTTAAAACATATAAGATATTTCTCATTTCCTCAACTCCTTGAGGTGTCTTAGGAGACTGTTCTTTTGACAAATGAATTCCATGTTGATAAGGAAAATTGCCTTTCTTTGATTTCTACATCCCAAATCGCACAAGGATCTTGTCGACGTACGATGTCTGAGACATAGCTAACAATCATTTCTTAAAATCCTGAAGTATCTGGATCCTAAGAATATACTAGCCTTTCCCAAATCTTTCATTTGGAATTGGTTAGCTAGCTAGGTTTTCACGTCCGATAATATCTTTACATCATTCTCAATGAGTAAAATATCATCGACGTATAAAATATAAAAAAAAAACTACATTTCCGTCAATGACGCACTTGCATACACAAGGCTCATCAACATTCTGCTCAAAATCATAAGACTTCGTCATGGTATCAAATCTTATTTTCCAAGATCGAGATGCTTGTTTGAGACCATAAATGGACCTTTGCAGCTTGCAAACCTTTTGCTCTTGACCTTGGGCTATGAACCCCTCCCGTTGTACTATATAGATACACTCATCAAGATTGACATTCAAGAATGTAGTCTTGACGTTCATTTGCCAAATCTTATAGTCATAATATACGGTAATGGATAGAAGAGTACTGATGACTTTAAGTATGGCTACTGCTGAGAAAGTTTCCTCATAGTCAACTCCCTCTTTATTGGTATAACCCTTGGCCACTAGCCTAGCCTTGAAGGTCTGTACCTTCCCATTTGCTCCCCTATTTCTATTATAGATCCACTTGCAACCTATAGGCTTTACCCCATCAGGTTGATTTATAAGTTCCTAAACTGAGTTGGATTACATAGACTCAATATTGAGGTTCATGGCTTTAAGCCATTCCTCTTTTTCAGAATCATCCATTGCACTATGATAGGTCAATGAATCATCTACACCATCACTGAAGTGACAAATTGTGCCTCTCCAATTCATAGATAGTGATCAAGTTGTCGCACAACCCTCCCACTACGTCTAGGTGGTAGATCATTCTGATAAACTTGCATCTGACGCTCAGATGTCGAAGTTGTTATGTGTTTATCAATTGTCTTTGACGATGGTATGCTGGTCAGACCAATAAGTAACTCCTCGAGTAACACCTTACTTCAAGGTTTGAACTCCCTCATATAGTAATCCTCTAGAAATGTTGTGTTTATCGATAAAAACACTTTGTTATCTTCAGGGCTATAAAAAAATCTACCCCTAGTCTCCTTAGGATAGCCTACAAATAGGCACATCTGTGAACGCGGCTCCAACTTAGTAGTCTTATTTTTCAGTACATGTGCTGGACACCCCTATATGCGCATATGTCGTAAACTACCTTTATGACCACTCCACAACTCTAAGGGAGTCTTAGGAACAGACTTAGATAGAACTACATTAAGGATATATATTGTTGTTTGTAATGCGTACCCCCATAACGAACTAGGTAGTGAGATATAACTATAAATAGATCTTATCATGTCTAGTAGGGTCCGATTTCTCCTCTCTGCAACACCAATTTGTTAAGGTGTTCCAAGTATTGTGAGCCGAGATACTATCCCATGCTCAACTAAGAATTCCTCGAAATCTCTGTCAAAGTATTCTCCTCTACGATTTGATTATAGAGTTTTGATCGTCTTACCTAACTGGTTCTCAACCTCAACACAGTACTCTTTGAACTTTTCAAAAATATCTGACTTGTGCTCCATTAGATAGACGTACCCATATCTTGAATAATAGTCAATAAATATGATGAAGTATTCAAAACCACCTCGGGCTCTTACATTCATCTGTCCGTAAATGTCTGAATGTATTATCTCAAGTGGTTGACTGGCTCTTATACCTTTTCCAGTATAAGGTCTCTTGGTCATTTTTTCTTTTAAACAAGATTATCATACTGGTAAAGTTTCGAGCTTTAACTAGTTTAAAGCTCTGCCTTTATCAACCTATCTATCCGGTCAAAGCTGATATGACCAATTCTAAGATGCCATATATATGTGTCATGGTGAGAAATCTTTTGTGTTTTCTTTTAGGTTTCTCAACCTTAAACATTTCAGTGTTGAGCAGTGATCTATGCGTTATTGGTCTTAAGACGTATAAATTGTTTTCTAAGTTTCTTGTGCATATAGTTAATCCATTTATACCAATAATAACTAAATTACTATTAAACGAAATGGAAAAATCATCATCCAAAAGTTTCGAAACAGAAATTAAATTCCTATGAAACCCAAGAATAAATAACACATTGTTTAAATTTAAATAACCATTATTTGTAAAATCTAAAATGGAAACTTCCACTGTTGTTGCTAAAATGTCATCCCCTATCCCGACCTTCATGATGTAGTCAACTTCAGCAACGTCCCTCTATGTGTCAAGTAGCTGAAAAGAACAAAAATGATTAGTAGCCCCATAATCAACAATCCAAATGGATTTATCATCCTCCACTAATAGAGATTCGATAATAAGTAAATCATATTTATCTGTAACCTTCTTCTCTTTCAGCTCAGCAAGGTATTTAGGACAATTCCTTTTCCAATGCTCGTCCTTTTTGCAGTGGAAACACTTTCCCTTGGGCTTGGCATCCTTTGAGACTTTCTTGTTCTTCTTCTTCTTCTTCTTCATGCGCTTAGCCTTAGCCTTCCCAGTGTTATTCTTCTTCTTTTTTTGCAGATTTAGAAGACTCGGCAACATTTTCCTATGCACTTGGCTTACGAGGATCCACAAGCATGAACTTGTAATGGGTGAGTTCATTCAATAGTTGGGTCAAGGTAAAAGTCAACTTCTTCACAACATAGTTGCTTTTAAACTACTGGAAATTCATCGAAAGAGTTTCTATAATCATGGTCACCTGGCTCTATTCGTCAATACGAGCTCTATGGGTTTCAGCAGTGTTGAGATAGGTCATCATCCTCAAGACGTGATCTCAGACTGATGTCTCTTCCTTTATCCTAGCAGTCATCGTTGAGACCATGGCCTCATGATGTTGACGCTCCGAAGGCTGCCCGAACATGACCTGCAATGACTCCATCATATTAGATGTTGTAACCATAAGCTCATGTTTTGTAGTAAGAACCTCGAACATCCCTGCTAGCAAGTATCAATGGTCTTATTAGCCGCGACCCATTTCTGGTAGACATTACGCACAGCTTGGCCAGCATTTCTGGCCGGCTCTAGAGGACACTCCTCTGTCAGGACAAACTTTAGGTCTTCACAGACCGGGATAATGTTCATGTTACATTTACACTTAACATAGTTTTCTTCGGTTAATTTATCATTAGAGAGAATGGAAATAATAAGATAAACCATGGCTGAAAAATAAAATAAACATGCATTTAACATTTATTTATCACATATTAAAATTATCAAATATTTTGACATAAAATTAAACATGATGCATAAACCATTAATAATGAATTAAAAACCTAAGAGAATTATTTGTTGGAAAATCTAATTCATGTCCCAAGATCAATAGAGCATACAAATATATATAAATGAATGAACAATATTGAAGTATGGCGGAATCATACTCACAAAGATCGGAATGCGGATGCGTTGATGAAATGAAAACTTTTCTCCTTAGTGCAGTGAAGGTTTCGGCCAAGGTGAGTGGGGAAGCTCCAAGCCTTCTTTGATCCTTCCAAGCTCAAGAATTAGTTTCCCATAACACCTTTGTATGATCCCTTGAAGGTGCTAGCCTTGTGTGTGAATTTATGTTCCAAAACAAACACAATTTCTTCAAGTTTTTGCAACAAAAACAGAAAAGTGGAGAGGGCTGTGAAACTTCACAGTTTCGGTCAAGAGGAAAGAGAGGAGAATGATGATTTTAATTTCAAAAATCAATTTATATTTGTGTCAAAATAATTGTCAAACAATTACCAAACCTTTGGTAGGTTTATGACACAAAATCCATCACCATACCTTGCCTTTTGAGTGTGTTACACACCATCACCAAAACCCATCACACAAAAGTGTATCTAATGATAAGTGATGTGATGGTTGATGTGACATGTGGGCCCCACTTGATTTCGAATGCGAGTGGGCCCGCAAACACTCCCGGGCTCGAGTTCGATAATTCTGAATTAGCGAACTTCCGTCGCGACGTTAATTAAATCAAATTTAATTAAATAATTGTGCCTAACAAAATTACTATTCACGTCGCTAACGAATTAATTCCAAATTAAATTGTTTGCCCGAATTAAAATCTAATTTTAATTCCTCGTCGAAATCGAATTTCGTTTAATATATCGAATATATTATTTTAATGATTAATTCCAAATTAATCTTTCTCTCTCTTCAAATAGTACTTTATCCAAGATAAAGTCTCTCCGCAATTAATCCCAGATTAATTAAGTTCGAATCATACGTCATCGGTGAATCTTCGGGAAGCGACCCAAGAGATCTCTGGATATGTTGGCAGTAAATACGGTCGTCGGACTATCCGATCACGTACGTACCAAGTACTACGTTTTTACCGATTTACAAGACAAGGTTAGCCTCTAGCAAAACGCCATGCCTACCCAATTCTCCAGAAATATTCTTACTGGAATATAAGATCTATAACAGGCGTAGTATACCGTAGTATAGTGTATAGCAGTCCAGTATCGGATGATCACATGTAAGGCCTGGGGTTGGAGATGTGTCTGCCCCGTACGATACATATATCGGACATCAAGCAACTAGTCTCTTTGAATCGGATAATCCTGACCTTGTCATATTATCCCGATGGTTGCAACCATTATAGAGTACTAGTTCTGTATCTTGCGCGATCATCATCTCCATATGTCTGAAGTGATACTTCTGTCTTGACATCACATCCAATACACTACGATTCCCGATAAACCTAGAAGAGGTGTACACATAACCTGTTAAAGCCCTGGACGACCAAAACTAAAGTCTACCGATTGTCGCAAGTACTAGCGATGCAAGTCTCAGGTTAAGACCATATGCACCTACCCTGAAGCGGACTCCCATAGACACGCAGACATACTACCAATGGGATTCCACGGGGTCTATCCAGAGCGAAGCTGTTTTCCGTACCATCGGTAAAACACAACCTCCTACCGCACTTGCATAAGTATCCTATACTTAAATATATGAGAACTATGCCGTTGTGTCCTCACAACACGCACAAGTGCAGTACTAGTCTATTCTGCATTATCGATGTCCAATCTCGATAATACTACGACTAGGGATATTTAATGATTAAACCTTTATCGATTGATACTGTCTCATATCATCTCAATCTGGAAATAATCATAGGGACTTTTACCATTTACATATCAAAGTAAATAAATTACAAAACGGTAAAAGGCAATTTCACTACTACATAGTTAATTTTGTACAACAATACAACATCATTTACAAAATAGTGACGCTATGGGTCATAACTGTCTAACAATCTCCCACTTGGCCTATAGCCAGTCACTCAAGCATCTAATACCTGAACTATGTACATGTCGCTCAAACTTTTCCCGAGGAATAGCCTTCGTCAGCGGATCTGCAATATTATCCTCTGATGCGATCTTTTCGATCTTTACATCGCCACGATGTATGATCTCTCGAATCAGATGGAATCGTCGAAGAACATGTTTGGATCGTTGATGAGACCTTGGTTCCTTAGCCTGTGCTATAGCCCCGCTATTGTCACAATACAATGGAACGGGCTCAGCTGCTAACGGAACTACTCCTAATCCAATTAGGAATTTACGGATCCAAACTGCTTCTTTTGCTGCTTCAGCTGCTGCAATGTACTCCGCTTCAGTTGTTGAATCGGCAACAGTATCTTGCTTGGAAGATTTCCAGCTCACTACTCCGTTATTCAAACAAAATATGTACCCGGATTGCGACTTAAAGTCGTCTCTGTCGGTTTGGAAACTTGCATCGGTATACCCAGATACCTCAAGTTCTCCATCTCCATAGATTAAGAAAGCATCTTTAGTTCTGTTAAGATACTTAAGGATACTCTTAACCGCCATCCAGTGATCTTTACCTGGATCGGTGTAGACACTGCATTTTTGCATATCATGCCCAATGACGAGCCTCGTAAGGAGGCACTACCTTTTCATGTCGTGGAAGTCGCGGAAAGCGGTCGTCGGAAAGGGAAAGTCAAGAATTGACGTTTTGTGGATTTTATTCGCTCGTTTGCTTCGGGTTCATCGTCGCCTTTTTCCATTTTAGAATCATCCTTCGCTCGGAACCTTTTCCTCGCTCTTTCTCACACATATTCTCTCTCTCTAATTTTCCTTGCTTGTGACCCTTCAACTTCCATGCAAATTAAAATTCACCAACCAATTAAATTAATTTGAATTAGATTAAATCATTAAAAATTACCAACCAATTAAATAACAACTTTAACAAATCAATAACCTAACAAGAAGCCCCATGCCCTTTCACGTGAAAGCAACTCCTTGCCACCACAAAACCAATACAAAAAGAAAAAGAAATCACCACACCATTTTCAAAGACCCATCATCTCCACCGATTCTTCACTTGTCTTTTTCCTCCATTTGATCAATTACAAAGCATCTCACCCATACTCTCCTCCCTTCCCAAGACTCTGACCAGACTGTCTCCTCTTTCACTATAATCCTCTCGACAACCCTACTGCCAGGGCCTCAACTCCACCTAACCTTCATTATTCACGCTGACGAACCCTCCTAAAAGCCCCAGCACTTCACGCTAACTAAAAAAACTGATACACATTGCCCTCCTTCGCGGGATCATCATTTCAACACAAGCAGCCCTCCTCGGTTCCTAGCCATTTAGCAGCCCATTATCCTTCACTCAACCACTCTCAGCCCTTCAGCCCCGGACAGAGACCTTCACGCCCTTTGCCCCTTGCCTTCACTCAACAGCCCCTCCACTTCACTACCTGCTGAGGCCACGCCTAAGAAGCCATGTAACAGCCCTTTGATCTCTCTCGGCAAGCAGCCCCAAAAACCAGAAACCATCATACCTTCAGCTAGCTCTTCACCAAACCCGAGATAGCCTCACTTCAGCCCGCTGGGGGGGCACCACTCAATCAACTCTCTCCACACTCCATTTCCACACCTCACACAGACCACGCACTGCCCTCCAACTTCACGCATAGATCACTCCCTTGGTTCACGTCATAGCCTTCACAGCAGCCCACTCAGCTCTCCTTCTCGGCTTCACCATGCTGCCCATCAATGCATAAACGTAGCAGCCCTCCACACATGTTACTGCCTTGTCTCAGCCTTCAAAGACACACCATTGGAGGCCAAAACCAGAAGCCATCCACACCAAATCAGACCTTCATCGTGAGACACCTGCCCTCATGAATCACAATACTGCCTTAACCACCTAGCAGACCACACGTCCTCTGCCCAGCCCCCATGCTCAGACCACAAACAAACCCTTACTGCCACCTATCCTCCAAACTACCCACTGCCCATTAGCTGTCCATGCAAAACAAACACAAACCTTGCAGTTCTCGGCCACCCTGACTGAGCAACACCGAGAAACAGCAACCCTCACACTAGCCAAATCATCCAACAAACACAGCCCTCTCTCCCTTCCTCTCTCTGTCGAGCCCTCAAACACGCATCAAGCTTCACGGCCTCGCACCAGCATGCATGTACTGCCCTACCTCACGCATGAACCCTCAGTCACTATATTACACGTAAAGACTCAGCCCTAACCAAGTCCCTGTCACGTGAAAGTACCCACACAGACTGCCCACAAACCCTATTTCATCCAGCCCAGCCACGTGAATAGCATCAAAATAGCCTTCACGTTCACTGCCGAGACCAAACCACAAACTAACCCTCTAACCGAGCCCGAATGATTCCTTGAAACCCTAACCAAACACCTGTAATTGGCGGCCACTTTGCATGTGACATGCACACGTGAAAACGTGGCCAAAACCACGACCAAAATTGACGTAAGGATAACCAAGAGAGAGAAAGAGAATTTGAGTTGAAAAAGAGAGAAAACAGCGAGTGAAAATAACAGAAAAGTACAGAAAAATCATGAGTGGACATAACGAGTGAAACAGCGAGTTGAAACTGTGAGAATACAGATAAAACGGTAAACTGTAACCGCGGGTGAAAACAGTGAAAACGGCAGAAACAGCGGATCCGTTGAAAACGGACAAAACATTGAAAACGGCGAACCCGGACACAACAGCGGAAAAATCGCATCAGTGAGAACAGTGGAATGATAACCCCTTCCGGCACCGCAGAACGCACTCCCGGATAGCGACTAAAAGATAAGACCAGAGGACACCCTTTGTTACTTTACTGTTACGGACGCGGCGTATTCGGTTGATGTCAGATACGTCTAATCAGGTATGCGAGGTCCTACATTAATAGTGGCCAAGTTACTGGCCCACATGTTTATATTTGTACTTGTTATGTTATGAAAACTCATCTTCGAAACATGTAAATTTAAATGTAAGATTTTTTTTATGAATGTGAATTAGGTTGAATTATCATTGTACATGTATGTTAAGTAGTTTTGATTAATATTGCACAAATCACAAACATTACAAGATGACATAAAGTAAGAGACCATTCCGAACCCAAAGGTTTGAGGTCTTCTCTTGCGAGGGGTGAGTGCGGCCTTAAATCGCATTTTCCCGGCTCACACCGGGTGGCGACTCCATGTTATTTCGTACTTCTCAGCTAGGCCGCGAGCCTAGGACGGCATCGCCCAGTTTCTGTTGTCTACAGTCTGGCGAGTCCACTGGGGATATAGAGAATTGGCTCCGAAATGATATCTTGTAATGTTTGTGATTTGTGTTTTAATTAATCATGACTACTGTGTTTATGCCTGTGTTTTAGACTGTTGTCATTTGTGTTTATGTTTGTGTTTTGGACTATTGTCATTTGGATTTATTTGAACTCTTTGTTAAAAGATATGAACTCATTTTCGTTTAAATCGGGACAAGTTCATGTCCCTTTGACAATTAGGTCAAAATTTCTGAAATGCCGATGGGCCAATTTGTGTTTGGGCCTTTCATCATTTGAAGTTTTTTAGCTGTGTTATTGCAAAAGTGTAAACCTGTTAGGTCTTTTCAAACTGGAACAAGTTTGCACCGCGCAATGATGTGATTGAATACTTTAAAATGATAACAGGCCAATTAGTGTGAATCATTTTATGAGTTTATTTATTTCTGTACATCATACATCATATGTCATGCATTCATGCATCATGTTAACCCTTTTTGTCTTAGAGGCCATTATAGACTCTCGTTGGGTTGGGAAAGAGGAGAGATTTGTCAAGGAATCATCAAACAGTATGAGTGAGTCAGCTGACAAAGAATCCCGCCTAGATCAATTGGAAGCCAAGGTAGCCGAGTTGCTGAGCAGTTGCAAGTCCTGACCAATGATGTGACCAGTTTGACCGTGCCCTGTACAGCTAGTAACAGAGACTTATGCAACCAGAATGAAAAGATCATTGGAAAACCTTCAAAGACTGAGCCTACTTCCTCAGAGATTGCTCCTCTCAGAAACAGAAAACTCTTTCTGTTTGAGAAAGCCGTTGTCAAAAATGTTTGAAAAGTTATAGATGCAAGGAAAATGAGAGTTAAAGGAAGAATGGTTGTTCTACCTCAGAAGTCTGGCACAGACTACTCCATGATTGTAAGTTTCAGTATTTTCCGAAGAAAAATCAGATGGCAGACGCATTGGCGACAGTAGCCGCGGCTTGGGAAAATCCAGAGAAATCAATGATGAGATCACTTGTGCTGACAACTGCAAATAACCCAGTGTATGAGACATAAGGGATATCAGATGTGGGAGCCGATGACAGAGAGCTTTGGCATCGCAATGTTCAAAGGCATCTGGAACACAAAGAATTCTCAAAGAAGTAAGCAGAAAAGACAGAAAATTAGGAAAAAATGAGACTACCAGATTTGGGAAAGGAAGAGTTTACCGAGACGGTCGACGTAAACAGAGTGAAGCTGCACTTTGCTGAGATGAAAGAATACTGAGCAGTTACCAAAGAAATTGGCAGAAGGCCTAACCCAACGAGATAGGGAATATATTCATGCATACACATAACTTGCATCATTTGTTTTGTGTTGTGTTTTTTTGCAGATTTCAGAAAAAAACCAGCAGGGGATTACTAGAAACATGGCGCCGAGGAGCACAAGGACGATACAACCCATTACAAAAAGGGAGTATCTCTTCACTTGCATATTTACATGCACACGTATTTATTATGTTGTTTTGTATTTACAGGTTTAAAGAAAAAAAAAAGAAAGAGAGAAAAGAAAGCATCAAAAATCAAAAAAAAAAAAAAACGGCAAGCACTAAAAGACGACGGTGTGAAGCCACGATAACAGAAGAATTTCGGTCATGTCTGGCTGAAGACGATGAAGTCAACACTAAAAGGGAGGCAACCTATGCAATTTGCTGTGATTTCTGTTTCATGTTTTATGGAATTTCTAATTTTGTGTTATTTTTGCAGGAAAAAAGCAAAGGCGGACAAGGAAAACATTAAGAATCAGAAGCAGCAAGCACTAAAGACGATGTGATGCCACACTGACAGAAGAATTTCGGCCATGTCTGGCTGAAGACGATGAAGTCAACACTAAAAGGGAGGCAACCCATACAATTTGCTGTGATTCATGTTTTTGTGGAATTTAATTTTGTGTGTTACTTTTGCAGGTAAAAGCAAAGGCGGAGTATGTTAAGACATAGGGATTGGTGTTTGGTAATCACAAAAATGGGAGCTAATTCATTAGTGGTGGCAGAGTAAGGAAAGAATTCATGAGACGCATCTCAATGAATTTATATCAAACAAGTGGCGTATCGAAAAGAATCTGAATCGGTGAGGTTCCCCGCTGACCAGGTATCCCAAGGCCTATTTGAAAGTTTGTGTTTTATTTGAAAAGTTTGTATTTCATTTTAATTATGAAAAAAAAAATGAATGAAAAAGGTAAAAAAAGAGTGAAAAAAATGAATGAAAAAAAAAATGATGAAAGAAAAGAAAAAAAATGAGTGAGTGAAGTCTTTGATAATCAGACGTATGTCCTGTGATGACATTGAATGCTGTAGGGAGAAACCCTAGAAACGATAAGTGCGAGACACGCTCTCTTCCGATATTCTGAATGGATTGATCTCAGTTAGACTCACGAGCACTTGATTACAGAACCCTAGCAGTAGAAACCTGAGTAGTTATCGAGGTGACTAGTTGAAGAGATGATGTATTAGTGAATGACCGTTTGCCTGGGTGTCCACACTTGTTTACGGATGCTATGATATATGATATGGTTGGAAATAAAGAAAAAGTCTCTGAAATAAAAAAGAAAAAAAAAAGAGACCACCTATAACCGATAAGCGTGAAGCTACCCATGGGCGAGTATTAGGACCACCATGAGGAGAAATGCTACCTTAAAGGGTAGGTGTGTCAGAAAAGAAAAGAAAAAAAAAAAAAAAAAAAGAGATGAAAAAAAAAGAGACAAAAGAAAAGAAAAAAGATGAAAACCATATCATGTTGAGTATGTTGAAGTAATCACGAAATGTGATTAAGACATCCAGGTTGGTTAGACCCACTGGTTCGATTCTCTGAAACGAAATCACCAAGTTGGCTTACTTAAGGACTAAGCTGCGAAAGAGCCTTAGCACACACACACATAGAGTCTAACTCAGATCACCCATTCAGATGATTGGACTTGAGTATGTCGAGTACTTTGAAGGTTCTTCGGTTTCGACGCGAAAGCATTCGTTGAGGATAAGATATGTCTATCTATCAAAGATTATCTCGTGAGAAGTGATGTAATGTGTAAAATAGAATATCATGTCAGCTTAGAGGCGAGGCCTCATATCAGCTTGGGGGCGAAGCCCCACATCAGTATCAGTTTGAAGGCGAGGCCTATCTCAACCTGGGGCGGGGCCCACATCGATTCAGTATCAGTATCCGCTTCGTATTGCATTCTGAGGGCGGGGCCCACATCAGTTCATGATTAGTATCTGTCGGATACAACATTCTGGGGTCGAGGCCCACACCAGTTCGGATCAGTATCAGCCGGGTATGGCATTCTAGGGGCGAGGCCCACATCACATCAGTATATCAGTATCGTCAGGTATGGCACTCCGGGTATGGAGACACAATATCAGTTTTGCCAGGTACGACACTCCGGGTATGGAGACATAGTATCAGTTTTGCCGGGTATGGCATTCTGGGCGAGGCCCATATTAGTTCAGTATCAGTTCTGCCGGGTATGGCATCCTGGTGGCGAGGCCCACATCATAATCAGTCTTTGCCAGGTATGACACTCTGCGGGTCGAGGCCCACATCATAATCAGTCTTTGCCATGTATGGTACTCTGCGGGTTGAGGCCCACATCATTATCAGTCTTTGCCGGGTACGGCACTCTGCGGGTTGAGACCCACATCACTATCTATCTTTGCTGGGTATGACACTCTGCGGGTTGAGGCCCACATCATTATCAGTCTTTACCGGGTACGGCACTCTGCGGGTTGAGACCCACATCACTATCTATCTTTGCTGGGTATGGCACTCTGGGGGCGAAGCCCACATTAGCTCCAGTATCAGCTCAGGGTCGTGACCCACATTATCCGTATAGTTTCAGGGATGAGTCCTGAGGACGAGGCCCACTTCAGTTTCAGTTTTGGGGATGAGTCCCAGGGCCGAGGCCTATATCAGTATCAGCTTGGGGGGTAGGACCCATATCAGCATCAGCTTGGGGGCGAGGCCCATATCAGCATCAGTCGAGGGCTGAGGCCCATTTTAGTTTCAGTTTCGGGGATGAGTCCCAGGGTTGAGGCCCACATCAGCATCAGCAGGGGGACGAAGCCCCATATCAGTGTCAGCTTGGGGGCGAAGCCCACATCAACATCAGTTTGGGGATGAGTCCCAGGGCCGAGGCCCATATCAGCATCAGCTTGGGGGCGAGGCCCACATCAGCATCAGTCGAGGGCCGAGGTCCATTTCAGTTTCAGTTTTGGGGATGAGTCCCAGGGCCGAGACCCACGTCAGCACCTGTTTGGGGATGAGTCCCAGGGTTGAGGCCCACATTCAGCATAAGTATCAGCAGTTTTGGGGATGCGTCCCAGGGTTGTAACCCACTTCATCAGCATCAGCAGTTTTGGGGATGCGTCCCAGGGTTGTAACCCACTTCATCAGAATCAGTCCGGGGGCGAGGCCCATATCAGTATTAGTCTAGGGCCGAGGCCTACATCAGTATCAGTCCGGGGGCTAGGCCCACATCACATCAGTATCAGTTTGGGGCGAGGCCCACATTATTATCAGACTTTGCCGAGTATGGCACTTCAGGGGCGAGGCCCATATCAGCTTGGGAGCGAGGCTCCACATCTTGATCAGCTTGAGGGCGAGGCCCATATCAGCTTGGGAGCGAGGCTCCACATCATCATCAGCTTGGGGGCGAGGCCCATATCAGTCTGGGAGCGAGGCTCCACACCATATCAGCTTGGGAGCAAGGCTCCACATCAGTATCAGTGTCTCGGAGGAATAAAGCCTCATCTATACAGTTCAGGAACAAAGCCACAGAGTTAGCACAGTCAAGGGATAAAGCCTTCAATCAGTACAGTTTGGAATAAAGCCAACAGTTAACACAGTCAGGGAACAACCTCTCCCTCAACACAGTTCGGGAACAAAGCCTAGGGGAATAAAGCCCTATCTCAACAGTTTGGGAACAAAGCCCAGGGGAATAACACAGTTCGGGACAAAGCTCGGGGAATAAAGCCTCATATCACAATTCGGGAACAAAGCCCACAGTAAATGCAAATATGGAACAAAAATAAAGAGTGAATGCATGATTCGGGAATAAAGCCCAATTCAGTACAGTTCAGGAAGAAAGCCTGTATTCAGCTCAGTTCAGGAAGAAAACCTGCATCCAATTCAGTTCGGGAATAAAGCCCACATTCAGTACAGATCAGGAATAAAGCCTACATCCAGTTCAGTTCAGGAAGAAAGCCTGCATTCAGCTCAGTATGGGAATAAAGCCCACATTCAGTACAGATCAGGAATAAAGCCTAACACAGTTCGGGAATAAAGCTCGGAGGAATAAAGCCTACACAGTTCGGGAATAAAGCTCGGAGGAATAGAGCCTCACCTACACAGTTCGGGAATAAAGCTCGGAGGAATAGAGCCTCACCTACACAGTTCGGGAATAAAGCTCGGAGGAATAAAGCCTCACCTACACAGTTCGGGAATAAAGCTCGGAGGAATAAAGCCTCACCTACAGTTCGGGAATAAAGCTCGGAGGAATAAAGCCTCACCTATTCAGTTCGGGAATAAAGCTCGGAGGAATAAAGCCTCATCTCAACGGTTCGAGAATAAAGCTCGGGAGAATAAAGCTTCATCACAATTCAGGGAACCAGACCCTCAGCTCACTTTCGGGAACAAAGCCCAGAGGTCGAGGCACCTTACCATCATAACAAAACAGTTCGAGTAACAGGTAAGTCAGGTGGCAGCTGGCGAGCCAGGTAAGTAAAAATGCATTGCACGTAACTTTGATAGAATTGTCATTGTCACACACTACACAAGTCCCATCAAAGTGGGGGCGACTGTAGACACTGCATTTTTGCATATCATGCCCAATGACGAGCCTCGTAAGGAGGCACTACCTTTTCATGTCGTGGAAGTCGCGGAAAGCGGTCGTCGGAAAGGGAAAGTCAAGAATTGACGTTTTGTGGATTTTATTCGCTCGTTTGCTTCGGGTTCATCGTCGCCTTTTTCCATTTTAGAATCATCCTTCGCTCGGAACCTTTTCCTCGCTCTTTCTCACACATATTCTCTCTCTCTAATTTTCCTTGCTTGTGACCCTTCAACTTCCATGCAAATTAAAATTCACCAACCAATTAAATTAATTTGAATTAGATTAAATCATTAAAAATTACCAACCAATTAAATAACAACTTTAACAAATCAATAACCTAACAAGAAGCCCCATGCCCTTTCACGTGAAAGCAACTCCTTGCCACCACAAAACCAATACAAAAAGAAAAAGAAATCACCACACCATTTTCAAAGACCCATCATCTCCACCGATTCTTCACTTGTCTTTTTCCTCCATTTGATCAATTACAAAGCATCTCACCCATACTCTCCTCCCTTCCCAAGACTCTGACCAGACTGTCTCCTCTTTCACTATAATCCTCTCGACAACCCTACTGCCAGGCCTCAACTCCACCTAACCTTCATTATTCACGCTGACGAACCCTCCTAAAAGCCCCAGCACTTCACGCTAACTAAAAAAACTGATACACATTGCCCTCCTTCGCGGGATCATCATTTCAACACAAGCAGCCCTCCTCGGTTCCTAGCCATTTAGCAGCCCATTATCCTTCACTCAACCACTCTCAGCCCTTCAGCCCCGGACAGAGACCTTCACGCCCTTTGCCCCTTGCCTTCACTCAACAGCCCCTCCACTTCACTACCTGCTGAGGCCACGCCTAAGAAGCCATGTAACAGCCCTTTGATCTCTCTCGGCAAGCAGCCCCCAAAACCAGAAACCATCATACCTTCAGCTAGCTCTTCACCAAACCCGAGATAGCCTCACTTCAGCCCGCTGGGGGGGCACCACTCAATCAACTCTCTCCACACTCAATTTCCACACCTCACACAGACCACGCACTGCCCTCCAACTTCACGCATAGATCACTCCCCTTGGTTCACGTCAATAGCCTTCACAGCAGCCCACTCAGCTCTCCTTCTCGGCTTCACCATGCTGCCCCTCAATACATAAACGTAGCAGCCCTCCACACATGTTACTGCCTTGTCTCAGCCTTCAAAGACACACCATTGGAGGCCAAAACCAGAAGCCATCCACACCAAATCAGACCTTCATCGTGAGACACCTGCCCTCATGAATCACAATACTGCCTTAACCACCTAGCAGACCACACGTCCTCTGCCCAGCCCCCATGCTCAGACCACAAACAAACCCTTACTGCCACCTATCCTCCAACTACCCACTGCCCCTTAGCTGTCCATGCAAACAACACAAACCTTGCAGTTCTCGGCCACCCTGACTGAGCAACACCGAGAAACAGCAACCCTCACACTAGCCAAATCATCCAACAAACACAGCCCTCTCTCCCTTCCTCTCTCTGTCGAGCCCTCAAACACGCATCAAGCTTCACGGCCTCGCACCAGCATGCATGTACTGCCCTACCTCACGCATGAACCCTCAGTCACTATATTACACGTAAAGACTCAGCCCTAACCAAGTCCCTGTCACGTGAAAGTACCCACACAGACTGCCCACAAACCCTATTTCATCCAGCCCAGCCACGTGAATAGCATCAAAATAGCCTTCACGTTCACTGCCGAGACCAACCACAAACTAACCCTCTAACCGAGCCCGAATGATTCCTTGAAACCCTAACCAAACACCTGTAATTGGCGGCCACTTTGCATGTGACATGCACACGTGAAAACGTGGCCAAAACCACGACCAAAATTGACGTAAGGATAACCAAGAGAGAGAAAGAGAATTTGAGTTGAAAAAGAGAGAAAACAGCGAGTGAAAATAACAGAAAAGTACAGAAAAATCATGAGTGGACATAACGAGTGAAACAGCGAGTTGAAACTGTGAGAATACAGATAAAACGGTAAACTGTAACCGCGGTGAAAACAGTGAAAACGGCAGAAACACGGATACGTTGAAAACGGACAAAACATTGAAAACGGCGAACCCGGACACAACAGCGGAAAAATCGCATCAGTGAGAACAGTGGAATGATAACCCCTTCCGGCACCGCAGAACGCACTCCCGGATAGCGACTAAAAGGTAAGACCTGAGGGCACCCTTTTTACTTTACTGTTACGGACGCGGCGTATTCGGTTGATGTCAGATACGTCTAATCAGGTATGCGAGGTCCTACATTAATAGTGGCCAAGTTACTGGCCCACATGTTTATATTTGTACTTGTTATGTTATGAAAACCATCTTCGAAACATGTAAATAAATGTAAGATTTAATTTTTATGAATTGAATTAGGTTGAATTATCATTGTACATGTATGTTAAGTAGTTTTGATTAATATTGCACAAATCACAAACATTACAAGATGACATAAAGTAAGAGACCATTCCGAACCCAAAGGTTTGAGGTCTTCTCTTGCGAGGGGTGAGTGCGGCCTTAAATCGCATTTTCCCGGCTCACACCGGGTGGCGACTCCATGTTATTTCGTACTTCTCAGCTAGGCCGCGAGCCTAGGACGGCGTCGCCCAGTTTCTGTTGTCTACAATCGGCCTGATATCGACTGCACATGCTCAAAGCATGGGACACATCAGGTCGTGTATATATCATGGCATACATGATCGATCCGACTGCCGAGGCGAACGGAGTCCGACTCATATTGTCTCTCTTATCTTGTGTGTTAGGACACATGTCCCTAGATAGATAGATGCCATGTGATATTGGTAACAGTCCCCTCTTGGACTGATCCATGTTGAATCTCTTCAACACTTTATCAATATATGTACTCTGGGAGAGTCCAAGTAGCTTTCTAGATCTATCCCGGTAGATCTTTATTCCTAGAATAAAAGCTGCTTCTCCCAGATCTTTCATGGAGAATTTCAATGAAAGCCAAGCTTTCACCGACGTTAACATGGAATGTCATTGCCGATAAGCAATACATCGTCGACATAAAGGACAATAAAAGTCAGTGCACTCCCACTAACCTTCTTATATACACAAGGGTCATCTTCGTTTTGAATGAAATCATATTCTCTTATGATCTCATCAAAATGTTGGTTCCACGACCGCGATGCTTGCTTCAGTCCATAAATGGACCGATTTAACTTACAAACCTTGTTTGCAAGTCTAGGTGCGATAAAACCGTCAGGCTGTTGCATATAACATCCTCCGAAAGGTTTCCGTTAAGGAAAGCGGTTTTAACGTCCATTTGCCATATTTCGTAATCGTAATATGCAGCTATTGCAAGCATTATCCGAATGGATTTAATCATGGCAACGGGTGAGAAGGTTTTCGTCATAATCAACTCCAAGTCATTGATGATATCCCTTCGCTACAAGCCTAGCTTTGTACGTTTGTACTTTGCCATCCATGTCAGTCTTCTTCTTGAAGACCCATTTGCATCCAATAGGCTTTACGTTTTCTGGTGTATCAACCAGTGTCCAAACTTGGTTGGTATACATGGAATCCATTTCGGCCTTCATGGCTTCTTGCCATAAAGCGGATTCGATACCTTGTATCGCTTCCTCATACGTAGCCGGTTCAGTATCCTCAATAAGATTAATATCTACATGAGGTGAGATCAGGAATCCATACCTCTCAGGTATTATCCTGACTCTCTCCGACCTACGTGGTCCTTGTGTACTTGAAGATTGTGGTTCAGTCTCATCTCGGATGGACTGTTCATGTTCCGTTGATAATTCACTGCCAGGAACAGTTTCACTACGACTTTCATCGAGTTCTACTTTCCTCCCACTAAACACTGCATTTAGGAATTCCTTCTCAAGGAAAACGCATGTAGAGCAACAAATACTTTGTTCTCTTGTGGGTGATAGAAGTAATATCCTTTGGTTTCCTAGGATATCCAACGAATAGGCATTTATCTGATTTGGGTTCAAGTTTGGTACCTTCCAAACGTTTAACGTATGCCCAGCAACCCCAAATCTTCAGGAATGAGAAACCCGGTTTCTTTCCTGTCCATATCTCATATGGAGTCTGTTCAACAGACTTTGACGGAACCTTATTCAAAATAAGAACTGCACTGTTTAATGCATATCCCCAGAAGGAAATTGGCAGCTCAGTACGACTCATCATCGACCTTACCATGTCCAACAAGGTACGGTTTCTCCGTTCAGACACACCATTTATTGTGGTGTTCCAGGAGGAGTCCACTGTGAAAGAATACCATATTCTTTCAGGTAATCTTGAAACTCATTACTTAAGTATTCGCCACCACGGTCCGACCGTAATGTCTTAATACTCTTGCCTGTTTGTTTTTCAACTTCGTGTCGAAACTCTTTGAATTTCTCAAAAGTTTCCGACTTGTGCATCATTAGATACACATAACCGTAACGTGATGCATCATGGTAAAGGTTACGAAGTATCGATATCCACCTCTAGCCTGGCTAGACATGGGCCCACAAACGTCACTATGGACGAGGGCTAACAGTTCAGTGGCGCGTTCACCTTTACCACTAAAAGGTGATTTAGGCATTTTGCCTAATAAGCAAGATACGCAGACGTCATATGAATTTGGATCAAATCCGTCCAAGTACCCATTCTTCGAAAGTGTGGATATGCGAGTCTTGTTAATGTGTCCCAGACGACAATGCCACATATAAGTTTCATCCTTTAGATCACTCCTTTTAAGCCTTTTGTTTGTTATTTTATATGTAGGAGATTCATTTATATTCAAAATATAAAGACCATTATTTGCAACTGCAGTGCATATTTCTGCATCATTTTTATATAAATAACACCCAGTGTTTCTAAATACAAAAGTGTACCCATTACGGGTTAACAAAGATACAGATATAATATTCCTAGTCAAACTAGGTACATAATAACAGTCATTTAGTTTAAGTACATGCCCCGAGGGCAGTTCTAATACAAAAGTGCCCACGGCCAAAACAGCAACAGGAGTTCCGTTTCCAACTCGTAGATCAATCTCCCCTGAAGCCAGAGTCCTGCTGTTCTGCAGATCCTGCACATCAGTACATATATGAGAACCACAACCAGAGTCAAAAATCCAATTTTTAAAACTAGAAGTAGCCATGTTTATTTCAATAACAAACATACCAGAGGTCGGTGCCTTGCCCGCCTTGATCTCCCTTCTGATCGCCTTGTTCATGCGGCAGTCACGCTTCCAGTGACCTCTTTTGCCGCATTTAAGGCATATGTCTTGTGACTTGTCCTTTGGCTTCCCAAAGCCATCGACATCTTGGCCTTGCCCTTGTTCTTATGCTTCTTCTTTTCCACCCCTCCAGTTACCTTGGGCCCAGCCCTTGACGACTGAGAGGTCGATGCAAAGTGCGCCTCGCGCTTGTTGCCTTAAGAAGCTCTTTCTCTGACTCCTTAAGAATGGATAATAGCTCTCCAAGAGTATCGTCCGTATCCATCAACTTGTAGTTAATGATAATCTGCTCCAAGTATCGGGAAGTGACTGTAAGAGCATGTCTATAGTCAGCTCAGCCTCCAAGACTATTCCCATCTTGGCTAGCTCATCAATGTCAGCTATCATTTGAGTTCCGTGGACCTCAACTGAAGCGCCATCAGTCATACGGGAGCGAAAGAGTTTCTTCACCAACTCATACCTCTCCATCCGCTTATTAGTGCGGTGAAGATCCTTTAGTCTAGCCATCATATTATAAGGATCTAAGTCCCTATTCTGGCGACGAAAGTGTTGAGTCATGGAAGCAAGCATGATCGACTGAGTCGTATCACAATCATCACTATGAGTTCTCCATAACTCCAGCTCAAGTGGCTCAGTGGGCCTCGGCCCGAGAGGTCTCTCTATGGTGTATAACAGCCTCTCTGCCCCAAGGACTATCTTTAGGTTCATTTCCCAGTCTGCGAAGTTCGTGCCCTTAAACACATTATCACCCATGATTATGTCACGGACATTCGCTTTGTTTGCCATCTTAACTACGATAGTCTAACTATCTAGTTAACGATATATGGGTACAGTCAAACTGTTACAAGAAAAATAACATTATATTAGTCCAACTAATGTTAAAATATTGACGAAATAAATTTTGTAAGCGCGTAAAGCTAAGTATCTGAATGAAATTGCAAATTCAATACTAGCCTCCCACTATTTTCTACAAGTCTCTAACCCTCTGTCGAGTACTCGGGAAATCCAATTTCCTAGTGGGCTAGGATCCCGTTAAATAACACACAACCTTGACTTTGGCCAACAAGTTGTATGATATTTAATTAGGTAGATCTCGAAGATCAATTGGATCCCATCCAATTCTTAGATCCGGTAGGTGGACATCCAAGTCCGAAACATATATATATTTAATACATATGTCAATGTATCCAATACATTTTCCTAACCATTTCCTCTGAATCAACTAAGTCTTGGCTTTGGCACAACAAACTTAATGATTCCAGTTAAGCGGGACCCATTGACATGGAAAGTTTCGTAATCAATGTCGATGGACAAGAAGTGATCTTGACTTTGGCCAACAAATCACAACTTGGACAAGACACCAAAAACAAAAAACTCTCATGATTCAAACACATCCTCAATTGACAAAGGTCTTGACTTTGGCCAACAAACCAATGCCAATTTCGGATCTTGAGAAAGAATCACTCAACGGAAGGAAATTGCTTAATATTGTTTGAGGGATTTTCGCGTAATTGGCAACCAATTAATTTATCTTTGTTAGGTCTCATCATCATACACCCTTAAGCATGCTTCTAAAACATCATAAAGCGCGTAAAGTAAAATAATAGTGATATGCGGATGGATATATAACAATTTGTTCCTAGAACAAATCACTCCCTTTCCTCTCCCCGGCTAGCACTATTCTACTTCTACAATTACATAATACAATAAGAGAAACCTCATTTACATTGAGGGGAATTAGGTGAGAAGAGAATACAAAGAGATAATAAGAGAAAGGCTGGACACGCAGGTCCAATTAATAAATTCTGAATTTACAATAATTTCTAAAATTACCCTTCCCTTCTAATATCCATCCGATATACACTATTCATTCATCACATCCACATTCATTCATTCAATGCATGTTATACAACCAATCTAATCCAATTAATTAGTCTTTAATTAGGTGACAATACAATGTTCAACCAATGGTTTGCTTTTGCGCGAGTCCAACTCGTTTTTGAGAATAAGTACTTGTAGTACGAATTCATGAATTATATCGAACTACTCGTCAAATCCAATTTAAGTCGTATTCAATACTAATCCTTATATTTAATTCCAAATTAAATATTTACACTTTTATTGTGCTTTTATGACTTAGATTCCAAATCTAATCCTATCGGGTCTCAAAGCCCAACTAACATCCAATGTCCGTTTAATTAAAGTCCGATGGGCTTTCAATTGATTTCATTAGGCTTGGGCCTTGGTCAATGTGGGTCAAACCCAATTTCCAAGCCCAATAAGGAATCACCCTCATTTGCCATTGAAATCAATATCAAGCCCATAAGGCCCAATTAAACATAAAAGCCCATTTTATCACATTTGGACTTAATGGAATGATTTAGGCCCAACTTTGGATCCAATCCAATTTGCCCAAACCTACTTGGTCCAACCAAGCCCATTATGCCCAAATATAATAGTTTTAGGCCCAATTCAAAATTAAGCCCAATTAATCAAATTTTAAAATTCCAAATTTTATAACTTAATTAATTAAAGTGTAATGTCATGATTAATCCTTTAAATCAATATTTCCAAAATATCAAATTAATCCATTAATCATATTTTTATCTTAAATACATGTCCAACATTATTTAATCAAAAAATCAAGTCCCTAATCTTCTTCCATGCATTCGGCCAAGGTGATGAAAAATTACCGATTTCGTTTTCAATCCAATCGAATCACAAATCGTCATTATATGTTCGTTTAAAGTCATCCAATGATCTTATAAACAACAAATCATCATCTCCATGGTCTAGGTAGCATTCGGCCAAGCCTCTCCAAGAGGGGAAAAATTAATCCAATTTATTTTTCATGAAATTGATAATGTATAACATAATGTAACATACATTTAAGCATACTTAATCAATCAAAATCATCAAATCATGCTTCAATCAATTTTGCCCAAAATTACCCTAATATATTTTCATGCTCTTTAAGCTCTGATACCATTGTTGGAAAATCTAATCCATGTCCCAAGATCAATAGAGCAACAAATATATATAAATGATGAACAATATTGAAGTATGGCGGAATCATACTCACAAAGATCGGAATGCGGATGCGTTGATGAAATGAAAACTTTTCTCCTTAGTGCAGTGAAGGTTTCGGCCAAGGTGAGTGGGGAAGCTCCAAGCCTTTCTTTGATCCTTCCAAGCTCAAGAATTAGTTTCCCATAACACCTTTGTATGATCCCTTGAAGGTGCTAGCCTTGTGTGTGAATTTATGTTCCAAAACAAACACAATTTCTTCAAGTTTTTGCAACAAAAACAGAAAATGGAGAGGGCTGTGAAACTTCACAGTTTCGGTCAAGAGGAAAGAGAGGAAGAGTGATGATTTTTGATTTCAAAAATCAATTTATATTTGTGTCAAAATAATTGTCAAACAATTACCAAACCTTTGGTAGGTTTATGACACAAAATTCATCACCATACCTTGCCTTTTGAGTGTGTTACACACCATCACCAAACCCATCACACAAAAGTGTATCTAATGACAAGTGATGTGATGGTTGATGTGACATGTGGGCCCCACTTGATTTCGAATGCGAGTGGGCCCGCAAACACTCCCGGGCTCGAGTTCGATAATTCCGAATTAGCGAACTTCCGTCGCAACGTTAATTAAATCAAATTTAATTAAATAATTATGCCTAGCAAATTACTATTCACGTCGCTAACGAATTAATTCCAAATTAATCGTTTGCCCGAATTAAAATCTAATTTTAATTCCGCGTCGAAATCGAATTTCGTTTAATATATCGAATATATTTTTTAATGATTAATTCCAAATTAATCTTTCTCTCTCTTCAAATAGTACTTTATCCAAGATAAAATCTCTCCGCAATTAATCCCAGATTAATTAAGTTCGAATCATACGTCATCGGTGAATCTTCGGGAAGCGACCCAAGAGATCTCTGGATATGTTGGCAGTAAATATGGTCGTCGGACTATCCGATCACGTACGTACCAAGTACTACGTTTTTACCGATTTACAAGACAAGGTTAGCCTCTAGCAAAACGCCATGCCTACCCAATTCTCCAGAAATATTCTTACTGGAATATAAGATCTATAACAGGCGTAATATACCGTAGTATAGTGTATAGCAGTCCAGTATCGGATGATCACATGTAAGGCCTGGGGCTGGAGATGTGTCTGCCCCGTACGATACATATATCGGACATCAAGCAACTAGTCTCTTTGAATCGGATAATCCTGACCTTGTCATATTATCCCGATGGTTGCAACCATTATAGAGTACTAGTTCTGTATCCTGCGCGATCATCATCTCCATATGTCTGCAGTGATACTTCCGTCTTGACATCACATCCAATACACTACGATTCCCGATAAACCTAGAAGAGGTGTACACAGAACCTGTTAAAGCCCTGGACGACCAAAACTAAAGTCTACCGATTGTCGCAAGTACTAGCGATGCAAGTCTCAGGTTAAGACCATATGCACCTACCCTGAAGCGGACTCCCATAGACACGCAGACATACTACCAATGGGATTCCACGGGGTCTATCCAGAGCGAAGCTGTTTTCCGTACCATCGGTAAAACACAACCTCCTACCGCACTTGCATAATTATCCTATACTTAAATATATGAGAACTATGTCGTTGTGCCCTCACAACACGCACAAGTGCAGTACTAGTCTATTCTGCATTATCGATGTCCAATCTCGATAATACTACGACTAGGGATATTTAATGATTAAACCTTTATCGATTGATACTGTCTCATATCATCTCAATCCGGAAATAATCATAGGGACTTTTACCATTTACATATCAAAGTAAATAAATTACAAAACGGTAAAAGGCAATTTCATACTACATAGTTAATTTTGTACAACAATACAACATCATTTACAAAATAGTGACGCTATGGGTCATAACTGTCTAACATTATTATGCAATGGAAATCTATCATCCCATAAATAAGTGTCGTCGTAGGGTAAGTCAAGTATTTGCATGATAGATCGAGACAATCTCAATCGATTAATATATATGGGAATAACTCTTATTCCTATATTAACCAACCACTGTTTGATTTGATCAAGAAATTTTGATTAATCTTTAATCATTCATTTTTTAGTGTGACCCGTCGTTTCAGAACCCTTAGACTTAAATAGTGAAGTGTCACTGTAGGGTAGGTCAATTCAAAATATACATCTAGACTTGATATTGACCAAAATGGACACCATCTGTAGGGGACGAAAACAAAGCCGTCTCGAGGTGCCTTTTGAATCTCATGTTTTCAGACTAACAACGGATATCGTGGGATTTAATGTCGTATATCTCTCGCCCACCCACTATTTTAAAATAAAGGTTTCTATTTTTAAAATAATATTTTAATTTACTAGTGTGAATAAATTTATGCGGCTAAATCATAACTCTTATTTACACTAGTACACTATTAGTGACCTCACCAATTTTAACTCTTCAAATTTATCGCACTAATATCCATTAGTCTCTACTAATTATTTTACTCAATTAAACTAATTTAATTGATCTAGTTTTAGTGACCTATTATATTTTAACTCTTAAAATACTAGAACACTAACAAGTTTAAATTTCAAAAATTCTAAAGTGGCCAAAATTTAATTAAACCATTTAATAAATCTTAGTGTGTTATAAAATCCAATGGTACATAGAGTTTTATCCCAAGTGCAGACCAAATTACAGTACATTCGTAATCAGCGGTTATGGAATTTATGCCTGGGTTTCCATCCCATATACCAATAGAATTTATGATGCACTAATTAAGCCCATTATATTAGAATTTCAAATTTTAAACTATAAAATCAATCAATCAAATTAATCATTTTCCATGCATACCATATTCTAATTTAACCATTTTAAATCACACAAAATCATATTTCATGTCTAGAAGATATATGCATCCAAAACATGTTATGGCATGTGAAAATGCAAGAGTAGACACCCTAAGCTATATGACATTTATTCAAATATTTCGAATTAAATAACAAACATAAAATTTATTTTACATTGACCAGACTCTTATTTTTTTCCTATACTAATCTAATTAGTACAAAAATTCCCAAGGCATCCCTTGGTCTTCAAATCTCGCTCCAAGGTGGTGTTGACTCCTTTTGCGACTTCAGTGCTCCAAATTACAATAATTGAAATTTTACATAGGAAAAATAAATTACAACATTTGTATATATTGACCTTATGTCCTTACATCCCAAAATCAAAACCAACACAAAAATAAGAGACGGAAAAATTTACGACCAATGCAAAATCCATTCATCACATGAAAAAATAATAATTATTCATCTCATGAATATTATTTTGTGCCTACTCAACTAAACATGCATATTATTATTTATAACACATACAAATAAATAAAAATAATAACTTTAAAATAAAAAGAGAAAGGTTAAGAACACTTTTCAACCTCGTTCTTGATGCCAATTGTATGAACCACTTTTCTAGCGCAGCGGAAACAAGTTAGGTACCCGGGATCGGAGTAGAAAAAAAAAATTTTTCCTTCTCTTCTTAAGGCCAAAATTTACCAACACCAACACTGAATTTTTGCTTCTGTTTTGGATAAAATTTCAACCTCTGAACAGTCCTAAAATTATGGATCAGATCTAGACTGTTTTATGCCCGAAAACGTGCTCAGCTCACTGCCCAAATCAGCCCCTGTTTCCGTGAACTTCTGTTGTGTTTTAGATCTGATTTTTAAATTAAAAACAGCCCTAACACAGCCCTAAAACACCCTTAATGATCCATAAAATTTCTGGAATAAAACCAAAACAAACCGAGCCCCGTATCACTGAGACTCTGTGCGGCAGTGAGCAAAAATAATGCTCATTGCCGATGGCCAAAGAAAAAAGATGAAGATGAATTTTGGTTCGACGCCAAAAGGACTTCTGTGTTATGTCTCATAACCAATGAAAACTATTGTGGGCTAGACTTAGAAAACTAGTCCCTAAACACTTTAGAGATTAAAGTCAGACCAGGTTTTTTCTGGTCTTTTTTTGTTATTCTTTTGCTTATCTCGACACTTGAGAGAGTTTCAAGAACAAGAGAGGTGGCTATGGTTTCCTATAAATAGAGGTTTCATTTCATTATTTTCTTCATCCCAATCTCAATCAAATCCCTTGTATTCTAAGTGAGAAAATATAGTTTCTTCTTAAGTGTTTATGAAAGAGTTGTAGTTCATATATTTAAAGAGAGATTGTTCACTCCTTGTGTTTAGAGAGAGGTTGTAAAATTATTTTCACTGTAGTGAAATCCTTATATATTTATCCGTGGATGTTTCCCTCACATTAAGGATTTTACCACGTTAAATTTTTGTCTCATTGTTTTATTTTATTGTTAAGATTTATGGTAGGCTAAGCCTCTTAATTAATATTGTACTGATATATGGTAGGCAAAGCCTCATGAACTAAAAACTATTCTCAATTTCACTTTACTTATGTGCTAGCTTCAGCCCACGATCCCATAACAGTGGTATCAGTGCTTCAGGTTCTGGGTTACTATTCATGGAGACTATTCACATATACGATATAGTACTATTCAAATATAAGATACTATTCACAGATATGGTACTATTCACATATACGATACTATTGACATATATAATATTTTATACAGTACTATTCACGGTGAAATGGTAAAATCCAGTTCAAGTGAGAAGCTGATTGTAACGCACCTACACTCCAAGCTTGTCCAGGGCCAATGACTTGCCCATGGCCGCTTGCGTGTGGTGCTAGTGTGCACTTTGTATTTATTCTTATTTTATTTTATTTTCTATTTTAGGGGGGGTGTGACAACTCAAACATCATGTGTGTTTCCTAGTGACACTTGTGCAATGTCTTTAAAACCTCTTTAGGGGGGGTGACATGGGCACCTTAGAAGGGCCTTGGCCACCAGCATACTAGGGGCTTTAGCTGTGTACTCCCTCGCCCTTAGTTGGCTTGCTTAATGAAACATGCTTCCTTTTGATTTCCAATTGCTATGTCCGAATGTGTTGCTTGAATGTGTATCCCATATGTCTTAACGTTTTCATTATCTCATGCCTTGTGGATGTGTGCTTATCGATGTATGCTTTACTTTGTTGCCTAATAATGTTCCATTCTATAGATGGCTAACCATGGGTACGACCTTGCAGGGTCGATTCTAGGCTGACTTGTTAGGCACAACGCTAACAAGTGCCGCACGGACCCAACTTGGGGACACCAAAGTTTGGCCCGTGACAGTTGGTATCAGAGCGTGGTTCAAGGTTGTGTTGCAAAATGGCTACGAGGTCCTCCACAAAAACGCGCTTGGATGCTGTCGAGAAAAAACTAGTGGATATTGATAGCCTCGTCACAACACTCACGAACAAGACTTCAGATGTCGAAAACCTCAGGCAAACTATCAAGGTACTCGAGGCCCTTACAACCAGGGTAAGTGCCCTAGAGACTCAAGCAACAGGTGCTAGCACTAGTGCCCCACGAGAAGGGGGAGATGCCAATAATTGGCAAGATGCCGTGAGCTCCTTGAAAGAGCAGTTGGCAGAGTTGAGCGTGAGGGTGAATCTCACCGCCCTCGCTGTCTCAAACTTGCCCACGACTACTCAGAACATAGAACAGAAGAGATCCAAAATCCCGGAGCCTAGAGTGTATGATGGTGTTAGAGACGCGCAAGCCCTCGAAAACTTCCTCTTTGACATGGAGCAGTACTTTAAAGCTTCACGGATAGAAGAAGAGGGGGACAAGGTCTCAATAACCTTGATGTATTTGTCTGGAGATGCGAAGTCTTGGTGGAGGGCAAAACACATTGAAATCCAGGAAGGCCGATGCGCCGTTGACAATTGGGAGGATTTGAAGCGCGAGCTAAAAACTCAATTCCTACCAGGAAATGTAGCTTACATAGCTCGACGACAACTAAGAGACCTAAAACATACAGGCTCCATCCGGGAATATGTGAGGAAGTTCTCCGGATTGATGTTGGATATCCGAGACATGTCCGAACAAGACAAACTCTTCTATTTTATAGAGGGGTTGAAGCCTTGGGCTAGAACAGAGTTGCAGAGGCAACGAGTAAAAGACTTGCCTTCAGCACAAGCTGCGGCGGAACAATTAACGGACTATTCCCTCGAGGGACCTCCATCAAAGAGATCTACGCCGGCTCCTACTAATAATGATAGTGGGAATAAGAGGCCTAGGAACTGGAACAACGATAGAAGTGGGGGAGCGGAGAAGAGAATAGAGTCAAGTTCCTCGAACTTCAAATGGCCGGCACCTCAGAACGGTCCTCCAAATGGGAAGAAGCCCTTAAGTTGTTTTATTTGCGACGGGCCACATCGAGCTATGGAATGCCCTAAGAAATCAAGAATGGCGGCCCTCTTAGCACAAGAAGAAGAGGAAGAACGACGACGCCCGACTGAGAAGGGCCCAGAAAAGGAAGAATCTGGCCGAATGGTGGCATTGAGGATGCTCAATGCCCTTAACAAACAGCCAGAAACTCAGAAGGTCTCGGAAAAGGGCCTCATGTTTGTTGATGCATTGATTAACGGAGTTGCGGCAAAAAGCGTTATGGTGGACACGGGGGCCACCCATAACTTTATTTCTACCGCCGAAGCGAAGCGTCTGGGGCTCAAGTTAGAGCGGGACGCGGGTCGTATGAAAGCGGTTAATTCACAAGCGCTACCCACGAGTGGGCTAGCGAGACAAGTAAGAGTGAAGATCGGCACGTGGGAAGGTCGAACTGACCTTGTGGCGGTCCAGATGGATGACTTTGATATTGTTCTAGGAATGGAATTCCTACTTGACAAGGGGGCCATCCCTGTCCCAGCTGCAGGGAGCTTGTTGATTATGGGGGAGAAACCTGCAGTAGTGCCAGCAAGGTAAACCAAAAATCCCACAGAAGGAAGACTATTATCCGCAATCCAGTTTAAAAAGGGGATCAAGAGGCGGGAGCCGACATTCATTGCTATCCCTATTAATTGGAGAAGGAAGAGAGGAAACCCCGGTGCCTGAGATCAACAAGGTTTTAGAAGAATTTACTGAAGTGATGCCTGATCAGCTCCCCAAAGTCTTACCTCCGAGGAGGTCCGTTGATCACCAAATCGAGTTAGTTCATTCAGCTAAACCGCCAGCAAAAGCACCTTATAGGATGGCTCCACCAGAATTAGCTGAACTTCGCAAGCAACTAGATGATCTGTTGGAGGCAGGCTTCATCAGGCCTTCGAAGGCCCCATATGGAGCCCCTGTCTTATTCCAAAAGAAACAAGATGGAAGTTTGAGGTTGTGCATCGACTATAGGGCTTTGAACAAGTTGACAGTGCGGAACACCTACCCCATTCCCCTTATAGCAGATTTGTTCGACCAGTTGAGTGGAGCAAGATACTTTTCGAAGCTGGATTTACGTTCGGGATATTATCAGATGAGAATTGCCGAAGGGGATGAACCGAAGACGACTTGTGTTACCCGATATGGAGCATTTGAGTTCTTGGTGATGCCGTTTGGGCTAACTAATGCTCCCGCAACATTTTGCACCCTAATGAATGAAGTCTTCCATGAATACCTTGACAAATTTGTAGTGGTTTACCTAGATGACATTGTGGTTTATAGCACCACATTGGAGGAACACAAAAGACATCTTGCCATGGTATTCCAGAAGTTGAAAGATAATAGGCTATTTGTGAAGAAGGAAAAATGCTCATTCGCCCAGGAACGCATCAATTCCTCGGCCATATCATAGGGCAGGGTCATATACGGATGGACATGGAGAAAGTACGAGCAATCCGCGAGTGGAGCGCCCCAACCAATGTCAAAGAATTGCGGTCTTTCCTTGGGCTTACCAACTACTACCGGAGATTCGTAAGAGGATACTCCAAGAAGGCGATACCCTTGACAGAACTATTAAAAGGAGGTGACATGGGAATGGACTGATGTGTGCAGAGAAGCCTTTGAAAGCTTAAAGGAAGCGATGATAGAAGACCCAGTTCTCATTCTCCCGGAGATGGCCAAACCATTTGAAGTTCAGACGGATGCTTCAGACTTTGCACTTGGAGGGGTGTTGCTTCAGGAAGGTCACCCTATTGCCTATGAGAGTCGTAAGCTTTCCGAAACAGAACAACGATATACAGCGCAGGAAAAGGAACTATTAGCAGTGATACATTGTCTGCGGGTGTGGAGACATTACCTTCTCGGGTCGAGATTTGTGGTGAAGACAGATAACTCCGCAGTCAGTTATTTCCTCACTCAACCAAAGCTTACTTCGAAACAGGCTCGATGGCATGAGTTTTTAGCAGAATTCGACTTTCATTTTGAGCATAAAGCAGGATGTTTGAATCAGGTGGCAGATGCTTTGAGTCGAAAGTCAGAACTTAGTCATTTGAAGGCGTTGGCTAACATGTCTTTCAGCACCATCCGTACACCTATCAGAGAACTCATCCGAAACAACTTGGAGAAGGACCATGTCTCTAAGGCAATTTTGAAGTTAGTAAGGGAAGGCAAGGCTCGTCGTTTCTGGTTGGAAGACGGACTTTTGTGGACTAAAGGGAACCGCTTGTATGTTCCCAAGTCAGAAAACCTCCGGAAGATTCTCATAAAGGAATGTCATGATACTTTATGGGCCGGCCATCCGGGTTGGCAGAGAACTCATGCATTATTAAAACAAGGATACTATTGGCCTCAGATGCGGGATGATGTGACAGAGTACACCAAGACATGCCTCATTTGTCAGCAGGATAAAGTAGAGAAGTTGAAGACCCCTGGATTATTGGAACCGTTGAGTGTCCCCAACAGGCCATGGGAGAGCATCTCCCTTGACTTCATAACCAACCTTCCAAAAATTGGTGAACTAACCAACATATTGGTAATTGTTGATAGGTTCTCCAAATATGCAACATTCATACCAGCACCTAAGTACTGCAAGGCGGAAGACACTGCTAAATTATTCTTCAAACACGTGGTAAGTATTGGGGCGTGCCTAGACAAATTGTGAGTGATCGAGATCAGAGATTTGCGGGAACTTTCTGGTCCGAACTCTTCAAACTACTGGGTTCTCAACTAAACATGTCAACAAGTTACCACCCCGAGACTGATGGACAGACAGAGAGATTCAATGGGATGCTGGAGGAGTACTTACGCCACTTCGTTAATGCCAACCAGAGAAATTGGGTACAACTTCTTGATGTTGCCCAATTTTGCTTCAACTCTCAAAAGAGCTCCGCCACCAACAAACACCTTTTGAAATTGTGATGGGTCAGCAGCCTCTACTCCCACACACAGTGACAGAGTATTCCGGGAAAAGCCCACGAGCTTTCAACTTCACTAAGGAATGGAGAACCAATACAGAAATTGCTCGAGCTTATTTGGAGAAGGCTTCCGCGAGAATGAAAAAGTGGGCAGATCACCATAGAAGACCCTTAGAATTCCAACCTGGAGATTTGGTGCTGATCAAGTTAAATCCAGAATAAATGCGGTTCAGAGGGAACAGAGACAAGAGATTGGTGAGGAAATATGAAGGGCCAGTTGCCGTTCTTAAGAAGGTGGGAAAAGCTTCATGTCAGCAGGTTGAGACCTTTTCATGCAGACAATAATGATGCAACTCGCAACCAACTACGAAGACCAGAGATTGAAGAACCAACTAGGAAGAGAACCACGAGGGAAGTTGAAGAGATTTTGGCAGAAAGAGAGGCGACCGGAGACCAACGACAAGGAAAGGAGTTCCTAGTGAGGTGGAGAGACCTGGGAGATGAAGAGACAAGTTGGGAGAGAGTCGAAGACCTGCAGCAGTTTACACAGAAGATTGAAGACTTTACAACCCTTCAGCGTCAAGACAAGAGAGCCGAAGACCTGCACCAATTGAAGCAGCAGAGTGAAGAGTTTCAAGCCTACCAGCACCGAGGTGAAGAGCAGAGGAGGAGCAGTTCAGATGTGTCAACGAGGACGTCGACAGATTAAGTGGGGGAGGATGTAACGCACCTACACTCCAAGCTTGTCCAGGGCCAATGACTTGCCCATGGCCGCTTGCGTGTGGTGCTAGTGTGCACTTTGTATTTATTCTTATTTTATTTTATTTTCTATTTTAGGGGGTGTGACAACTCAAACATCATGTGTGTTTCCTAGTGACACTTGTGCAATGTCTTTAAAACCTCTTTAGGGGGGTGACCCGGGCACCTTAGAAGGGCCTTGGCCACCAGCATACTAGGGGCTTTAGCTGTGTACTCCCTCGCCCTTAGTTGGCTTGCTTAATGAAACATGCTTCCTTTTGATTTCCAATTGCTATGTCCGAATGTGTTGCTTGAATGTGTATCCCATATGTCTTGCACGTGTTTCATTATCTCATGCCTTGTGGATGTGTGTTTATCGATGTATGCTTTACTTTGTTGCCTAATAATGTTCCATTCTATGGATGGCTAACCATGGGTACGACCTTGCAGGGTCGATTCTAGGCTGACTTGTTAGGCACAACGCTAACAAGTGCCGCACGGACCCAACTTGGGGACACCAAAGTTTGGCCCGTGACACTGATCGTCATCAGAACATGGGAGGAAAATTCGAAATTAGGAGTTCAAAAGGAAACATTCCCTATGGAAAACTTAAAATAAAAGCAACAATTTGGAGAAAAGACAATTGTTTGGCAGTAATTGAGATAGACCAAATAAATGAATAATGAAAAAATAGAAGGATTGGATACAAAGCTAGATATGCAACTTGCATCTAGCCTTGGCAGATTCTGTGTTACCAATGTTGTAGAGAAGATGACTGTAAAAGAGATTTGAGATGCACTTACTAAATTATACGAGGTCAAGTCACTACACAACAAGATCTTCTTAAAGAGAAGACTTTACACTCTTTGAATGAGTAAGTCCACATCCATGATAGATCACATCAACAACTTGAATACATTATTTTCCCAAATCACTATGTTGGATTATAGTATATCAAGAAATGAACGTGTGGAGATTCTACTTCAAAGTCTGTCTGATTCGTATGATCAACTTATCATCAACTTGACAAGTAATGTTGTCACTGGTAATCTAGTCTTTGACGAAGTTGTAGCTGGTGCTCTGGAAGAAGTGTCTAGGCATAAAATTAAGGAAGACAGATCATCTAGTTCACAACAAGTAGAAGCATTGGCGATGAAAATATGGAGATAAAAAAACGTGGCTCAAATGGGAGTCAAAACCATGGCAGATCGAAATAAAAAAGTAAAAAGAATGTTAAATGCTACAATTGTGGCAAGAAGGGACACGTCAAGAAAGATTGTTAGAATCTGTAGAATGGTGGAGAAAAAGCTCATGTTGCAATAAAATCTCATGGATGTGTTGCAAGTACTTTTGAAGAAGGTGGTGTATTTTACAGTGAAGTATCAATGATGTCCAATGATAGTAGAAAATAACTAAGTGATGCATGGTTGGTTGATTCTGTAGCAACATGGCACATGACCTCTAGGAGAGAATGGTTTTGTCATTATGAACTTGTCTCTGGAGGATCGGTATTTCTAGACAATGATCATGTCTTGAAAATTATTTTGATTGGAGCCATCAAAATAAAGATGTACAATATATTCGACATGTTGTGGGAATGAAGAAAAATTTTATGTCAGTTGGACAATTAGATGACTTCAGATACAAGACTGTTATTGAAAATGAGGTATTAAAAATGGTGAAAGGAGTACTTACAATTTTGAAAATTGAAAAGATCTCAGCAAACTTGTATATATTCATGGGAGACTCGATTCAGGAAGCAACTACATCAGTAGCATCATTAGATTCCGGAGAGGAAGCTTCTATGTTGTGGCTTTAGAAACTATGCCACATGTTAGAACAAGGAATGAAGATTTTCATCAATCAAAAGCTACTCATAGGCTTGAAAGCGGTTAGTCTATCGTTTTGTGAGCATTATGTTGCAGGTAAGCAAAATAGATTAAAATTCAATAAGTCAAGTGCCCGAAGTAAAACCATTTTAAAGTTGATTCACTCTGATGTTTGGGAAGCACTGGTTCAATCTCTAGGGAAAGTAAAATATTTTGTATCATTTATTGATGATTTTTCTAGAAGATGTTTGGTGTACCCGATCAAAAAACAAGTCAGATGTGATGCTAGTTTTCATAAACTTCAAAGCACAAATTGAAGTAGAAACTGGAAAAAGAATCAAATGTTTAAGGACAGTTAATGGAGGAGAATATTTCAGCAAGGATTGTGATGCATATTGTCAGCAAGAATGCATCAAAAGACAAACTACTACACCATAAACTCCTCGATAAAATAGTATGGCAGACATGATGAATAGAATGATGCTGGAAAGAGTAAGAGCTATGCTCAAAATAGCTAGTCTACCAAAATTATTTTGAAAAAAAGCAGTTCATACAACATATTATGTTGTTGATTACACCCAAAAAGTTCTTGTTATTACTTGCGGTTATCACAGTATAGTTATGGTGTCGATTCCTCAGAGCGATGGTTACAAAGAACTGGTTTACCCAAACAAAATGTTAGCAGTAACTAAATTAAATAGAAAGAATGAAGTGATGATGTAAGATAAAAACTATATAAAAGTACTTAAGAATATCAATAGAGAAAGATGGAAAAACATTGAGAATCCCTCTTTTATTAAACTCCCATGTTCAGTTATTGATTCCTGTTATTACTCAGTTAAAGGTTTCACACCCAAACTAACAACCGAAAGATATTCAATTCTACACATGTCAAATTCTAAGGTAATCAATGATTATTTTCTTTATGTTAACAGCACACAAAATTTATCATTATGAGCTATCTAGCGTTGACAATATAACTTCAGGCAATACTGCAGAAGAAGACCAACACATAAAATAACTTTGCCAGGCACAATTGGGTTCACAAATCACACATAGAATAAGAATGACTGGATCTATATTAGAGTTGACAAAATACAGTCTCTGGGTTCAAAAATCATAAAATAATAAAGAATAACAACCATCAATTTTATTAAACGTTAAAAGAGTTTCTAGGAACTAACAACATGATTATAAGAAGTTTAAATACAAGAGTTCATCCTTAGCTTTGCCTAGGAGATTAGTTTTCAATGCGGAATAGAGATACATCCTTGATAGATTAGAGAGACGCCATGATTTCCTTGAAGTTATTCATTCTCTTCTCTTGATTTTATGTTTGTGGCTCTTTGTTCTTTGTTTTTCTCTTGTTTTTCTCTTCTTTTATCCTCCTCTTAGGGTTTGGACGAAGTTGGGATTATATAGAAAAGCCCTGGAGTCATTGTGCGCATCAAATACATCAAAATTAGGGTTTTGGGACGTCAGGGGCGCCGCGACGCTGGGCTTTAGGCGCTGGGGCGCCAATCCTGTGGGAAAATATATGGAACGTTGTTATGGGGCGCGTCGCGACGCGTGGCTAGAGGAAAATTCTGGTTTCGTGCTTTCTTCGTTTCAGCTCTTCTCGCATGCTTCCGATGCATCCGTAAGGTCCCAAAATATGAGTAATTACTCCAAACTTCATATTCCACTGCTCTTAATAATAAAGCATAAAATAAACTCTAATTAAGATTAAATACAAGATAATTAAGCCGAGTTAGTGATGTTCAAAGTACATTTTCATGCACTTATAAGTTGTAAATAGATATCCATCAACTGCCAATGATTTGAAGACATCGATGGATATGTGGAGCGGAAAGCCAGATGATTACTCATCACTTCACATTTTTGGTTGTCTTGTGTACGTGATGTACAATGCTCAATAAAGAACAAAGATAGATCCAAAATCTAGAAAATATATTTTCTTAGGTTATGCTGATGGAGTAAAAGGGTATCGCTTGTGGGATCCCACTACCCACAAGATCATCATCAGCAGAGATGTAATATTTATAGAAGTTCAACTATTGAAAAAAAGAAATGATAACACTTCAAAAGAAAGTATACAGATTACAACAGTACTGGTAGAAAATAATCCAGAATGAGAAAATTCAGATTCTCCTGAAGCAGCACCAGAGCACAAGGTACAAGAACCAGTCAGTTTGAAGCTTCTGAAGTCCGTCAATCAACTCGAGAGAAGAATTGGCACTCAGAGTATAATACGGAGAGTAACATTGCATACTGTCTTCTAACAGATGATGGAGAGCCATCAACTTTCCATGAAGCTACAAAAGATGTAAATACATCTTTGTGGATAGCAACAATAGAAGAAGAAATAGAAGCTTTGTACAGGAACAATACATGGGATATAGTACCATTACCAAGTGGAAGAAATTGGTAATAAATGGGTCTATAAGATCAAGTGAGATAGTAATGATCAAGTGGAGCGGTATCATGGACGATTGGTGGTGAAAGGATATGCTCAGAAAGAAAGGATTGATTTCAACGATATATTTTCTCCGGTGGTTCGACTTACAACAGTCATAATAGTCCTGGCTATGTTTGCTATTTTTGACCTACATCTGGAACAATTGGATTTGAAAATTGCATTTTTAATGGATAACTTGAAGAAAACATTTATATGCTCCAACTAGAAGGTTTTGCTGAAATAGGCAAGGAGAACTTGGTTTACAAGTTGAACAAATCTCTATATGGTCTCAAACAGGCATCAAGATGTTGATATAATGGATTTGATTCCTTTATTATTTGCCTTGGGTACAACAGACTTAGTTAAGACCATTGTACATATTACAAGAGGTTTGGAAATAATGACTTTATTATTTTGCTGTTGTATGTAGACGACATATTAGTAGCAGACACTAACAAAAATCGAGTGCAATAATTAAAGGTACAGTTAGCTAGGGAGTTTGACATGAAGAATCTGGGACCAGCAAACAAGATTCTAGGGATGTAAATACACTGAGACAGAAATAACAGTAAGATTTAGCTTTCTCAGGAAAATTACTTGAAGAAAATTTTATGGCGGTTCGACATGGAAGATTGTAAGATAATTTCTACCCCACTTCATGTTAATTTCAAGTTATCATCTTTTATGTGTCCTAACAATGAATCTGAGAAGAATGAGATGTCTCGAGTATCGTATGCATCAGTAGTGAGAAGCTTAATGTACGTAATGATTTGTACAATACCAGACATTGCAGAAACAGTGGGAGTAGTCAGTCATTTTATGGCGAATCTTGGAAGAGAGCATTGGAATAATGTTAAAAGGATCCTTAGATATATCAAAGGAACCTCAGATGCTGCATTATGTTATGAATGATCAGAATTAGTTGTCAGAGGCTACGTGGATTCAGATTTTGCAGCAGATCTTGACAAAAGAAAATCCAACAAAAGTTATGTGTTTGTAATTACAGGAGGAGCAGTGAGCTAGGTATCCATGTTACAGAGTGTTATGGCTTTGTCTACAATAAAAACTGAGTACATCGCAGCTACAAAAGCTTCCAAGAAAGCTATTTGGTTTCAAAGGTTATTGGAGGAGCTCGGGCACAAACAAGAGAAGATTCCTTTATTTTGTGACAGTCATACTGCTTTGTATATAGCAAAAAATCCAGTCTTTCATTCAAGAACAAAACATATAGGGTACAATACCACTTTGTTCGTGAAGTAGTGGAACAAGACAATGTGGACTTATTGAATATACGTACACCAATAAGAACCTTGCAGACGTAATGACCAAGCCTATCAATACAGACAAGTTTGTATGGTGTAGATCCTCTTATGGCTTAGTAGAAACGTAAGCAGCTTGAAGACGACAAAGTAGAATGAATGGTGTGGAAACTGATTGGTTCTTAATCAGGTTTCCAAGTGGAAGAATTGTCAGAAGTCAATGGTTGGTGCACCGAAAGGTGCAAATGATTAAAGAAAAATAATTAAATATATGGTGGGTCCCACATGCTTAAAAAATAATAAAAAATTAGAATTTACTATTTGCACAGTGAATCTCATTCCTATAAATAGAGGTTTCATTTTATTATTTTCTTCATCTCATTCTCAATCAAATCATCTATATTCTAAGAGAGAAAATATAGTTTCTTCTTAAGAGTTTGTGAGAGAGTTGTAGTTCTCATATTATAAGAGAATGTGAGATTGTTCACTCTTTGTGTTTAGATAGAGGTTGTAAAATTCTTTCCACTATAGTGAAATTCTTCTACATTTGTCCGTAGATGTTTCCCTCACATTGTGGGTTTTACCACGTTAAATCTGTGTCTCATTGCTTTATTTTATTGTTAAGATTTATGGTAGGCTAAGTCTCCTAATTATTATTGTACTGTTATATGGTAGGCAAAGTCTCTGAACTAACAATTATTCTCAATTTCACTTTACTTGTGTGCTAACTTCAGCCCACGATCCTCTAACAAAATATTCATACAAATATAATTAATATATAAGTGAAGTTTAAACCCTAAACCTCTTGTAATATCGTATGATATTTCAATATTTAAATTAACATGTATTGTGAAAATGTAGTAACTAACTTAGTTAAGATACTTTGGTCTACTGCATAAAATAGGTATTGAGTTCAATTCTTCAGGATAATATGAGTGAATAAAGAATTCGTCTAATTATTAGTATTCGGATATGATTATATTAACCTACGCATGATTTGTGTTATATATATATAAAAAGAGTGAGATAGTCGAGTAATCATAACTTTGATTTAATGGAGATAAAATTTAATTATGCTCGCCTATATGTGGTTCCCCACTGCATAAATATCCTTAGAAAAGAAAAATTTAGAGAAAAAACACAACAATGAACACGAAACAAACGAAAGCATACCAAGTTATATCTTATACGAAAGTTTACGTACAAAATACAGACACATACACATTTATGCAGCATACAGAGAAGAGAAGGGATGGGACCATTCATCACTGTACATAAAATTAGAGATTTTTCGTGGACGACACGATCCGAGTCTGCCGCCCTCTCTCTCTTAAAAGGCTTTTAATTGCTTCTCTCTTCCCTTTTCTTTTTTAATCTTTTAAGCTCCCACTTTAATTTGCTTTTCCTCACTTCTCTCTTTTGCATCAAAATTCCAAAGTCATAATATTTCATATGGAAATGGACGATCATCAACAACACGAGTATGGCATGCCGGATCTTAGCCAGCTTTTGAACAATAATCGATCTACTCATCATTTTATTGGAATCCCACAAGTCGCGGCAGAAGAGCTTTTACCCGGCCACCAATACCGGAATCTAACGCCACAACCACAAGGGCACCATCATCATCACTATGAGATGTTGATGATGCCTCGAGGGTTGCAAGATTTTAACACTACTGCTGCTACTACTAGTGCTAATAATGCAAATAATAATAGCACAAGTAGTAACAATATTAATAACACCACCAGTGTTGTTGCTGTTACTGCTACTGCTACTGCTACTGCTAGTGTTTCTACTCCCAGTTTTAGTGGCTTTGAAGGTGAAGCAGCTGCTTCTTTTGGAGGAGATGTCGGAAATGGAAGATGGCCAAGACAAGAGACTTTAACTCTTCTTGAGATCAGATCTCGTCTTGATTCCAAGTTTAAGGAGACTAATCAGAAGGCTCCCCTTTGGGATGAAGTCTCTAGGTATACAACAAATACAATGCCCTAATTGTTTTTTTTTTTTTTTTTTAATTTTTAATTTTTAATTCATACCATAATATTCAATTTCTCAATTCCTTTGTTAGATTACTAGTCACTTATTTTTGTGTTTTTTTTCTTGTTAATAGTGATGATGAAGCAACAAACAAACCCCACAAGGCTATTCAATTTGAAAATGCATGACTTGTTATATATCATTATTTATTTTGATGACTGTGTGTGTATGCTGGTTTTGGGGATAGAAAATTACTATACTATTATAAGTTCACTTGCCCATACCCATGTGTAACTTCACTCTCTTCTCTCTTGAAAGGTTCAATAACTGACTCTTTTTTCCTCTTTGAAAATGTGTACCCTTCATTTGATTGCCATTTTTTTTTTCTGATTAGTCCTTTTGATGAAGTGAGTACCCTTCTGATAGTCTTTTTTCCTCAAAACCCATATTTGTTAATCAATTTGGACGGTCATATGCTTAATTGGGTAAAATTTGTAACACCACCACCAAGGAAAGCTCTTGTTTAAAGTTTGTTTTGAACTTCCATCTAGGGTTATTAAATTCTATTTAAATAACTTTTTTTTTTCCTTTTAAGGATTATGTTTGAGGAACATGGGTATCAAAGGAGTGGCAAGAAATGCAGAGAAAAGTTTGAAAACTTGTACAAGTATTACAAGAAAACAAGGGAAGGCAAAGCTGGAAGACAAGATGGTAAGCACTATCGATTCTTTAGACAACTAGAGGCTCTCTATGGAGACAGTACAAGCAATTCATCTTCAGTCCAAGAAACACACCTCATTGGAAGCAGCAGTCTCCTTTATAATCACTCAACAACCCATCATCAAGACCAGCTAACAACAATATTTCCAAGCTCTCACAAGCTTTGTGATCATAGTATCAGTCTATCTAATAATAATAACTCCTCCCAATTCGACTCATCGTCATCCGATGACAACGATTTAAGCATCATGGATAACGATTCAACGGAGATAAATAGGAGGAATAAGAAACGAGGATCAAGGAGTGGCTGGAAGGTTAAAGTAAAAGAGTTTATCGACTTGCAAATGAGGAAGTTAATGGAGAAACAAGAAGCTTGGTTGGAGAATTTGACAAAGACGCTTGAACAAAAGGAACAAGACAGGGTGTTGAGAGAGGAACAATGGAGGAGGCAAGAGCAAGAGAGGATTGATAGAGAGCACAAGTTTTGGGCTAAAGAAAGAGCTTGGATTGAAGCTCGTGATGCTGTTTTAACGGAGGCTTTACAAAACATAAAAGGGAAAAAATTGAAAACTGATGATCAATCTCCAACCGAGGATCCAATGGCTGCTGCAGCAAGGCTTCAATTGAATGATATTGATAGCTCTTCTCCGGCAGGCGCAGCTTCTAATAATACTAATAATGTTTGCAATGCTGTGAGTGATAGTTGCTTCCGATATTTAATGGCTGATGGAGATCACTTGTGGGAAAATTATGGGTTGAAGCTTAGCAATAATGGAGAGAATCAAATCAGTGAGTGAGTTTCAATTACACATCAAAGTCTTTGTAAAGGGGTTCTGACATTACATGCATATAGCAATTGGTGATTAACTTCGGCTATAATCAGGACATGAACATTAAATATGTTTCAGGACTTTAAATGGGAGGACAAAAATATCACTGCAGTGCTTGCATTTTCTCTTTAATGCTTGTAATTAGTCGAGTATTAATATTTATTTTCGCACACTGTTCCTTCAACTTCTCTGATATTTTTCTGCAATTTTGTAAGTCCATCACTTTGTTCATTTTTCTTTTTTAATTATTATGTTACAATCTACTATGTTCTATCAAGAGTCTAAAATCTATACCATTATAGTTTGAAAATTTTCAACTTATAGAACGAGAGTTAACTTTTATATATTCATAAATATTTACATTGAAAGAATTTCGAGTATATCGTAATGACTCGAACCCAATACAATGTTTTACCATCAGACGTGATCCTATGGATAATCGACATAGGTGGTTGGTTGATGCCTCAAAATTTGATCTTAAATTAGGATTCACAGTCGCACTCACACATACAATCCAATCACAATATCAGTCATATGCACAATTTTCAATCATATTTCTTAATTATAATGATATTTAAAAATACTGGATCCCATTTTCTTACCCACAAGACCGGTCATATACATAAAACTTAGTCACATTTCTCAGTTATAATGATAGTTACAAATATTCCGGCACCGTTACAATATCATTTTACATGCCTAAAAAAAATATTCGAATAAGTCAAACTCGTAAAAAATCACTGTTCATGTGAACAGTAACCTAAAAATATATTTGAAATTCAACCATTAAAAAGTGAACAGTAAAATTTTCACCGTTCACCATGAACAATATTTTGAAAAAATTAACATGTTTAAAAAAATATATAATGTTAGAATATAGATGAGTAAAATATGCATATAAATATGCTGAAAGTAAGCTTAGAGCTATATTTGAATTAAATGTGAATAATTTTAGAAAATTAAGACTACTTACGAAACTCATTAGGAGTTTTTCCTTTTTTAGAATTAGTTATGATATAAATGATTTTTAAGAATTTTCTATTATTTTTAAGCATTTTATATGACTTCATTTTTATCATTTATCGATAGAGTCCCTTTTAAGAACTCACCTAAGAAATTATCTATGTTACTTTATATATGAGAAATTATCTCTACTACTTTATTTTGATAAATGTTAAACAAGGATCCATAGCCAAACTAATTGAAATTATCCTACTCATTTTATTTTGTAACAAGGAAATAAACGTACTCTCTTTGAAACAATTGCCTAACTTTATTCATGTATTAAGAAAAACAATGGCTTGAACTTTATAATTTTTGAACAATTATGAGTAGCCACTAAAATCTATATATGATGCTCTTGAAGCAATTCCACCTCCTGTTTTGTGAAGAAGAAATTAAAAAAACCGTTGTAATTATCTAAAGTACAAACCCTCAACCATTTCATACAAAGTAAGATTTATATTCTATTCTTTTCATGTTTATACCGATGTGAAATGTTTTCTTATCGAATTTGAATTTGAATCTATGATAGTGAAGTGATGATGTTTTAATTAACAATCTTCTGATCACGCGAGTATTTTTATTTATAAATTTATTACATAATTAATAATATTATTGATGGCTATTTTTCGTTCTAAGGGTAATTTGAGAAATTTATCATTCGGACAAACCTCCTCTAAACAGTGAATTTGTTTGATTAGTATGGAACCAAAACAAACTTGGCAAACCGATAAAAAATCACAAACAGAATGATTTACGTGGTTCGGCGAAGAGTGGCTCAAACCTATGTCCACTGGGTAAAATGGATTAATTTTATTACTTACTCGGGGTTTAAACCAACTAGCTTTCTCTCTTTATCACTAAGCTTTTTATAGCTTTTTACAAGTAGTGGGATATGAAAATTGGTAACCAAAAAACCAACCATTGAATTTGAATCTTCGATTCCTTTATATATGCCTCCAAATTTACTATTTCACCAACCTATGATGTCAGCTCATGTCACCCTATCATCGTCGCCCATGTTCCTTTCCCCAACCACTCTATAAACAGTTGCTATGGCCTTTGACTCGACCACCTTCTGTCAGCGGAAGCTCATCATTCCAACATTTTGACCACTGCTACACGTTCTGTCGATGTGAAAATATGTGGTTCAAATACTTCAATAATGTTCCCCTCTGTCAGAGTCTTTTCCCAAAAAGAGAGCCGTTGACTTACTCCGGATACATCAACCTTCTAAAAGTCTAAACTTTCAAGTAGGACATACGTCATATACATGTAAATACTAAATATCGTGAATGATGTTTAGTCAAATCTTCCTACTCCAACCAGATCGGGTCGGCAAGTTCGGACCACCTCGGGTCAGCCTCCACAAATCCTCAAATGCTGCCAAATCTATTTTTTCTTCTTCAGGTCGATCGGTATCCCCACCTCGTTTCATCTATCGATACTGTCCTCGGTAACTCTCTCGTTCAACGAGCTGGGGTCATTCATTAATATTTTTAAAAAAAAATAAAAAAATCAGTATTTAATCAAATCCGACTTTGAATATTAATGAATTGAAGTGGGTGACTTCTTTACACACAAAATAATAAAATAATAATAATAATAATAATAATAATAATAATAATAATAATAATAATAATAATAATAAAAACAAAAAACAAAAAACAAAAAAAAAACAAAACAATCACAGGAGTGATGAAAGAGAGATAAATGTAATGACCTTTCTCAAGTACTTCAAAGGAAGATATAGCTTCGTAGGTACCATACAAAACAATAACAAGGGAAAGAGTAAAGAAACTTCCCACCACCAGAAGAAAAACAAAGCCTTTGGGAGACAACATTTCAATCATTTATCATTTTATCACATCAACACTCAAGAAGTAGCAATAGCTAGCCAGGCCTTCGCTAATCTCTAGATCTATCCTTTTCTTTTATGAAGCCCTGAACCCAACTTGCTTGTCCCTAGCATTAGAGACAATTTTAGGCATTGGCAGTCATATGAAATGATATTACATTTCAATTATGGAATGATATAAATATTGAGTAAAAAAAAGAAAGGAAAAACTTGAGCCTTTTTTGTTGATACCATTTGATGTGACTCTACTTACTGAGTCTGAGCTTAACAGGAAGTAGTCTGCACCCATTGCTACTCTTCTTCCCAAAGTTTACATCAATTTGGGAACTCTGCCACCTCATCCCACATTCTGTATTTTTGTCTACAAATGGCAATTATCAATCCCTCCTCATTATTATTTTTGATGATTTATAATTCCATATTTATTGGAAAATTAGATAAATATATTTTTAGTGTTGTTAAGATGCTTTGAGAGATGTATATTTATATATGTACATTTTTATAGATAATGAAACTTTAAGATTGTGGAAGAAGAGTCGAATTCCTCTAATTATCAATCCTTCTTTGAACTTTGAATTTTAAATACAATTAAATTACGTAATTAAATGATTTTGTTCATGTTTTTTAGATTTATTGTTGTTCCCTAAGCGAGGGAAGTTGGCCCCACTGGATTATTTATGTAATGTCTTTCAATTTTGAATGGAGGTTCAATTACAGTCTTCGGCCTTGATCCATTGGAGTACTTGGGCTGCAATCAACCCATTGGGATAATTTGATATTTCTTTTGATCAAGGGGCATGCCCATTCGGAAAAAACAAGTAGAGTGAGGTTGTTATGTTAGAATATTTTATTCTAATATTATTAAGGGTTTTAATTAATTGTGCGATGAGTTTTAATAAAGTGTTACGATAATTGATTTTGTAATAGAAATTGTGAAGCTCAATTGTCTGATCTAATAAAGTGGGTTGTATTCTATATTAATTGATGTGCAGACATTAGAGCGGGTTTTAGAATTATTATGAAATTTTATGGTGTGTCCATTACACTCTATAAATTAGTGAACTGAGTTCTCACCCTCACTTCCCTTAATATCTTACTCAACAAGCTCCTTTAATTGTATTAATGAACATATTTTCTTCTCTCTCCATTCAATTCATCATGTAAAGTATAAAGTTATTATCAAACCTCATTTAAATTATCATATACATTATTAAAAAGTTGATGTAAAGCAATTAGGATAAGCTTTACATCAAATCGCAGTTTAAGCAAATGTATTATATAAGAAAGAAATGCAAAGTGAGAAGTATGGAAGTTTCAAATTGCAGTGAGCAATATTCAGGAAATATAGAGAGAGAGAAATTCAAAGAAATCATGGCTTAAGATATTAAGCATAAGGAAGAAGGGAGATTTAAGTTTCTCACCATCAAGAAGAGAGGAGTAGAAAGTGATCTTATCGGTGCATATTTTTAACGATCAATCAAAATTTCCTATTGTATTTATGGATTCTAAAACAAGTACGCTCTCTGAATCATCCGATTAATTCTATAATTTGTATTCTAAGCTCTTGTGATAAAGGCCATGTTGCAAAATAAATCATAACATGTGGTATCAGAGCTACAAGAACACAATATTAGAATTAATAGATTTTTCATAAAGTTAAGAAAAATTTGATAAATTTTTCTTGATGATTTTTGTTAGATCCATGATTATTTTAATGTGTTGATGGTTGTTATTAATTGATCTATTTTTTAAGCAAATAAGGGTTATTGAATTACTTATTAATTAGATCTATGAATTTTGAGATTTTTATAATACTGAAATTCGGTGAAAATAAGTTTCAATCTGAAATAGGGGAGGCAAATATTGAAAGAAATCATGTTTGAGTGAAAAAGCAAAATTGCTTTCGCATATATATTTATTTAAATTTTTTTTTTGAAATCGTTGGAAACCCCGCCACCAAACCACCCATTATGGGCCACGGCGCAGGTAAAATCCCCGGCTGCACCAGGCTCTTACAAAAGTTGCACCCCCTGGATTCAAACCCAGAACCTCAAGGTGAGATTCTGGACCCTTCACCACCAAGCCACACCCCTTGGGAGCTGCTTTCGCATATATGTATTTGCCTTTTAAGCAAATAATTGATTTGCAATTTTGTAATTTTTTTTAAAAAAAATACATGAAGATATTGATTTCAAGGGGCTGCTAACAGATTCTTAAGGCGCATGCCCCATCTTTTGTTAAAATCAGTTCTACCCCCTAGATAATAGCTTACAGGCCCAAGTTATTATAATTTGATCACTCCACTTCATTTTAATTTTAATTTTATCCCAAAATTTAAATATAAAGTCATCACTATTTATTTATGATAATTTAAAAGATAAATTGTTATCTCATTAAGTTATATTTATACATGGGTATAAAAATTTTCATTTGTTAGAGAGAATTAATTATCTCTCATTAAGAAAAATTTTAATGCAATTAATTTATTTGTGACACAGAGATAAATATAAAGAATTAATTTATCTCATAAATTTGGTCACACTATACATGAATGTAATTTATGGACAATTCAGCCACTTGTCTATAAAGAATAAAATTACATCATTAAGATTATTTTCAAGATAATATTTAGTGTATCCCAATGTGAGAATTGCTTATGAGTTAAGTGAAACCATAGCCACCAAAGTGACATTTTCACTGAATTTTTAAGTGATGACGGTCTCACATGTTTTATGGATGTTTCTATTTTTGATGTGCAGTCTTTTGTCTAAAGATGTGGATTGTATGTTAAATTTTAGAAATGTTACATGTGAGACATATGGTTGGGAATGAACTAGTTTGAGTGGTTTATTCACCCAAATGTGGTAAAGTTACGAGGATTGGATAAGTTTCTGAATCGTCTTTTATGAAGAAATTTTAATTACATATTGTATATTCTGCCCAAATGTGTTTATACGGTGATGTGCTAAAACTCTTGGTATAATACTCTTTTATTACTTAAAATATTATTTATTATCTTGTGTTGTGCTTAAATTAAAGAATTGCATTGTTATTTATTTTTCAATCACCTTTTCAGTTAACAACAACACTGTGACTATAGATATGTTAACCGGCTCCAACTTTAAAGTGTGGAAGAGAGATGTCCAATTGGTTATGGAATTAGCAGATATTGATCTTGCTATGACTACCCCTAAGCCAGTTGATATTAATAGTTCCAATACTGATATGGATAAATAACTACATACAATATGAAATAAGTCAAATCACATGTGCCATTTGACTATAAAGAGATCAATTACTAAGAGCATTTGTTAAGTGTCTTCCAAAAAATACTATAACAAAAGATTTTCTAACAGTTGTATCTGAAATATATAAAATCTCAATCAATGCTTAAATTGGTACCCTTCTGAAGTAATTATACTCAATAAAATATAATGGTAATGGAGGTGTTAGGGAGTATATTTTGATGACGGTCTATATTCAGAACAAGCGTAAAAATCTTACTATTGTTCTATACTTGCATTGTCCATCAAACATTGAATACTCTGCCTCTAGAGTTTGGTATAATTGTAACTACTTACAATACGAGGGAAGAATCGTGGAATGTTAATGATTTCATTGCCATATGTGTTGCCGAGGAAGAGAAACTCAAGGCTGGGCATATGGATACAACTCTCATTGTTTCTAAACTTCGCAAGAAAGGTAAAAAATCTAAATTTTCAACTTTTGGTAATGTTCAGAATTACAATAAAACTAGTCAGACAAGTGTTGTGGGTGGTACTAAAGGTGTCTTCATGAAAGAACTTAAATGTTTCTTTTGTAAAAAAAAAGGACATACGAAATATAAAGGTTAGTTAGAGAAACATGGGCATGTAGGTAACTCCTTGGTTTTTGTTGTATGTGATCCAATTATGTTAATGCCACCACCAATTCTTGGTGGCTTGACAGTGGAGCAACTAATCATGTTGCTTTCATATTGTAGGGATTCATAAACAAGAGGAAACCAAATAAAGATGAGTTCAAGCTCGTAGTTGGCTATAACGAATTGGTGGATGTACATTATGTTGGAGATGCTTGTTTAAAACTAGACTCCAATTATGAACTTATTTTGACAAGTATTTTGTATGTACCATCTTTTAGACGAAACTTGATATCGGTATCTATACTCGACAAACAAGTTTATGGTTTTGAGTTTAATACAAGTTCTATATCTGTATATTTTAACTCAAATGGCCATTGTGATTTGTCATACGGATTGTACAGTCTCTACTTAGCATCAAATGAAGTCTATTCCAATTCATATAATGTTGAACAAGTTACTAAAAGACCCTTAATAAAGGAAAAGTCATCCATGTTGTGGCATAAAAGATTTGGCTACATTTATAGGGAAAGAGTAGAAAGGATAATTAAGAATGATATCATACCTAGTCCTGATTGTAGTGACCTAGAAACATGTGTTAATTGTTGTAAAGGTAACTAACCAAAATAAAGAAAAAAAAATCTACTCATACCTACGATCTTTTATAAATTATTCATACAGATATAAATGGACCTTATTCACCTACAATTTTCAATAATAAGTATTATATAACATTCGTTGATAATTTTTCCCGATATGAATATTTGTACTTAATTAAGGAAACGTCTGAAACCTTGACAAATTCAAGATCTTTAAGACTGAAGTTGAGAAATAGCTGGGAAAATTTAAGATTGTTAGGTCTGACCGGGGTGGTGAGTATTATGATAAACATAGGGTCAGTAGATAAATAAAGGGACTGTTTGCCAAATACTTAGAAAATTATGGAATAGTAAGTCAATTTACTATGCTAAGTAGTCCTGAATATAATGGTGTGGCTGAAAGACAGAATCTCACCCTTTAAGAGATAGTAAGGAGTATGATGTCTATAACTAATCTTCCAGATTTTCTTTGGGGTGAGACAATTAAAATAGCCTTATACATCCTCAATAGAGTTCCAAGTAAATATGTTTCTAAAACTCCTTTTGATAAATGGACAGGTAGGAAACCTAGCATGAGTCACCTCCGTGTTTGGGGATGTCCTTCAAAAGTACGCCTTTATAATCCCACTGATGGTAAATAGCAATCTAAATCTACTCGTTGCTATTTTATAGAATACCCTAGTCATTCTAAAGGCTACAGATTCTATTGTAGAGAATGAGGTTCCAGAATTGTAGAATCACAAACAGCTAAGTTCTTGATATTTGATGTGGCTGATAAGGATAATCATACATAAATCGCAAATCAATGACAACAGACAAGAATTGTTCATATACCTATACCCATACAGTTTGAGACCTTGGAACCTACACCTGCGACTAATTCAGTTATGGAGGAGGAACCCATATAGGTAAATGAGGTTTTGCCATTACAGGATATAGTTACAGAGGTTCCATTAAGAAGGTCAACTAGGATAAGCTGGTCTACTGGTCCCTCAGATTATGAAGTTTATTTAAATGAGATTGATTATGACATAAGTCATTGTGCTGATCCAACAACTTTTAAAGAAGCCATTTCTAGTTCTCTATCTAATCTATGGTGGAATGCAATGAGAGATGAAATGCAATCTATGGGATATAATGGTGTGTATAAGCTTCTTGAATTACCTGAAGGTCTAGACCTATTGGTTGTAAATGGGTCTATAAAACTAAGAAAGACTCTAAATGAAATATTGAGAGGTTTAAAGCCAGATTAGTTGCCAAGAGATATACTCAGAGATGAGGAATCGACTACGTTGAAACTTTTTCTATTGTATCTTCTAAAGATACATTTAGAGTAATCATGACACTGGTAGCTCATTATGATTTAGAACTATATCAGATGGATGTTTAAACCACATTTCTAAATGGAGAATTAAGCGAAGAGGTCTATATGGTACAACTTGAAGGATTTCAGAAAGATGGTGAAGGTCATCTTGTTTGTAGACTTAAAAAGTCTATTTATGGTTTGAAACAAGCCTCACGACAGTGGTACCTAAAGTTTGACAATGTAATATCTTCTTTAGGCCTTGGGGAAAGTAAAGTTGATATATGTATAAATATCAAGATCAGTGAAAGCAAATTTATATTTCTCATGCTTTATGTAGATGGTATTTTTCTTGCCTGTAATGATTTAAGAATGCTGCATGAGGTAAAATAGTCATTGTCTAGGCATTTTGATATGAAAGATCTTGGAGAAACATCTTTTATTCTGGGTATTGAAATTCACAGAGATAGAACTCGGAATATATTAGGTCTCTTTCAGAAGACATACATTGAGAGGATACTGAAAAGATTCAGTATGCATGATTGTAAATTTTGGGATGTGCCAATTGCTAAAAGTGATAAATTGAGCTTGGCACAGTCACCTAAGAATGAGGTTGAGAGGGAGTCCATGAAGGCAGTGCCATATGCTAGTGCAGTATGAAGCATGATGTATGCACAAGACCTGACATGTAAGAAACATTGGAATGCTACCAAGAGAGTTTTTAGATATCCTAAGGGGACTAAAGATTATATTTTGACATAAAGAAAGGTTGAGAATCTTGAACTAGTAGGGTATCGAACTCTGACTTTGCTGGTTGTTCAGATGATAGGAAATCTACCTCATGATATGTATTTATGCTAACAGATGGAACTATATCTTGAAATTGTGTAAAGCATATATTAGTAACTTCTTCCACAATGCAGGCTGAGTTTGTAGCATGTTTTGGTACAGCGTCACAGGTTATTTGGCTACGAAATCTCATTAAAGAAATGTCAATTGTTGACTCCATTTCTAGACCTATAAGGTTATATTGTGATTATCTTTCAGCTGTATTATTTGCTAAAAATAATAAATATATCATTGGGTCAAAGCAAATGAAGGTCAAATACATGACAATAAATGAGCTAGTTAAGAAAGGTGACATTATAGTAGAGCATATATGATCTTATTGGACGAAATGGTATACTAGAGTTATTTTTGAACCAATATTGGATCCATAAAGTATTCTTAGCATTAAAACATTCACAATTGATATCGCCCAAGTGGGAGAATGTTAGAATATTTAATTCTAATATTATTATGGGCTTCTAATAATTGTGAGATATGTTTTAATAAAGCGAGAAGATAATTGGTTTTGTAATAGAAACTGTGAAATCCATTGTCTAATCTAATAAAGTGGGTTGGACTCTATATTAATTGATGTGTGGACATTAGAGCGAGCTTTGGAATTGTTATAGGCTTTTGATGGGTGAGCCAATTACACTCCATAAATTAGTGAGTTAAGGTCTCACCTTCACTTCCCTTAAGGTCTCACCTTCACTTAAGTTTCCTTTAATTATATTAATGAACATATTTTTATCTTACTCCATTTGATTAATCATTGATTTGATGTAAAGTATAAAGTTAAGGTATACATCAAATTTCATTTGCATTATTATATACATTATTAAAGATTTGATGTAAAGCTTTATATCAAATCTTAATTTAAGCAAATGTATTATATAAAAAAGAAATGCAAAGTGAGAAGTATGGAAGTTTCAAATTGCCGTGAGCAATATTCAGGAAATAGAGAGAGAGAGTGAAATTCAAAGAAATCAAGGATTAAGATATTAAGCATAAGGAAGCCCAAAAAAGAAGTCGAGTGACGATTGACAATTTCAAGAGAATTCACCACCTTTTTTTTTTTTTTTAAAAATAATTTTCTAAAATCAAATTCTTCACTTGTTTAGTTTTATCTCATTTCACCAACTATTTATTATTAAATAAATCAAATAATTATAATATCTACAATAACTTAATCAAAATCAACTCTTGCTTTGTGCCCTCGGATTTTCCCATTTGGTGGTTCAGTCGGATTCGGATTCGGCTACAACGGTTTCTTGAATTTCTTCCCCGAGGGTAGGGAAATGAGAGTATGCTTATATTCTAACTCGGATTCGTAGGCTTTGTAGTGTTCTTACAGTTTAGGTTATTCATGTCTTTAGAGAGGCAAACCAAGCTTCAGATTACATGGCTAATTCAACGATTTTCTAGACCCCAAGATCTCCTGCCAGGCATTCTAGGCATTTTATCCCTTGATGCACAACAGTTTCCTCATGTCCATCGGTGACCTTTTTATTGCTTGCCTTTATTTTGTTTGTTGCCTTTTTATGGAGTAAGGTTTATGCTTCCGTCCAAAGTTGTACCTCCTTTCATTAAATTAATGCACATGTAGGGATTCGGCCTAATGATCGCGATTTTCACACGTTACGCAAGCGTACGTATCGCTCAAGTAGTATAAAAGTTATCGATTCCACAATGACTTATCAACTACGTTACTAATTATTAAAACTATCTATCTACGAGTATCTAACTAAAATTAAATATGATTTGTAAATTGAATTTAAATTAACACTAAGAGAAAATGATTATAACTATAGTAATTTTCAAAAGCAATCAATGAGGAGAAAACATCCAGGTTTTTGAATCCACCCGGTATAATTCCAAAGATGAATTGGTTTTCCTATATTCGTGTAATCAATTGACTTAATGACCTGGACCACTAAGATATCCACAAGCCTCTTTTGATTGTCATGTGTAAATATTCAAAGAAAATTAATTGACTATATTTCTATGTCAATTAATTAACGCTAAATTCATTAAAATCAGGTTCCAATTATGGCTACATCCGCCCTATATGTATATTTCTATCTTTAGTGTCCTAGACATGCCACGAGATCTCTAAGCGTGATTCGTGTGTGAATAAAATCAAAAATAAGTTGCGGAGGAATTACATTGATCGGCTTTGACTTTCCAAACTTCCATGGATGTTGAAGCTTCCAAGCTCATTGGTGAGTTTCCATATCACCATCATTTGACTCCCTTATGTGCTAGTAAGAACAAAAGGAACAAATTTTATCTCCCAAGGAGAAGCAAATTTGCCCAAGAGAGAGAGAAGTAATCGCCCATTTTGAAACAAGGCCATTCGGCTAAGCTTCACAACAGAGGCCATTCGTCCTTTCTAATTAGAGGCAATCAGCCAATTTGATTTTTCATTCTTCAAAAGAAAAAAATCAGAGGCCATTTGGAAAGGCCAAACGCATTTTTCAAAAGGAAGCCAAAATCTTTTTGGCCAAAATCTAAAAGCAAAAGCCATTCTTCCTAGAAGTGGCTAACTGCCATTCGGCCAAATGCCAGGGAGAGAGAGATTGAAAAACAACAACAAAGATTTTTATAAGTTGTGTTGTTTTAACTTGGTGGTTGTGATGGGTAAGTAAAATCCAATTTATTATTATCCCAACCACTTCCATCAAATAGTGACTAGTTGATGTAAGTGAGTGTGTCTCATCACATTAAATTCAAAATTATAGTTACATACACAACACACTTTTGGGCCCGGGTTCGTTTAATCCGATTAGACGAATTTTCAGTCGCGACGTAATTAAATCTAATTTAATTAAATAATAATAACCAGTAAAATTATTACGGAAGTCGCTCGCGAATTAATTCCAAATTAATTCGTTAGCCCGAATTAAAATAAATTAAATAGTAAAATCTAATTTAACTATTAAATTTACTTTGCCGATTAATTCCAAATTAATCGCGTTCTCTCCTCTCGACAAATTTAATCCCAGATAAACTCTCGACGCAATTAATCCCAGATTAATTCTTTCTCTGATAATTAATCCCAGATTAATTCTTGCCGTAATTAATCCAAGATTAATTTTTCTCTCTTGATAATTAATCCCAGATTAATTTTCTCTCTCATAATTAATCCCAGATTAATTCTGTTCGAGTCAAATATCATCGGTGAATCTTTGGGATGCGACCTAAGAGATCCGTGGATATGTTGGCAATAAATACGGTTATCGGACTATCTGAATACGTGCGTACCCGGTACAACGTTCTTACCGATTTACAAGACATGGTTGGCTTCTAGCAAAGCACCGTGCCTACCCAATTCTCCAGAAATATTCTTTTACGGAATACAATATCTTTGTCAGACGTAGTATACGTAGTATTGCGTATAACGATCCAGTATCGGATGTCACTTGCTAGGCCTGAGGCTGGAGTTGTGTCTGCCCCGTACGAAGCATATATCGGATCACTAGCAACTAGTCTCTTTATGATCGGAAATTCATGACCTAGTCATACTTCCCCGATGGCTATAGCACTTAGAGTACCAGTTCTGTATCCCTGCGTGATCATCATCTCCATATGAATGAAGTGATACTTCCATCTTGACATCACACCCAATACACTACGATTCCCAGTATACCTAGAAGAGGCGTACACAGAACCTGTTGAAGCCCCGGATGACCAAAACCAAAGTATACTGATTGTCGCATGTATTAGCGATGCAAGTCTCAGGTTAAGACCAAATACACCTACCCTGATTCGGATTCCCATAGACACATAGTCATACTACCAATAGGATTCCGATGGGTCTATCCAGAGCGAAGCTGTTTCCATACCATCATTTATATATCCAGATAATCCAATTACAAATGATAAAAGAGCAATTACTTTTGTCACATAGTTAATTTGTACAACAACACCATGTTATGTACAAATAGTGATGCTATGTGTCATAATTATCCAACACTATCATGTAGGGAAATCCCTAAGAAGAGATCGTGTGCTATTGAATCTAAGGCTAAACCTAAAATCCCATTTTCAAGTTCATCTAAGTTTGCCACATCAATCCTATTGGTGATCAGGCAATAAGAAGCATTAAGAACAAGATTCAATAAATAAACCAAAACCTCACACAAAATATAAGAAAATCAATTTCGAAGTTCATAAATATTGGGTTTCATCACACAAAACCCCAGATTAGAAGTTTAGTTTCAACACATAATTCAAAAACTCCAAATAGATATTCAATGATACACAAAACATCAAATAAGTAAAATGAGGAAGAAATTATGTCAAGATCATCAGTCTTTAGCTCATTGTTGTTGATTTTCTGTACTGTGCTTCATTGATATGCTTTGTCTTTCTCTCAAAAATATCTTTTGGAGGCTTCAAAATATGTTAAGAGACTATTCTTTAGGTTTTGGGATGAGTTTTTACTTATATATAAGAGGTCCAGTGGGTGTTTCCTTGTTAAAATTTGAGTATGGGATGAATCTGGATACGCACCCCGCGTTGCGACGCGCAGACTGCTCGTCATAACACTCAACTTGCATTCACATTCTGCCAAGATTTACTTCTTATGCGTGTCTAGACGTGCAATCCAGTGTCAGAACACGCGTTCTGACTCTGAATTTGCCCCATTTTGTTCTGTATTTTACCATTTTCATCCCTCATTGATTAAATTGAGTCTGATATTATTTGTACCTATAAAATGAGCCCTATACACATCAAAATGCTCATAAAACTTGAGATAACTCATAGAACATCAAGCTATAGGGGCGGGAAAATATATACATATTAGTCGCTCATCACACCCCCAAACTTAATATTTTTCTAGTCATCGAGCAAAACAAATAAAAAAACTAAAAATAAAACTAAAAATAAAATAATTAACCTAAGCCACTTTCGTAAGGATGACGATTGTATTTAACGTATGCAACAAGCTTTTAAACGCCTAGGTGGCCCAAATAGATGAGTAAAAGTCTCGTGAGGGCTTACAGCCCACAAACATCATTTACACACACATGCATTCACACACAAATGCAAAAATAAAATAATTAAACAAAACCGTCTTGGGAGTTACATATAATATTTTCCTCAGAGAATGTCCAGTAACGAAACCAAAGAATCTTCAAAGTACCTAACACAACTCAAAAAACCAAATTCTTGAATAAATTATCTAAATTAGACTCAAGTGTGTGTGTGTGTAAGGTTCAGTCACAACTCGAATCATAAGTAAGTCAAATCAGTGATTTCGTGTGAAAAATTAGGATCCGATAGGTCAAACCAACCTAGATATCTCAAAAGTACTTTGTATCTGCCATTTTTTTTTATCTAGTATGGTACGATTTTTCTCTTTTCTCTTTTTTTTCCTCATTCATTCATCATTTCTTAACAAACCTACCATTTAAAGTAGAATTTCTCCTCATATTGGTCATAATACTCTCCCATGGGTAGCTTCACTCTTATTGATTATGGGTGGTTTAATTTATTTTTGTTCGTTATGTCATTCAACATCATTTTTAAGGATACCATACATCATAACGCTAGCAAACTGAGATAGACATCTAGGCAAACAATCATTCATCGGTAAATAATTTCTCCAACTAGTCACTTTGCCAACCACCTAGGTTCTTACTGCTAGAAACCTATTGTGAAGAACATACGAGTCTAACCTAGATCACATACTCAAGGCATCGATAAGGGTAAACTGGGCACTTATCGTTTTCTAAGATTTCATCCTGAAGCAAATAAACTCATCAGTGAACTATGTTTCACTACCACAAGACTAAAAATAATATTTTTTTTAAAGAAAACAATAGCAGAAACTAGCTAACACAACACATACACACAGACACACACCCCCAAACTTACAATTTACATTGCCTTCAAAGTAAAATAAGCATAAGGAACAAATAGAGGAACAAAATTACCATGCATGAGGTGTACCATTCTTCATCTCTTTTAGGTCCCGCATCGCGACACGGAGTTATGTGCATCACGACACCCAATGTCACCAACTTGTTTTCTCAATTTGGTGCTGTGTCACGTTATGACATCTCGGGTAGCTGTGCGACGCGCTCCTGGTTCAATTTTATATCAAACTTTGGCTGTACGAATTGGTTGGGTTGTGTCAGTATCTGCATAATTACACATGCAATATTATTAAACACACAAATAATATAAAAACATAATAATTAAAGAAACTATAAAAAAGTACATGGGTTGCCTCCCCATTAGCGCTAAGTTTAACATCTTCAGCCTGACGTAGCCACCCAAGTGGTTCCCTTATAAGCTTAGTTGAATGAGATAAGACCGTCCAATGCTCACTCTTATTCTGCCCATAGGATGGGAGGAACTGAGCATCTTGCTTCAGTGATTTGTCTATGTAATATCCCTCATGATCTGTTATCTGTTCAAAAATATCTCTATCCATGGATCAATTCAAAGAGGAGGTGGCATGTCGCAAACATAAAAATGTAGCCCTTCATTTCTCTTGTCTCCACTAAGTGTCTGTGGTGGTCTTGTCTCAAAGCTATCATTATGGTGCTCCATGTCGTTCGTTTCTGGACTTTCATCTCCAATATTGTCTATTATATGGAATTCCTCATCATCTTGCGGGCATGTCATGACATTGAAGACATGAAAAGTCTTCTCTTGATCTTCCACTCGCATGGTCGGCTCACCCTTATGCACGTCGATCAGCATTCTGCCTTTTGCTAAGAAGAGTCATTTGAGGATGATGAGAACTTCACTGTCTTCTTCCAACATCTAAAACTATGAAGTCCGCGGCGAAGACGAACATGTCGATTTTCACTAGTAAATCCTCTATTTTACCTCACGGGTTGTGATGAGTGGTAAATCTATCACTATTTCCCACTCATTTAACCTAATATTTTGTATAGTTACTTGAGTTTTGTGAATATTTTGATGTGTTTTGTGTTATTTTGTAGATAAATAAAGTTTCAGGACATTCTGGAAGTGAGAATTGGAGCAAAACAGGAAAAACTGGACAAAATGGGCAAAATCGTCATTTCAGCGTCGCGACGCTGAAGCCTTTCGCGTCGCGACGCCCAGCATGCGCCGGATTTGCTAAAGTACGCCGTGGACAAGTGGACCAATCAGAAAATTTGCTAACGTGCGCCGCCTGCTAAAATACGCCGATCAGGCTATCTTGCGCCGTGCCACGTGTCGCCTTCTCAACAGACTTGCTAATGTGCACCGGTGCCACGTGTCGAGATCTCACGGTGCCGACAATCGCCCTCCACACGTCAGCGTGATGTCACCAATGACGTCATGAACAGTGCCACGTCATCGGATAAGGATCTGAGCTCTTAGCCGCCTCGCCACGTGTCAAGCCGTCATTGTGCCACGATTCACTGTAGCTGGCGTCGCGACGCTGAACTGTTACGCGTCGCAACGCTGGACCCTTATCCGCGCCTATAAATAGAGCTCGAAATTTCAGATTTCAGTGTACCTCTCCCTCCCACTTCTTTGATGTAATTAGGGAGTTCTTCTCTCTCTAAGTTTCTTTTAATTTAGTTTTGTAATTTTTAATTACGTTCTGTAATAATAATAATTTACTTTCTTTATTTTACAGTTTTTACTATTCACTATGAGGAGGTAACTTCCTTATGCTAGGGTGAAAGGTAATTCTTTTACTATTGCTATTTAGATTAATCTCCCTTAAAAATAATATATTCACTATTTAAAACCTGACTAATCAAGGATACCGCCTATTGGTCGGTTGGTAATTTAATTTAAATCTGGTTTAAACCTGACTAATCAGGATACCGCCAGATTGGTCGGCTGGTAATTTAATTTTTGTTCCGCCTTTATGGCTGGTTGGACTTAATTTGACTTAATCAGGATACCGCCAGACTGGTCGGTGGTAATATTATCATAGTTATATATATTTTATGGGAGATATCTAAATTTATAGTAGTAAAAGGAAATATCTAAATAGTAGTAGTAAAAGTAATTCCTTTTACCTTAACATTTTATTTTATTTTACTTTTAAGCTTTTACTTTACTGCAATTACTTTTCACCACTGTTACTTATGGCTTTTACTTTTAAGTTTTCATTAGCCCTAGCTATGTGTCATAACTAAGTTAGTTATCTAGGGTTGTGATGAATTTCAATATCACAGGTTTATAAGGGGTTAGATTTAATTTGGGTAATATAAAGATTTATTTATTGAGTCTTAATCTTAATGCTTTTTATTAATTGGCCACTAATAAAATTGATAAGGTAAACTTAAAATGAACTAGACATAGGGATTTTAGGTTTAAGACCTTAGACTCAATAGCCCACGATCTTCCTTGAGGATAGATAACCCTTTAATAGATTTCCTTACAGGATAGGAATATACCTGTCGGGCGGGGGTAGCCATAATTGGAACTTAATCTTAATGAATCTAGGTAATTTGGTTGACATAGACATATGGTTCAATTGGATTATACTAGGTATTTGTAATTGACCATCGGAAGAGGCTTTTACATAATTTAGTGTTCCAGGTTAATAAATCAATATTTTACCCAACTATAAGATAACCACTTCATCTTTAAATAATATTGGAATAAATCACAACCCTAGATAGTTTTTAATATTGAATTTTCTTAAAATCTACTTTCGAACAATTTATTTACTTGTCTTTAAATTTAGAATCGTCGCCATTTCAAATCAATTAAACAACCTGTTAGATACTAGTAATCATTTGACCTCACAAAATTAATAGTTTAGGTATTAAGTCCTCGTGGGATCGATACTTTTTATACTACTTGAACGATACGTACGCTTGCGTTATACGTGTGTGTTTACGCCGGTCAAGTTTTGGCGCCGTTGCGGGGACTTATTTATCTTTTATTATTAGTTTAGGGGTTAGATACTTTACTTGTATCTAATTTCTTTTTACTTATTGTTATTGTTTTCTTGTGTTTCAGGTTCTCAGAAACTTCATGAGACGAACCAGAAGCTTTGAACTCCGACCGCTTGACCCAGAGATTGAAAGAACCATCAGACAGTTGAGAAGGGAAAGGCGAGAAGGCCAAGAAGCTTTAGTCAACATGGAACCTGAACCTTTGGAGGTTGCACCACCAATCCCATTCGAGACAGAACCATTCGGTGGTGACAGCCTCATTTCTTGTATTGTACTTCCTCCTTTACCAGCAAATGCGGGTGACATCAAAACTTGCATTCAGATGATTCAGCAGACAGTTCAGTTTGGGGGAAATGCAACTGAAGATCCTAATGCCCACATCAGCAACTTCCTGGAAGTTTGCGGCACGTTCAATTACAACCGAGGAGCTGAAGAAGAAGCTATGAGCTGAGAGTTTTCCCATATTCCTTGAAGGACAGAGCAAAAGCTTGGCTACATTCACTACCAGCTGGATCCATCACAACTTGGAACACTCTAGCCACCAAATTCCTTGCAAAATACTTTCCACCAGCCAGAACTGCAAAGTTGAGAAATGACATCACATCCTTTGTGCAGCAAGATTCAGAATCCCTGTACGAAGCTTGGGAAAGATACAAAGATTTGCTCCGGAAATGTCCTCACCATGAGATTCCAAAATGGCTTCAAGTCCAAACTTTCTATAATGGACTTTCTGGACTGATGAGAACCACAGTTGATGCTGCTGCTGGAGGAGCTTTGATGGCAAAAGGAGAAGATCAAGCCTGGGACCTAATTGAAGAAATGGCCAACAACAATTCCTTATGGCCAACAGAAAGGAGCATAATTCAAAGAATTGCAGGAATTTATGAAGTTGGAGCCAATACAGCAGTCAACACCAAGCTGGATCAGATATGCAAATTTATGGAGACTCTCAACACTCAAAGCATCACTGGATCCACAAGTTCACCATATGGAGGAGCACCAGAACCAAACCAACTTGAAGAAACGGTGAATTATGTCAACAATTTCAACAGACAGGGGAACAATCCATATTCCAACACCTACAACCCAGGGTGGAGGAATCATCCTAATTTTTCATGGAGCAACAATTCAGGGCAAAAGAACTATCCACCACCTGGATTCCAGCAACAGAATAAAGGCCAGGAGCAGACAAATGAACCAGTGATGGCAGAGATGTTAGCTCAATTAAAAAGATATGAAGCCATGATTCAGAGCCAATCAGCTTCCATCAAAGCACTGGAGAATCAAATCGGACAACTGGCCAATGCTCAGAGTTACAGACCGCCAGGTAATCTTCCCAGCAACACAGAACCAAATCCAAGGAACCGAGGGAAGGAGCAATGTCAAGCCATTACCTTAAAAAGTGGTACTGAGATCAACAAAGATGTTGGAATCAAGGCAACAGTTGAAGATATTCCAAAAGATGCAGTCCCACAGATGGAGGAAAAAAGAAGCAAGGGAAAAAGAAAAAGAACAGATCACTCCACCACCACCTTTTCCTCAGCGTCTTCAGAAAAACAAACTGGACAAACAGTTTGCTCGTTTCTTGGAGATTTTCAAAAAGCTGCACATTAACATACCATTTGCAGAAGCCTTGGAACAAATGCCCAGCTATGTAAAATTCATGAAAGACATTCTTTCACGAAAACGGAGATTGGGAGATTATGAGACAGTAGCTTTGACAGAAGAATGCAGCGCCATCATTCAGAGGAAGCTTCCCCCAAGTTGAAAGATCCTGGCAGTTTCACTGTACCTTGCACCATTGGAGAACATTACATCGGTAAGGCTTTATGTGATTTAGGTGCCAGTGTTAATTTAATGCCTTTTTCTATTTACAGGAAACTGCAAATTGGAGAAGCAATGCCTACCTCGGTATCTTTGCAACTTGCTGATCGAACGCTCGCATTTCCGAGAGGAGTCGTTGAAAATGTGCTGGTCAAAGTTGACAAACTCATCCTTCCAGCAGACTTCATCATCCTTGACATGGAAGAAGACAAAGAAATACCTATCATTCTTGGGAGACCATTTTTGGCTACAGGTAAAACTGTGATTGATGTGCAAAAAGGAGAACTAACCATGAAAGTGCAGGACCAAGAAGTGACATTTAATGTTTTCAAAGCTATGAAATTTCCGAGCGATGAAAAGGAAGAAGAAGAATGCTTCAGAGTTGATGTTATTGATAGTATCATTCAGAATACTGAGCCAAATCCCACGGATACACTTGAAGCTTGCATCACCAATATGACTGACAGCGAGCTAGATGCTGAAATCCTGGAATGTATCAACTACCTTGACAAACCATTCCGATTTAAAGCAACACCACCAGTTGAAAGCTTGGAACTGCCAAAGAAAGATCGAATCAAGCCTTCGATTGAAGAACCACCACAGCTGGAACTAAAGTTACTTCCGAGCCATCTCAGGTATGCATTTCTTGGAAACTCTTCTGAATTACCTGTTATTATTTCTTCTTCTCTAACATTGGATCAGAGAAGAAAAGCTACTGAGAGTATTACGAGAGCACAAAAGAGCCATTGGCTGGACTATAGCAGACATTCGAGGCATTAGTCTATCATTTTGCATGCACAAGATTTTGATGAATGATGAATACAAACCCACAGTGGAGCATCAACGGAGACTCAATCCAATCATGAAGGAAGTTGTGAAGAAAGAAATCATCAAATGGTTGGATGCTGGCATCATTTACCCCATCTCAGATAGCACTTGGGTAAGTCCTATGCAGTGTGTACCAAAGAAATGAGGAATTACTGTGGTCACCAATGAAAAGAACGAGCTGATCCCAACAAGAACGGTGACTGGATGGAGAGTATGCATGGACTACAGGAAACTTAACAAAGCCACGAGGAAGGACCATTTTCCGCTACCATTTATTGACCAGATGTTAGACAGGCTGGCAGGACATGAGTTCTATTGCTTTCTGGACGGATATTCAGGGTACAATCAGATTGCCATCGCACCAGAAGACCAGGAGAAAACTACCTTTACATGTCCCTATGGTACTTTTGCTTTCCGCAGGATGCCATTTGGATTATGTAATGCTCCTGCTACATTTCAGCGTTGCATGATGGCCATCTTCTCAGACATGCTGGAGCAGAGTATGGAGTTTTTATGGATGATTTTTCTGTGTTTGGAGATTCTTTTGACCATTGTTTGCAAAATTTGGAACAGGTATTACAAAGGTGCGAAGATACAAACCTGGTACTCAACTGGGAGAAATGCCACTTCATGGTGCAAGAAGGCATTGTTCTTGGACACCGGATCTCACAAAAGGGAATCGAGGTAGACAAAGCAAAGATCGAGACAATTGAGAAACTACCTCCACCAACATCTGTCAAAGGGATTCGGAGTTTTCTTGGACATGCAGGTTTTTACAGGAGATTTATCAAAGACTTTTCCAAGATTGCTAACCTCTTTGCAATCTTCTGGAAAAGGATGTGCCTTTCAACTTCACCAAAGAATGCCAAGAAGCTTTCGAGATCTTAAAACAGAAGCTGATTTCTGCTCCCATCATTGTAGCACCAGATTGGACCCTTCCATTCGAGGTAATGTGTGATGCTAGTGATTTTGCTGTAGGTGCAGTTTTGGGACAACGCAAAGCAAAGATTTTCCACACCATTTACTACTCCAGCAGAACTCTGAATGAAGCTCAACTCAACTACACAACCACTGAAAAGGAGTTGCTAGCAGTTGTGTACGCTTTTGACAAATTCCGCTCCTATCTGTTGGGTCCCAAAGTGGTGGTCTACACAGATCATTCAGCAATCAAATATCTGATCACAAAGAAAGATGCCAAACCCAGATTGATCCGTTGGATACTTCTTTACAAGAATTCGACGTGGGATTCGAGACAGGAAATGACAAAAAAAAGGTGGCAGATCACTTATCGAGGCTCGAAAAATAGATATAAAAGAATGGGAGAAACAGCTGGCAAAGAATTATCAATCAAAAAAACTTTTCAGATGAACAGCTGTTCGCCATGAAACAACAGGAAGTCCTTGGTATGCTGACTATGTCAACTACATTGTGTCAGGAAAATGGCCGTTGGAATGGACACTCAGCAACGGAAGAAGTTCTTCAAAGAAGTCAAGCACTATGTCTGGGATGAACCGTACCTGTTTAAAACGCTGTGCTGATCAATTATTGAGATTGTGTTCCACAAGAGGAGGTCAACAGTGTTTTGCAACACTGTCATTCATCACCATATGGCGGACACTTCAGCGGAAACAAAACTGCAGCCAAAGTCCTTCAATCAGGTTTGTTCTGGCCCACACTTTTTAAAGATGCTTATCTTTTTGCTTTTCAATGTGACAGGTGCCAAAGAACGGGGAATATTTCGAGGAGAAACGAAGGACCGTTGCAAAACATTCTGGAAGTGGAGATATTCGATGTATGGGTATTGATTTCATGGGACCCTTTGTTCCATCATTTGGAAACCTGTACATCCTGGTTGCTGTAGACTACGTCTCCAAATGGGTTGAAGCAATTGCACTGCCATCCAATGATTCAAAAGTGGTGATCAAATTCCTGAAAAAGAACATTTTCACTCGATTTGGAACACCTCGGGCAATTATCAGCGATGGTGGCTCTCATTTCTGCAACAGATACTTTGATGCACTCCTATCCAAATATGGAGTTACTCACAAGATTGCCACAGCTTACCATCCACAGTCAAATGGACAGGTTGAGGTTTCAAACAGGGAGATCAGAGAATCTTAGAAAGAACCGTTGGATCAACAAGGAGGGACTGGTCTACAAAACTAGATGATGCATTATGGGCCTACCGAACAGCTTACAAGACACCCATTGGTATGTCCCATATCGATTGGTGTTTGGGAAAGCATGCCATCTGCCAGTTGAGCTTGAACACAAGGCGTACTGGGCACTGAAGAAGTTGAATCTTGACTCACAAGCTGCAGGAGAGAAAAGACTTTACCAACTCAATGAATTGGAGGAATTTCGCCTACAGGCTTATGACAATGCCAATTATACAAGGAAAAGACCAAAAAATGGCATGACCGAAAAATAGTGCACAGACAGTTGGAACCAAGGCAGCAGGTGTTGTTGTACAACTCGAGATTGAAACTTTTCCCTGGAAAGTTGAAATCTAGGTGGTCCGGACCATTTGTGATCACTCAGGTTTTACCATATGGAGCTGTTGAGTTACTGGATCCCAATACCAACAACACATTCAAGGTTAACAGTCAGCGTGTCAAACACTACTGGGGAGAATCATTTGAGCGACAAAAAGAAAGTGTCACACTTTCAGATCCAGCATAAACGTTCGAGCAGTCACGTCTAGCTGACGACTTTAAACTTAGCGCTCGCAGGGAGGCAACCCATGCAATTTTTGTATATATTGTGATTTGGTGTGATTTAATTTTGTGTGTTTAGTTTTTGCAGATTAAGTCATTTCAAGATGGAAGAAGCTCTCGCAAATCTTCACAAGCAATTTCCTTCTCTCCCTAAAAATCTCTAATGAAAGTTTACAAAGCTCGCTTGGAACGGATGAGGTTACTGACGATCCATGGTGTTCCCAATGACATTCGTTGGGTAATTGAAGCACGAGTCCGATTGGCAGGTGAGTCTTCTGACTCTTTTATTTCACATCTGCCTGGTTTTGGAAGAAGCACCTATGCAAAGAAACGAAGAGCTAAACAAATGGGTGTTTGTTACAAATGTGCACGTTGGAATTGCAATACTCGTTGTCGTTCTTTAGGAATGGTGTCTGTTAATCGCGAAGACAAAATTAAATTCATTAGGAATGGCTTGAGTAAGGAGTCTTTAGATGATATATCTTCGACTCTTGAGACGCATCCCAGTGGATATGTTCACATAGACTTTCGCAGATTACATACACAATTTCAAAAAGAAAGACAACAGTTAAGTCTTGGGAATCTGACTCAAAAAGACCCTGTTTGCCAATTTATAAGAAAATTGGATGGGAAGCTTGTCCCTGACGCATAGACGTTAATCAAGCTGAAAATTCTTGTACATATTATATCTCTTTATCTTTTCCTAATAATTGTGATTTGTTTTGTTATTTCTTTTATTTCCTCCGACAGGATCCAGATTTTGTTGACTATCTATCTATTTTGCTACTAATCGTCCTTTGGGAAGATACTTGTGCTATTTTTACTCACCCTTTTCAGGTATTATAAATTCAACTCATCATTGCACTTTTGAAGACATCCAGAGAAAAAATGGAAGCCACTTCAAGAAGACGAGTTGAAAACATTTGTGTGTTTTGCGGTAGTACTGTTGGTACTAAACCACAATACATAGAAGCAGCACAGAAATTGGGTCGAGTCTTAGCTGCAAGGAATATGCACTTAATATATGGAGGAGGAGGAAATCTTGGACTAATGGGGATCGTTTCAAAGGCCGTACAGGAAGGAGGCAGTCACGTTTTGGGAATCATCCCAAAACCCTTGGCAGAGGCAAATCTTATTGAACCATCAAAAGAGAGGAATTAATCGTGCCAGGTATGTCTGAACGACTGGTAGAAATGATTAACCGTGCTGATGCTTTTATTTCTTTGCCAGGTGGCTTGGGCACATTGGAGGAAATTTTTATTGTACTATCTTGGGCGAACCTGAACATACACCAGAAACCAATTGGGCTGTACAACGTTGATAGGTTTTATGATTTTCTTTGTGTGTTTCTTGATGATGCTCGAAGAAATGGGTTCGTGTCAAAACCTTTAAAAGAACTCCTCTTTACTGCCAGAACTGCTCCAGATCTAATTGACCAACTCATAGCCTATGAACCAAAAGTTGACCCTATCATTTCAAAGATAAATTGGTCCGAGGACGATCGTGGTAAGAGGCGTAGAATTAATCTGGATCTTAACCTTTAAATTCCTGTAGATTTTCAGCTAACCAGGTATGACCTTCTAAACTCTTCTTCTACTTTTTAAGACATTGGGGACAATGTCTCATTTAGGTTTGGGGGAGGAAATTAGTTGATTAGTATCTTGTTTTTAGTTTGTATGTTGTTTTATTTTTAGTCCAAAATTTTTCGAAAAATACAAAAAAAATTGAAAAAATTTAAAAAATTACAAAAATATTTTATTGTTTTTTTTTTTGGTTTTTGTTTTGACTAAAAAGGTGAAATTGGTGAGAGGTAGCTGAGTAAGGAGTTCCCACTCCTGATACGTATCTCAAACCATTTATTTCGAAACAAGTTAATTTTTGTTTATTTCATTTTAAATTATTTAATTTGTAATTCTCCTTAACACTGACTAAAATGGATCTTCATATGCTCAGTTTGCAGAGGTATTATCAATATGCATAGTAACATACGGACATGAGCTGTAATTGAAAAGTTTGTAATATTCCAGTGCTCTAGTTTAATTGGAAGAAGCATCTATAAATAGCAATGGAATAAAAAAAAAAAATTCTGATGTACAAAAATTAAGTATCTAAGATCCGGGTTATTAAGTTGTAAGGGTGTTTTAACACCTAGTGCCCTAAAACCAACTGGTTTGGGAGTCACTGGCACAAAGCTCGCTACATGGATCGAAGATGCTGCAAAAATGTATATATCTGAAGTCTGAGTAATTAAGTTCGTAGGGGTGTCTTAACACCTGGTGCCCTAAAGCCAACTGGTTTGGGAGCCACCGACCCAAAACTCGCTACATAGACGGAAGATATTGTATATAAATAAAAAATAGAGACAAATCAAAGAAAAAATCAAAAAAATCAGAAAAAAATTATTCCATTGCTACAACAAGGTGTGAAATCTGATAGAACTTTAGGACAAAATATTACTCTCTTATCAACTGCACTTATGACTGTTGTGGGCAAAAATGAGTTGTATAATATTTTGTTGGCTGTGTATATGAAGAATGGTAAATATAATCAGAGAATTTACTTATTCGGTAATTTAGAAAGAAACAAAACAACTAGTAACTTGGAGTAGATGTTTCACTTGAATAGTCACTAACTTCTTTATTCTTTTTCTCTTGTCTTTTTGCTTTTGTGTGCATTAGTTTTAACTAACTTTTTACTTTTGTAAAAACGTTTGTAGGTATCGTTGCTGTAAGCCCTCACGAGACTACAACTCGTCCACTAGGGACACCTAGGGTTTTAAAGGCTTGTTGCATACGCTAAATGCAGCCGTGATCCCTACGAAAGTGGCTTAGTTAAATTTTATTTTCATGTTATTTTATTTAATGTTTTGCTCGAGGACTAGCAAAATGTTAGGTTTGGGGGTGTGATGAGTGGTAAATCTATCACTATTTCCCACTCATTTAACCTAATATTTTGTATAGTAACTTGAGTTTTGTGAATATTTTGATGTGTTTTGTGTTATTTTGTAGATAAATAAAGTTTCAGGACATTCTGGAGGTGAATTGGAGCAAAACAGGAAAAACTGGACAAAAAGGGCAAAATCGTCATTTCAGCGTCGCGACGCTGAAGCCTTTCGCGTCGCGACGCCCAGCATGCGCCAGATTTGCTAAAGTACGCCATGGACACGTGGACCAATCAGAAAATTTGCTAAAGTGCGCCACCTGCTAAAATGCGCCGATCAGGCTATCTTGCGCCGTGCCACGTGTCGCCTTCTCAACGGACTTACTAATGTGCACCGGTGCCACGTGTCGAGATCCACGGTGCCGACAATCGCCCTCCACACGTCAGTGTGATGTCACCAATGACGTCATGAACAGTACCACGTCATCGGATAAGGATCTGAGCTCTTAGCCGCCTCGCCACGTGTCAAGCCGTCATTGTGCCACGATTCACTGTAGCTGGCGTCGCGACGCTGAACTGTTACAGCGTCGCAACGCTGGACCCTTATCCGCGCCTATAAATAGAGCTCGAAATTTCAGATTTCATTGTACCTCTCCCTCCCACTTCTTTGATGTAATTAGGGAGTTCTTCTCTCTCTAAGTTTCTTTTAATTTAGTTTTGTAATTTTTAATTACGTTCTGTAATAATAATAATTTACTTTCTTTATTTTACAGTTTTTACTATTCACTATGAGGAGGTAACTTCCTTATGCTAGGGTGAAAGGTAATTCTTTTACTATTGCTATTTAGATTAATCTCCCTTAAAAATAATATATTCACTATTTAAAACCTGACTAATCAAGGATACCGCTATATTGGCCGGTTGGTAATTTAATTTAAATCTGGTTTAAACCTGACTAATCAAGGATACCGCCAGATTGGTCGGCTGGTAATTTAATTTTTGTTTCGCCTTTATGGCTGGTTGGACTTAATTTGACTTAATCAGGATACCGCCAGACTGGTCGGTTGGTAATTTATCACAAGTTTATATATTATTTTATGGGAGATATCTAAATTAGTAGTAGTAAAAGGAAATATCTAAATTAGTAGTAGTAAAAGTAATTCCTTTTACCTTAACATTTTATTTTATTTTACTTTTAAGCTTTTACTTACTGCAATTACTTTTCACCACTGTTACTTATGGCTTTTACTTTTAAGTTTTCATTAGCCCTAGCTATGTGTCATAACTAAGTTAGTTATCTAGGGTTGTGATGAATTTCAATATCACAGGTTTATAAGGGGTTAGATTTTAATTTGGGTAATATAAAGATTTATTTATTGAGTCTTAATCTTAATGCATTTTTATTAATTGGCCACTAATAAAATTGATAAGGTAAACTTAAAATGAACTAGACATAGGGATTTTAGGTTTAAGACCTTAAATTCAATAGCCCACGATCTTCCTTGAGGATAGATAACCCTTTAATTGATTTCCTTACAGGATAGGAATATACCTGTCGGGCGGGGGTAGCCATAATTGGAACTTAATCTTAATGAATCTAGGTAATTTGGTTGACATAGACATATGGTTCAATTGGATTATACTAGGTATTTGTAATTGACCATCGGAAGAGGCTTTTACATAATTTAGTGTTCCAGGTTAATAAATCAATATTTTACCCAACTATAAGATAACCACTTCATCTTTAAATAATATTGGAATAAATCACAACCCTAGATAGTTTTTAATATTGAATTTTCTTGTCTTTAAAATCTACTTTCGAACAAATTTATTTACTTGTCTTTAAATTTATAATCGTCCCATTTCAAATTAATTAAACAACCTGTTAGATACTAGTAATCATTTGACCTCACAAAATTAATAGTTTAGGTATTAAGTCCTCGTGGGATCGATACTTTTTATACTACTTGAACGATACGTACGCTTGCGTTATACGTGTGTGTTTACGCCGTTAGGTAGGTGAAGGATCTATCTTCTAGGCTGCAGCGTAACAGTGGTGTAGCATCCCCATTCAGGAGATACTACCGGCATGGAATATGCCGTACTCTTCTCCTGAGCCTCTAATCTTCTAACTCTGCTCAATAATACTAGTCTTATCTCATTTATGGTTCTAAAAACCAAAATCCTCTCAGAAAATATTCTTTTCTGATATCTCTTTCTTATCTGAAAACTCAATTCTTCTGAAAAGCTTTTCTGAAAACTCTTTTATAAAACTCATCTCTTCTAAGAAATCTTTTTCTGGTAATCCATTTCTGAAAATATGTTTATGAAAAATTCTAAATCTGAAAACTCTGTATCTGTATATCTGGCGCTTGGGCGGCGTTACATATTGTCGTCCCCCCATACATAAAATTTAGCATTTAGGGGCGTCCCCTCGTACGTAAATATCTGGTGGTCTTGAGGCATTACGTCTCGCCGTCCTCGAAGCCACAAATCTGGAGTCGGGGTGCGGATCTATGCTACCCTCCAGACACAAAATCTAGGATCAAGGGGCATCAATCATCCCTAGTCATGAGCTGCATGTGCATATGATATCTGAATCCGCCAATTCCATATCTGAGTCAAGTTACATACTGAGGTGGTTTTTTCCCCCATGCCTTGAAAAATCATAAATCTCAAACTTTGAAAATCATTTCTTTCTAAACATTCCTCAAAACGTTCTTGTTCAAAATAAAATTAAGAGTAATCTTGGCTAACGTTCTAAATGCTCAAAAGTAAGTTTTGATTCAAAAACATATAAGTAAACACAATTTAATAGAATGATCCACTCACAAATTTTGGAATATGGCTGACAAATGTTTTGCTTCGTCGAAGAACTTGGGATTCCTGCAGATAATCTATAAGCTGTAAAATTGGTTAGAATATAAGTCGTATAAGTCGTAAATATGTTTTGGAGTTATACTAAGTTTCTCCATTCAAGTATTTTCCATTACTTTATGACGTATCATACTTATATCATGATGTAATATATGTATACGAGTTGATGTGAGACCCTTAGGGTGGCCTCTAACATGCTAGGGTGAAACTAGAATGAACCAAAACTAAATCTGGGAAATTTATGTTCACGCGTCGCGATGCTACCACTTGGGCATCACGACACTCACGCATACTAATGAACCAATGAGCATCATCTGTCTTTGCTTCACGATGCAAGGGTTAGGCGTCACGACTCACTCACGCATTGCGACTCTACGTTTTTAGTGTCGCGACGTCCACCAATCAGAACGAGGCAGTAAGCTTCCCCTGTTCTTCACCTCACGACTCTAGCTCTTGGCGTCCCGACGATCACATGAACTGGGCTTAGCAGAGAGCAGCTTCAAGCTCGGCGTCGCGATGCTAGCCCATACTCATCGCGACATTGGACAAATTTCAGGCCTTTATTCTTTTTTCCATAGCCAATTCCAAATGCAATTCCAAGACCACCATGCCAACACATTTAGATAGACAATCCTCTAAACTTCAACACTAATTAAAACTCATCCCACATAATCAACTCAAACCCCAACCATTGTCTAACATCATTAATTCACAATGCATGATTACCAAACACATTCTTACACTTATGAACCTCATCCAATGTTAAATACTATCAAAGCACTTCTCAAAATGCATATTGGTTTCTTTGCTCAAAACTCAGAATTAATGAAGAAAGAAAGTTAGAAGCTTACTTTGTGTGTTTAGGAGCTTGAACCTCATTGTCATTTCCTCCAAACTTGCATGAGAATGAAGAACTTCTCTTGAGGGCTTCCTTGTCCTAATTGACATTTTTGGCTTCCAAAGGGATGAGTGAATAATGCTGAAATTATAGACAAAAAGGGGCTGATTTTTGTTGGGCATGAATGGCTAAGAGAGTGCCACCTCACCAATTTCTAGGTTATTCTTGAAATTACTATAGCATCCGCGGAATTTATGATTTTTGACCCATTTTTTATTCGAATTTGGAAAAATATCCAATGTTAAAGTTGTAGGTCCCGACTTAGCTTTCCGACGATATAAATTTCATAAAAATTAGAGATTGGATGGAAAGTTACGACCCAAATACCATGGGATGTACGGAGTGGAACATCGTACAATTTCGTATAGGAATTTTGAAGAATTTACCGATTGTCCCCAAAGTCATTTCATGAGTGTATATGTGTTCAAACATAATTTATATTATGTATCACGTGTCCCACAATGTAACAGTAGTCGAGTTCACTGGATATTATATATTCTTCCCTCTTTAATTAGGATTCGTCCTCGAATCCCTTTTGATGCTGAACTTTTTAGGCTCGACTTGGTTTGAAAGTATTTGACCTCTGTCAATCCTATCTTTCTTTACTTGCTTTCTATTATTCTGCTCAAGGACTTGATACTATGACTTCTGGGAATCTCTTAATTTTTTTCACTATACTCGATTCTTATAGATGAATGCTTAATCTTGGGTGTTCATGTCTTATGGCTAGCCTTCTCGTAGAGGTGGCACTCTTAATGAAAGTTATCCTTCATAAAATTCCATCTATATCTTTTTTGATAATAGAAAATGTCCAGAAGGGTGTATTGGAAGTATTTAATTTCCCATGATCTGAACCGAGGTTCCCTTCGAATTGGTACCTGTGAATTTCTTATTCCTCTCTAATACTTTATATTGTATTTTACTTAATCTCCCTTTTTTCAAGGGTTAAAATACCCCTTGGTTTTCCTAAAAGATTACTCATCTCATTATTGCATACTTAACTTGTAAGGTTCTTAACGAATTTGATGCATTCGTGCTAATATGACCATATCCACGACTATTCCAATTGAATCATTTATCACCACTTCTTATATCTCTTTCCGTGGTCATAATAATTCCTGAATATCATTTGGGCTTCTGCTACTCTCCACACTTAGTGTATCATTATTGTACTTTGTACTACAGCCGATAACCTTGTCTTCCTTTGACTTCAAGTATACCTCAAGTTCTTTACTTTCTTCTTATAATATATATCTCTTCTAATGACCTTACCGAGTGTATCTACAATTCATTCTTATTTAACGCCTTCATATTTTTTTAGAGGTGATTATGTTCCCTATCTTTTGGTTTCTTCATGCTTTACCTTAGCTTCAGAATAAATATACACAAAGACAATTCTTATCGCTAGTAAAAATGATCATACTTAGTACATCTCTAGTTTCACATACTCAATCTGATCTTGGCATTCAATCTCTTAACTTAGCCTCTTAGCTGTCTAGTTCCTATATGCTAACTTCCAACTACTAACAGGCTTCATCCTCTAAGTTATTCTATCTCTACCTATCTGTGGGACTTAGGACCTTATAGTTTATGATCAAGTTCTCTACATGTTCTAAGTCTATCATCAAATTTTTTCCGACATTCAATTCTAAGATAATACTCCTTATAGTTAATTTTGACCCTAGTGACTTGGTTTAGGTTATTGTTCATACTTTTTTCGTTCTTTTAAATTTATGGTTATTATTAATCTGATTAACTTTTCTTTACACTGGCTTGGCTAGATATATTGTTGTTCTGCAATACTACTGAACTTATCCATCAAAAGTCTATCTTATCACATGTGCACCTTGTAGGACATAGAAATCGGTGATGCTGTTCTAGGCTCACGGCCTAGTCGGGAGTACGGAATAGCCCACAGGGAACTAAACTGGAGAATAATGGAGTCGCCACCCGGTGTGAACTGGGAAAATGATTTAAGGCCGCACTCACCCCTCGCAAGGGAAGACCTCAAACCGTTGGGTTCAGAATGGTCCCTTACTTATGCCACTTGTAAAGAAATAATTTGTTCAATAAATTAATCGAATCTAGGCAACATATATATTCAAAGATAACCTATCTAGTTCGCATTCATGAAAATAAATCCTATAGCTAAGTTTGCATGCTTTAAAAGTAAGTCATCATAACGGCAAACATACGATATCAAACAATAATCTCATGAGCATGTTGAATTATCAAACACGAAGAATAAATAACAACCTAAACATAAACGTAAATTAAATTCCTATTGCGAAAGAAAGTAACTAAATCATGCATAAAGAAATAACGTACTAACGGCTAAGTCATGCTTAAGAAATAAATAACATACTAACGACCTAATCATGCTCGAACACAAGGTTGGATGAAGTGAAATATGTGTGTCTCTCAAGTGGTACATGGTATTATATCCCGAGTGTAGACCGCAATACCGTCCATTTGGATTCGGCTACGAAATTTACGTCTGGGTTTCCATCCGATATACCGCAAGAGAGAACACATATTCCATTCATCCAAAATTCATATCATACACCAATCCACAATACTAATGCGAAATAAAGTAAGAAAATAAATAAAAATAAAGGATAAATAAATAAAAAGGGTGCCCTCAGGTCTAACCTCTTAAGTCGTCTCTCGGAAGTACGGTACTTGGTTTTCGGAAGGGTTGATGCTCCGCAACTCCTCCGGTTCACTGGTTCAATCTTTTCCTTCGCTGTTTAGGATGCTGTTTTACTCTATTTTACGGATATTTCTGGTCACTGTTTTGGCTTACTATTTTACGGTAATATGGGACTGTTTTGGCTTACGGTTTGTGGGTTTTACGGGGTAGTTTTGGACAGTTTTAAGGGTCAAAACAGTGCAGTTTTTTGGGAGAGAAAACTGGACTGTTTGCGGGGTTTTGTACGGTAAAACTAGGTAGAATTTGCGGTAAAAACTGGGCAGTTTACTGGCTGTTTTCACTGGTGAAATGCGGCAGTTTTGGGCTGATGATTTACGGCAGTTCTGGGCTGTTTTCAGTGCATTTTTCGATGGTTAGAGAGCTGTGTTTCAGGGGGTAATTCACGGTTTAGGAATGGCAGTTCAGGGGGCGTTTCATGGTTGTTTGAGGGCTATTTCACGGCAGTTTGTGGCGTTGAATTGGGCTGGTCGGGGCTGTGGTTTTGTCGCATAAGGAGGGTGCTTGAAGGGCTTTTTTTTGTGTGAGTGAATTGGAGGCTTGCTGGTCGGCTATGTATTGACGCGTGAATTGAGTGGCGTCAGTTAGGTTGGCTAGGTGTTGATGCGTGAGGTGTAGGTCGTCAGTTGGGTTTGTCTATGTGTTGAAAGCAATGTGTGTGGTGTCAGTTGGGTTTGTTACGTGAGTGGAAGATGATATGTCTTGGAGAGTTGGTCGGCAATGAGATAGGGTTTTCTTTTCTTTTTTTTTTCGTGAGAATGAGCTAGGGGTTTCAAGGTTGGGTTTAGGCTTTTTTTTATAGGCAAAGGTTGGGGTTTACCTTGTGTGAATAGGGAAAAGATTTTGTAATTATGGGAAATATCTTTTAATTAGTATGTGATAAGGAAAAGATCTCTTTAATTAGGGATATGATTTGATTTTATTTGATTTGATATTTTTTAATTAGGGAAGGTAATTAATTGAATTAGGAAAGCATTTGATGAGATTTGATTTATTTTTTTAATTGGGGAAGGTGATTTGTCTTGATTTTAGCATGTGTTTAATGTGTGATTTTGTTTATTCTGGAAGGTGATGGGCGTGGGTTAGTCTCATTTGGGCGTGATTTTGGTCCATTTTGGTGGGCTTGGTGTGTAGTTTTGTGATGTGTGGGCTTGGTGTGTGACTTGCGGGGCTTTGGGCTAAGGGTGTGTTTTAAAACAGAGGTCCAACAAGCGAACCCGAAGCTAAACAAGCGAATTAAATCCAACAAGATGTCAATGTCTGACTCTTCCCTTCCGACGTCTGTTTCCCGCGACTTCCATAATTTAAAGAGGTAGTGTCTCCATGTGAGACTCATCATAGGGATTTATATGCAAAAATGCAGTGCCTACAGTCGCCCCCACTTTGATGGGACTTGTGCAGTGTGTGACAATGGCAATCCTATCAAAGTTATGCAATGCATTTTTACTTACCTAGATTGCCAGCTGCTGTTTGACTCGCCTGTTGCTTCGAACTGAGTTGATTTGGTGGTGAGGTGCTGCGACCCCTGAGGTTCATCCCTGCAAGATGTTGAGATCTATAGAAATCACTACCGAACTGAGCTGATGAGAGGTGGTCCATCCTCGAATTGAGTTGATAAAGTGAGCCTCGACCCTGGGATTCATTCCCAAAACTGCTGGTGAAGTGGGCCTCGACCCTAGGATTCTTTCCCGAAACTCTGATAATGTGGGCCTCGACCCTGGGATTCATTCCCGGATTTATTCCAAAATTCCGACGATGTGGTTATTGACCTTGGGATTCATTCCCGGATTCATTCCAAAACTCTGATGATGTGGGCCTCGACCTGGGATTCATTCCAAAATTCTGAACTAGACAAGTGTGACGATGTGGTCCATCCTCGATGTATTTTCACTTACCTGGCTCGCCAGCTGCCACCTGGTTTGCCCGCTGCTTCGAATCGATTTGATGATGTAGTAATATGGTGGCGAGGCGCCTCGACCTCTGGGCTTTGTTCCCGAATCACCGAATGTGAACTATGATGATACAGTGGGCCCTCGACCCTGGGACGCATCCCGAAACTGCAACCGACAATGGGGGCACCTCGACCCAATACCGCTGACAATAGGGACCTCGCCCTCAAGATAGTGAAGTAGTGGGCACCTCGACCCTGGGACGCATCCCGGAACTACAACCGACAACGGGGGCACCTCGACCCAATACCGCTGACAATAGGGACCTCGCCCTCAAGATGGTGATGTAGTGGGCACCTCGACCCCTGGACGCATCCCAGAACTACAATCGACAACGGGGGCACCTCGACCCTGGGCACCTCGACCCAATACCGCTGACAATAGGGACCTCGCCCTCAATATGATGATATAGTGGGCACCTCGACCCTGGGACGCCCGGAACTACAACCGACAACGGGGGCACCTCGACCCAACACCGCTGACAATAGGGACCTCGCCATCAATATGATGATGTAGTGGGCACCTCGACCCTGGGACGCATCCCGGAACTACAACCGACAACGGGGGCACCTCGACCATGGGCACCTCGACCATGGGCACCTCGACCTAATACCGCTGACAATAGGGACCTCGCCCTCAAGATAGTGATGTAGTGGGCACCTCGACCCTTGGACGCATCCCAGAACTACAACCGACAACGGGGGCACCTCGACCCTGGGCACCTCGACCCAATACCGCTGACAATAGGGACCTCGCCCTCAATATGATGATATAGTGGGCACCTCGACCCTGGGACGCTTCCCGGAACTACAACTGACAACGGGGGCACCTCGACCCAACACCGCTGACAATAGGGACCTCGCCATCAATATGATGATGCAGTGGGCACCTCGACCCTGGGACGATTCCCGGAACTACAACCGACAACGGGGGCACCTCGACCCTGGGCACCTCGACCCAACACCGCTGACAATAGGGACCTCGCCCTCAAGCTGATGATATAGTGGGCACCTCGACCCTGAGACGCATCCCGGAACTACAACCGACAACGGGGGCACCTTGACCCTGGGCACCTCGACCCAACACCGCTGACAATAGGGACCTCGCCCTCAATATGATGATGAGTGGGCACCTCGACCCTGGGACGTATCCCGGAACTACAACCGACAACGGGGGCACCTCGACCCTGGGCACATCGACCCAACACCACTGACAATAGGGACCTCGCCCTCAAGCTGATGATGTAGTGGGCACCTCGACCCTGGGACGCATCCCGGAACTACAACCGACAACGGGGGCACCTCGACCCAACACCGCTGACAATAGGGACCTCGCCCTAAAACTGATGATGTGGGCCTCGCCCCTGAACTGATACTGATGTGGGCCTCGCCCCCAGACTGATGTGGGCCTCACCCTAGACTAATACTGATGTGGGTCTTGCCCTCAACTGATACTGACGTGGGCCTCGCCCTAGACCGATACTGATATGGGCATCGCCCTCAAACTGATACTAATATGAGCCTCGCCCTTATGTTGATACTGATATGGGCCTCGCCCTCAGAGTGCCATACCCGGCAAGACCGATTCTGATGCTAATGTTGGCCTGGCCCCCAGAGTGCCATACCCGGCAAGACTGATTCTGATGTCTCCATACCCGGAGTGTCGTACCTGGCCAAACTGATATGATGTATCCATAACCAGAGCGCCATACCCTGCAAAACTGATACCGATGATGACGTGGGCCTCGCCCCCAAAGTGCCATACCCGGCAGAACCGATGATGTATCTCCATACCTAGAGTGCCATACCCGGCGGAACTGATGATGTATCTCCATACCCGGAGTGCCATACCCGGCAGAACTGATGTTGTATCTCCATTCCCGGAGTGCCATACCCGGAAGAACTGATGCTAGTAATGATGTGGGCCTCGCCCCCAGAGTGCCATACCTGGCAAGACTAATACTGATAGTTAATGTGGGCCTCGCCCCCAGATTTCCATACCCGGCAAGACTGATACTGATGCTGATGTAATGGTTCATTCTCGAACTGTGCTGTATGAGATGGTATGTTCCTGAACCTTTATTGTGAGGTGGTCCATTCTCAAAACGTGCTCCATCCTCGGAGTGCCATTCCTGACTTGCTCATTCCCAAACCTTGTTCCATTCTCGGATTTCCATCCTTGGCTTGTTCATTCTCGAACTCTACTCCATTTTCGGATTACCGTTCTTGGCTTGTTCATTCTCGAACCTTGTTCCATTCTCAGATTGCCATTCTCGGATTTTTCATTCCCGAACCTGTGCTCCATCCTCGGAGTGCCATTCCCGACTTTTTGATGATGTGTGGGTCTCAAGCCTCGACCCTAGGATTCATTCCCTGATTCATTCCAAAACTCTGACGATGTGGGCCTCGACTCTGGGACTCATCCCCAAACTGAAACTGATATGGGCCTCGACCCTGGGACTCATCCCCAAACTGAAACTGATATTGGCCTCAACCCTGGGATTCATCCCCAAACTGAAACTGATATGGCCTCAACCCTGGGATTCATCCCAAAATTGAAACTAATATGGGCCTCAACCATGTGACTCATCCCCAAAACTACTACTCATATGTTGTTGATTCTGGTACTCTCTGACAATGTGGGCCTCGACCCTGGGACTCATCCCCAACTGAAACTGATATGGGCCTCAACCCTGGGACTCATCCCCAAACTGAAACTGATATGGGCCTCAACCCTGGGACTCATCCCCAAACTGAAACTGATATGGGCCTCAACCCTGGGATTCATCCCCAAAACTGAAACTAATATGGGCTTCAACCCTGGGACTCATCCCCAAAACTACTACTCATATGTTGCTGATTTTGGTTGGCTAGTCTTTGCCACTTTCTCTTTTTCTTCTTTGAAACCTGTGAGTACAAAACAAAACAAACACAAAAAAAGAATTCAAAATATGTTACGTGTATGCATGCATGCATGAATGAATTTCCTATTCCGCTGGGTTAGGTCTTCTGCCAGTTCTCCAAGTGATTGCTCAGTCTTCTCTCTGGTCTCATGGCTCAATTTCCTGTTATTCTTCTTATTCATGGGGTGGTAGACTGGTCGCTCCCAGTTTTAATTTAGCTTTCTGTTCTCCGCTGTTTGCACTTGGTCAAGATGAACCACATGGTGGGGCCTTCGATATCATCATACTATATCACATGCTACGAAATAGTCTCAATAGTTATACATAATATCGTCCTCAAGGAATGCCCAGTAATGAAACCAGAGAACATTCAAAACACTCAATGCAACTCAAATATGAGTTTTTGAATAAATGATCTATGCCAGTCTCAAAGTGTGTGTGTGCAAAGGTTCTTTCACAGCTTGATCCTTAAGCAAACCAACTCGATGATTTCGTTTCAAAAATCGGGATCGGTGGGTCAAACCAACCAAGATGTCTCAATTATATTCCGCAATTGCTTTTTCGTGCTCAATGTGATATGGTTCTATCTTTCTTTTCTTTTGTCTCTCATTTTTTCCTTTTCATTTTGAACTTCATTTTTTTTCTCTTTTTTTTTTTTTTTTTTCCTTTTTCTCTCTATTTTTTCTCTTTTTTTTTCAACACACCTACCCTTTAAGGTAGAATTTCTCCTCATGGTGGTCCTAATACTCGCCCATGGGTAGCTTCACGCTTATCGGTTATAGGTGGTTCAATTCTTTTCTTTAGAGACTTTTATTTCATTTTCAACCATACCACACATCATAACATAAGAAAATTAGTATAGACATCTAAGAAAACGGTCATTCACCAACCTACAATTTCTTCAACTAGTCACTTTGCCAACTACTCAGGTTTTCACTGCTAAGAACCATAATCAAGTGCTTACGAGTCTAACATAGATCAATCACTCAAAGTATCGGATAAGAGCACGTCAAGAGTTTATCGTTTCTAAGGTTTCGCCCTAAAGCAATCAATTTCATCATTGGACTTATGTATAAACATCAATGACTAAAAAACAAACAATTTTTTCTTTTTTTTTTTCTTTTCTCTATTTTTTTTTTCTTTCCTCTCTTTTTTCTTTTTCTTTTTCTTTTTTTTTTTCTTTTCTCTCTTTTTTTTTTCTTTCCTCTTTTTTCTTTTTTCTTTTTTTTTTGAAGGCCCCCCAATGGTCTTTCTATCCTTGCTGTAAGGTTTTCTGTTTCTCGATTTCCTCTTTCCCCGCTATCCATGTTTGCTAACTCCCATTGACAAACTCTTTTTTTTTTTAACCCAACGGATATCTATGATGGCTTTTAAGACACAGAGGATTAACATGATGCATGTATGCATGAGATGCGTGCGATGTATGAGATTTAATATGCATGTGGTTATCAAAAGCATAAAGGGGCAACTTCTATAGGATATACAACTATGGTTCTCATACGGGTTTATGACAATGCCTTTGAATGAACTCCATCAACCCACTATAGAAACGGTCAACTAATGCACAAATTATACACATCACAAGACCTGATTTCGGGGCCAATTCTCTTATCCCCAGTGGAGTCGCCGGACTGTAGACAACAGAACCTGGGCAACGCTGTTCTAGGCTCGCGGCCTAGTTGGGAAGTATGAAATAACATGGTGTCGCCACCCATTGTGAACCGGGACAAAGATTTAAGGCCGCACTCACCCCTCGCAAGGGAAGACCTAAAACCGTTGGGTTCGAAATGGTCCCTTACTTATGTCACTTGTGATGATATAATTTGTGCAATGAATCAACCAAATCTACTCAATAATCATGCTCAAGGGTACTTAGATCTAACATGCTTTCATCCAAATAACTCCACGCAATGTAACACAACGAGCATATTAAACCATTAAATTAACATGTATAAATCATTATCCAAACATATCATAACTAATAATATGCATAAAGAACAACCTAAATATGCTTTAACCAATAAATAACAAACTAAATTTATCATGCTTTAAATAATAAACGAATAACCTAACGACTATAACATGCTCAAATACAAATTTGGATGAGACGAGATACGTGTATCTTAAGTGGTACGTGGCATTGTATCCCGAGTGAAGACCATACTACTACCGTCCTTCGGAATCGGCTATGGAATTTACGTCCGGGTTTCCATCCGATATACCACAAAAGGGAACACACATCCCACTCATCCAACAATCACATCATGCCTCAAACGACTCTCATGCAATAATATTTTAAAATAAATAAAATAAAACGAAAGAAGATAAGTAAAAAGGTGCCCTCAGGTCTAACCTCTTTTTGTCGTCTCAAGAAAGGACGTTACACGTCCGTTGGAAGGGTGACTGATCCGATACTTTTCTGGTTCACTAATCCAACATTTCTCCTCGCTGTTTCGCTGTCTGGGCTGCTGTTTTCACTCCGTTTCTCTACTGTTTTAAGGGTATTTTCTGGTTACTGTTTCAGGTCTATTAGGCTACTATTTTTGGGACTGTTTTCAGAGATTTGGGGACTGTTTTGGCATGGTTTAGGGACTGGTTTGGGTGTGATTTACTGGAAGGTTTTGGGATTTTTCTACGGCAGTTTAAGGGGGGAATATGCGGCAGTTTAAGGCCTATTTCAGGGAGGTTTTGCGGCAGTTTAAGGGGGAGTTTTTGGTGCGATGTTGGGCAGTGAATGGAGGCTTGAACTGGGCAGTAAATGGGCTATTTTAAGGCAGATTTTTTTGGACAGGATTTGTGGAGGTTATAAGGGGTGCGTGGTTGTCAGCTCAGGTGTGAGATGAAGACAATTAGCGTGAGGGTAGGCAGGCTTTTGTGTACGTGGGGCTTGGGGCTGAAGCGTGAATTGGTGGAGGGCTTGCGTGCGTGATGTGGGCAAGGGCTGTTACGTGGCTGAGTTGGCTACTTGAAGAGCTTGTTACGTGGCTGTGGTTTGAGGTGTTTGTGAGTGCTGTTGGTTGCTTGAAGGCTTGTTAAAGGTCAGTTCGTGTGTGTGTTTAGGGGCAGTTTTGACGTGTATTCGAAGCAGTTTCTGGTTGGTGATTTGCGGCAATATGGAGGTCTTTTGGGCGTGAGTTGGTAGAGAGGTTTTGGTGTGTTTTTTGTGAGATTCAGCCAGTTGGTGTGAAGGGGAGCTACATGAATGAGGTTTCTTTTCTTGTGATGCCAAGTTGTAGGGCTGACTAGGGTTTTCTTGTTTTTTGCCGTGAGGGAGAGAAGCCAAGAGAGATTTAGGGTTTCATTTCTCTGTTGTGAATGGTCTTTTGGTTTGTGTCGTGTCGCGTGAATCAGAGGAGCTTGTGGCTTTGTTGAAGGTGAAGACGTGTATCTTTGCTGGCTTAGCCGATTGTGTCTTGAAGGGTGCTCCTCTGCGACTAGGGTTTTGGTCTGTTTTTTAGAGAGAGAAGACTATGTGGGTTCTTAGGGTTTCATTTGTTTTGTTAACGAGAGAGTGAAGTGAAGAAAGGGTGGAGTGAGCTGGGCAGTGTGATGAGTTTAGGTTTATCGTTGATCAGACGTGAGGAAGAAGAGAGGTTGTTTTAGGGTTTGTCTTTTTATCTTTTTTTTTTGAGTGTTGGGTTGCCGTGTATTAGGAGTGAATGAGAGAGGAAGGTAGGGTTTAGTTTGTGTAGTTTATATAGAGAGGGAATGTAGGGTTTGCATGGTTTTGAAAGGAAACAAAAATCAATTAATTAATGTGTGTATTTAATTTTAATTATTTAGGCAAGACATTATGTAATTTAGGTGGTGAATTATTTAAATTAGGTGATTGATTTAATTTTAATTATGTTTAATAATTAGATTTAGTTTAATTGGATTTTAATTAGTTATTAAATTTAATTTCAATTTAATTAGTTTTGGTTTAATTGGTTATAATTGGTTTAATTTAATTTAATTTAGATTTCACTTAATTTGTTAATGTGATTTAATTTAATTTAATTTAAGTTTAATTTAATTTGTTTTAATTTAATTTGTGAGATGTGTTTAAATTGTTTAATTATTTTTGGATTGGGTTTGGTGTGTGTTTTAAAACGGAGGTCCAACAAGCGAACCCGAAGCGAAACAAGCGAGTTAAATCCGACCAAATGTTAATTTCCAACTTTACCCTTCCGACGTCCGTTTCCCGCGGCTTTCACAATCAAAGAGGTATGTCTCCATACGAGACTCATCATCGGGACTTACATGAAAAAATACAGTGCCTACAGGAAGGTAATTTAATTGAATTAGGAAAGCATTTGATGAGATTTGATTTGTATTTTTTAATTGGGGAAGGTGATTTGTCTTGATTTTAGCATGTGTTAATGTGTGATTTTGTTTATTCTGAAAGTGATGGGCGTGGGTTGGTCTCCGTTGGGCGTGAGTTTGCTCCATTTTGGTGGGCTTGGTGTGTGGTTTGGTGATGTGTGGGCTTGGTGTGTGACTTGCGGGGGTTTGGGCTAAGGGTTGTTTAAAAACAGAGGTCCAACAAGCGAACCCGAAACTAAACAAGCGAATTAAATCCAACCAGATGTCAATGTCTGACTCTTCCCTTCCGACGTCCGTTTCCCGCGACTTCCATAATTTAAAGAGGTAGCGTCTCAATGTGAGACTCATCATAGGGACTTATATGCAAAAATACAGTGCCTACACACCTCTGTCATTGTTTACCTAGTATCTTTCTGTTTTCAACTTATCTCGGCAATTCCATCTCCAATATTTTATTTGTTGACATTTTTTCTTCTTTCCTGCTCTATTCCATACATGGAACTTCTGTGATCTATATCTCTATCTCCTTATCTGAAGGATATCATATTTACATGTCGTTAGTCCTATCTAATGCTAGTTCTTTTGTATTCAGTTGTTGCTTGATTACTACTTTCTCTTCATCGTTTTATTTGGACAACTTCTCTCTCAAATCCTTTACTTAGAGTTATTTTCCTCTTTTATTCTACTACTGTACTAAATCTGAAGGTTTTATGTTTCGGTCTCCTTCTACTTACGCATTCACTTATTTCTGGGAGTGTTTTGAGGCAAACATCGAAATACATCTTTACTGTAATTGTAAATCAAGGGTTGGAATGGTGGAATTTGGTCATGAAGCCTTCCGATTGTGGTGATTTCACTAGTTACCTGTGTTGTATCTACACATGCTGCTCATCGATAAACCTAGGGCACTCATGTTTACTGGTGTTGGCTCCCACACTAAGGTACTTCTGCTAGGTACTATCTGAATTATCTCCATCGACTAAACTCCTGATTATTTTTCGTTTATTGATCTTATTACCTTTTACCGAGACCCTTCTTAAGGTCAATCTCTCTCAAAGTGTTATTATACTCCATTTGTTGTTCCTTCTTACGAAGCCTACTCTGTTACTTAGTTTTCCTCCTTATCTCAGTTCCTTGAACTCCTTACGTCGTTACTCCACTAGGAACTCCATCAACTTTGATCGCTTAGGGCATCGCTGCTAAATTTTTTTGGTTTATGTGATATTCTCCTATTAGTTCTTCCATCATAGTACGATGAATCTCTTTATAAGTCATATACTATTCCTGAGAATCGCTCTCTCTGGTTTCTTTTCTTTTTTGAGCCTTAACTCCCTTAAGAGCTTCCAGTTCTACAATGACTTCAAGATTTGGCTTGACTTATCGTGACTTCAAACTATTCTATCTCATATAGAATATTTCCATCTTCTGATCCTTATTTAGGTTCTGTTGAGTTTCTTGTTTTGGTTGTTCTACTGTCTCATGATATGTCTATCCTATCTGACACTCTTCTTTACTTATCCAAAACCTTATTGGGTACTAGGCTTAGGAGTAGTTATATGTTTTCTTTAAAGATCTATAAATTTACATCACTGTTGATGATATAAGCTTAATGAAGGTCTGGTTAGGTGTCTATATACTCATTAGAGTTGAACTATTCGGAGGAAAATTTATCATTCATTCAATTGGGATTGCAATGGCTATTTCAGGTCTTAAAATTACACAACTTCATCAACCATTCTAAGATCTCCATTCCATAAGCATTCTTAAACTATGTAATCTCTATTTACTATATGCACTAAATTTCCTTGTCACTAACCGTATCCTTCTGAATTGTTCCTATATTCTATCTATTGGCATTAGGTATTTCGAGGCTAGTGGTCGTTTGTCTTATGAGTTTCCTTCTGGATCTCTACTCTTGCTATAGATCACGATTATGATACTCTGTCCTATTATACGTACTAGTACTTTTGCTAACTTCCGAGTATTTCTAATCCCATGTGTCTGTCATTTTAATCTTTTGCGAATTTCTACTGGCATTGGTTTGCTATATGAATTCTACTACGTTGGTCTATTCTATAGACTTCTGCTAGTACTGTAAGCCATATGCTGACTTTCTTAGATTCTTGGACTATACTGGGTTCTCTTCTTTCTAACTTCGGAGGCTTCCTTAATCCCTTTTATGGATAATCTATCCTATAATGTCTTTCGTTTCTTTCTTAGGATAAACTCTCGTTGGGCTTCATTACAATTAGCGTTGTCCATGCTCGTAGAGGCTAGGGCAAGCATCTTACTTCTCTACGGATATCAATGTCATTGTTGTGGTACTCTATATCCTAGTAGAGTCTATAGTTCATGTAAAATAGGTATGAGATAGACTCCATTAGGATAATTTCTTCAACCGGTATTACTGAGGGGTGAAGACCTGGGTAGCTTAGGGCCGTATCCAAGTCGGGTTTCTTGGGGTAAGGTAACTAATCGTCTCTGCTTACGACCTTCATTTATTTGTTTGCGAGCCTGGGTTTAAGGATCTATAACCTCTTCATCCTTTTTAGCTTCTCTTGTCTATTGGAACTCCCACATCTAATTATGATTTCCTGCTTCTTTATCTCTCTGGCTATCATTCGTTACTTAGGGAACTTGTTATCTATAAGAGGTTACTTAAAGCTATTTAATCTATTTAAAAAAAAAAAATTCCTGATGAGGAAATGAGTCTTACTGGGATGGAAAGAATCTTTCGAGAATTGAAGAAACCCTACTTAGTTCTACTTGACATTTTTCTATTGCTCAGGCTTATTCTATTGTCTTTACTACTATATGTTATGGTACTTCCTTATCTATCTGTTTCTATATCTTTACCTCTAGCTGCTTCTGATTGCTCTGAGCATCTGTACAACATACTTTTCTTTTAGCTTTATCTTTCTCTTTTACTCTCTTAAGTGAATATTTTCAGAACCTTGCTATCTGCCATCATAATTTGTCTTGAACTTCTGCTAATAGACCAAGATCACTAGAGAAGAATCCTTAACTAGAATAAAGATTATGGTTAGTTTTACTAGAAAGAGAATTCAGATAACTTTGGGGATTCTTACTAACCTGTCTATAGAACTTGAGGACGTACTCGAGGATAGGATACTATAGAGGTAGTGCCTCGCATACGGGTATCCCGGACATACTGCGTATACAAGACCCCATCACTTTACCCAATGCAATCACTGACTCCCCAGACCATGCTCTGATATCATCTTTGCATAATCCCCCTTCATGAGTGATGAGTGGTAATTATATCACTATTTCCCACTCATTTAACTTAATATTTTGTATAGTTTCTCGGGTTTTGTGAACGTTTTGATGTGTTTTATTGTTATTTTGCAAATAAATAAAGTTTGGAAAGCATTGGAAGCAATTTGGGGCCAAAACAGTGAAAAAGGATGAAAATGGCATTTTTGTAATTTGGCCGCGTCGCGACGCGCAAGTCTTCTGCGTCGCGATGCCTATCATACACCAAACAGTGCTAACGTGCGCTGGGTCCACAAGTCAGAATCTGAGAAAAGTTTGACTTGCTAACGTGCGCCGTGCCACGTGTCACCATCACAACCGATCTGTTAACAATGCGCCATGCCACGTGTCATCATCCTACGGTGCCGACAATCGCCATCGCCATGTGTCGCCACGTGTCACTCCACCTGTCAGTCACGTCATCATCCACATTAGACCTGGCCGCCGGTTCGGTTCCGGTTCGAACCGAACCGAACCGGCCGGTTCACGGTTCCACAAGTGTGGAACCGGAACCGACCGGTTAATTCCGGTTCGGTTCGGTTCCACACTTAAGTGGAACCGGAACCGTAAACCGAACCGGAACCGAACCGGTCGGTTCCGGTTCGGTTAACGGTTCCCCTTTCGGTAATTTTTTTTTTTTTTTTTTTTTTTTTTAATAATAAATTTTAAAAAATAAAAAAAATTCTATAATCGTAATGTTTTTTCATACTATCACATCATTTTTATAGAATCTTTTTTTTTATAAAATTCTTTTAACATATAATCCTTTTTATAGCCAACTCTTGGCTAGTGCTTTCTTTATATAAGCGATGTGGGATATTTGTTACTTGGCTATTGTGTCCCACATCGCTTATATAAAGAAGTCAATAACCAAGAGTTGGTTATAAAAAGGATGTGGACATTCATGTTTTAGTATTGCAATTTTAAACCTCATTAAGTCATTATTATTAATTAAAAAATTGAGATTTACTTGTGGAACCTTACGGTTCCAAGAAAATATTTTTTTTTTTTTTTTTACTTCCGGTTCCAACCGGAACCGTACGGTTCCGGTTGGAACCGTTGGAACCGCTGGAACCGTTCGGTTCCAGCGGTTCCAACCGGTTCGGTCAGGGTAAGAACCCTAACCGAACCGGTCAGGTTCCGGTTCGGTTCCGGAACCGGAACCGGAACCGGTTGGAACCGGAACCTTCCGGTTCCAACCGATTCGGTTCGGTTCGGTTCCGGTTCCGAACCGGAACCTTGGCCGGGTCTAATCCACATCACCAGTTGACCGAGTCAAACTACCACGTCATCGCTATGTCATCAGCAACAATCACAGAGTGCTATGTGTAGCATTTTATGGTGCCGACAGTCACTTTGCCACGTGTCGCCACGTTAGCGCCACGTCAGCATCAATCATTGACTCACTTATCCGTATCTGACACGTGACAGATAAGAATCTGAATCAGGTAATCACGAGCCGCCACTTGTCCCAATAATTGAGCTCCAGCCACCTTGCCACATGTCACCTTATCACCTTATCTAGAATCTGCAGCCGACGAACCAGAAGCTGCCACGTCGACCAAACGGGCATCGCGACCATTCTCTCTAAATTCTCTCATGTAAATATGGAGTTTTCTATCTAGTTTCTTTTAAATTTTAGTTTTGTAATTAATTTTAATTACTTTCTGTAATAATAGTGATTTACTTTCTTTACTTTTTACAGTTTTTACTATTCACTATGAGGAGGTAACTTCACCCTGCTAGGGTGAAAATTAATTCTTTTACTATTGCTATTTAGATTAATCTCCCTTTAATATAATATATTCACTATTTAAAATTTGACTTAAAAGGATACCGCCAGAATGGTCGGTTGGTAATTCATTTTAATCTGGTTTAAACCTGACTAATCAAGGATACCGCCAGATTGGTCGGTTGGTAATTAAATTTTCTTACCGCCTATATGGCAGGTTTACTTCGGTTCCTCCTTATGACTGGTTGGACTTAATTTGACTTAATCAGGTTACCGCCTATATGGCTGGTTGGTAAAATAATCACAAGTTAATATATTATATTAAGGGAGATATCTAAATTAGTAGTAGTAAAAGTTGATCCTTTTGCCTTAGCATTTTATTTTATTTTATTGCAATTTACTTTTCAACTCTTACTTTACCGCAATTACTTTTTTTCAGTATTTTTACTTTATGTCTTTTAAAGCCCTAGTTATGTGTTGTAACTAAATTAGTTATCTGGGGTTGTGATGACTTTTAATATCACTGGTTTATAAGGGGTTATATTATAGTTTGGGTAATATAAAGATTTATTCATTGAGTCTTCATCTTAATGCTTTTATTAACTGGCCACTAATAAAATTGACTAGGTAAACATAAAATGAACTAGACATAGAGGGATTTTAGTTTAAGACCTTAGACTCAATAGCCCACGATCTTCCTTGAGGATAGATAACCCTTAATAGATTTCCTTACAGGATAGACATATACCTGTCGGGCGGGGGTAGCCATAATTGGAACTTAAACTTAATGAATCCAGATAATTTGGTTGACATAGACATATGGTTCAATTGGGTTAGACTGGGTATTTGTGTCTGACCATCGACAAAGGCTTTCAATAATTTAGTGTTCCAGGTTAATAAATCAATATATTACCCAACTATAAAATAACCACTTCATCTTTAAAATGATATTGGAAGAAATCACAACCCTAAATAGTTTTTAATATTGAATTTTCTTAAAATCTACTTTCGAACAATTTTATTTACTAGTTTTTAAATTTAGAATCATCACCATTTCAAATCAATCAAACAACCTGTTAGATACTAGTAATCATTTGACCTCATAAAATTAATAGCTTAGGTATTAAGTCCTCGTGGGATCGATACTTTTTATACTACTTGAACGATACGTGCGCTTGTGTTATACACGTGTGTAAGCACCAGTCAAGTTTTTGGCGCCGTTGCCGAGGACTTATTTATCTTTCACTATTAGTTTAGAGGTTAGATACCTTTACTTGTATCTAATTTTATTTTTACTTATTGTTTTTGTTTTCTTGTGTTTCAGGTCTCAAAAAACTTCATGAGACAAACTAGAAGCTTTGAACTCCGACCGCTTGACCCGAAAATTGAAAGAATCATCAGACAGTTGAGAAGGGAAATGCGAGAAGGCCAAGAAGCTTTAGTCAACATGGAACCTGAACCTTTGGAGGTTGCACCACCAATTCCCATTCGAGACAGAACCATTCCGGTGGTTGACAGACTCATTTATTGCATTGTACTTCCTCTCTTACCAGCAAATGCGGGTGACATCAAAACATGCATTCAGATGATTCAGCAGTCAGTTCAGTTTGGGGGGAATGCAACTGAAGATCCTGGAAGTTTGCGGCACTTTCAATTACAACCGAGAAGCTGAAGAAGCAATGAGATTGCGTGTTTTCCCATACTCCTTGAAGGACGGAGCTAACGCTTGGCTACATTCACTACCAGCAGGTTCTATCACAACTTGGAACACTTTAGCTACCGAATTTCTTGCAAAGTACTTTCCACCAGCCAGAACGGAAAACTGAGGAATGACATCACATCCTTTGTACAACAAGACTCAGAAACTCTTTACAAAGCTTGGGAAAGGTACAAATATTTGCTCCGGAAATGTCTTCACCATGAGATTCCAAAATGGCTTCAAGTCCAAACATACTATAATTGACTTTCTGGAATAATGAGAACCACAATCGATGCTGCTGCTGGAGGAGCTTTAATGGAAAAAGGAGAAGATCAAGCCTGGGACCTAATCGAAGAAATGGCCAACAAAAATTCCTTGTGGCCAACAGAAAGGAGCATGATCCAAAGAATTACAGGAATTTATGAAAGTGGAGCCAATACAGCAGTCAACGCCAAGCTAAATCAGATATGCAAATTCATGGAGACTCTTACCACTGGATCCACAAGTTCACCATATGGAGGAGCACCAGAGTCGAACCAACTTGAAGAGACGGTGAATTATGTCAACAATTTCAACAGACAGGGGAACAATCCATATTCCAACACCTACAACCCAGGGTGGAGGAATCATCCTAATTTTCTGGATGGAGCAACATTCAGGGTAAAAGAATAATCCACCACCTGGATTCCAACAGCAGACTATCCACCACCTGAATTCCAGCAACAGAACAAAAGCCAGGAGCAGGCAAATGAACCAAGAATAGCAGAAGTGCTGGCCCAGTTAAAAAAGTACGATGCTATCTTTCAGAGCCAATCAGCTTCCATCAAAGCACTGGAGAATCAAATCGGACAACTGGCCAATGCTCAGAGTTACAGACCACCAGGTAATCTTCCCAGCTACACAGAACCCAATCCAAGGAACCGAGGGAAGGAGCAATGTCAAGCCATTACTTTGAAAAGCGGTACTGAAATAAAAAAAGATGTTGGAATCAAGGTGTCCCAAGAAGAAATTTCCAAAAGAAGCAGAGCAACAGATTGAGGAAAAAGAAGCAAAGGAAAAAGAACGAGAAAGAATCATTCCACCTCCACCTTTTTCCTCAACGACTTCAGAAAAACAAACTAGACAAGCAGTTTGCTCGATTCTTGAAGGTGTTCAAAAAGCTTCACATCAACATTCCATTTGCAGAAGCCTTGGAAGAAATGCCCAGCTATGTAAAATTCATGAAAGACATTCTTTCACGAAAACGAAGATTGGGAGACTACGAGACAGTAACATTAACGAAAGAATGAAGCACTATCATTCAGAGGAAAATTCCCCCGAAGTTGAAAGGTCCTGGCAGTTTCACTGTCCCATGCACCATTGGAGAACATTATATCGGTAAGGCTTTATGTGATTTAGGTGCTAGTGTTAACTTGATGCCTTTTTCTATTTACAGGAAACTGCAAATTAGAGAAGCAATGCCTACCTCAGTCTCGTTGCAACTTGCTGATCGAACACTAGCATTTCAAAGAGGTGTTGTTAAAGATGTGCTGGTCAAAGTTGACAAACTGATTCTCCCAGCAGATTTCATCATCTTTGACATGGAAGAAGACAAAGAAGTACCTATCATTCTTGGGAGACCATTCTTGGCTATAGGTAAAACTGTAATTGATGTGCAAAAAGGAGAACTGACCATGAAAGTACATGACCAAGAAGTTACCTTTAATGTTTTCAAAGTCATGAAATTCCCGAGTGATGAAAAGGAAGAAGAATGCTTCAAAGTTGATGTTGTTGACAATATCGTTCAGGATACAGAGCCAAATCCCACAGATACACTCGAAGCTTGCATCACCAACATGACTGACAGCGAGCTAGATGCTGAAATCTTGGAATGTATCAACTACCTTGACAAACCATTCCGATTCAAAGCAACACCACTAGTTGAAAGCTTGGAACTGCCAAAGAAAGATCGAATCAAGCCTTCGATTGAAGAACCACCACAGTTAGAGCTGAAGTTACTTCTGAGTCATCTCAGGAATGCATTTCTTGGAAACTCTTTTGAATTACTTGTTATTATTTCTTCTTCACTAACATTGGAGCATGAAGAAAAGTTACTGAGAGTATTACGAGAGCACAAAAGAGCCATTGGCTGGACTATAGCATACATTCGAGGCATTAGTCCATCATTTTGCATGTACAAGATTCTGATGAATGATGAGTACAAACCCACAATGGAGCATCAACAGAGACTCAATCCAATCATGAAAGAATTCGTAAAGAAAGAAATAATCAAATGGTTGGATGCTGGCATCATTTACCCCATCTCAGACAGCAGTTGGATGAGTCATATGCAGTGTGTACCAAAGAAATGAGGAATTACTGTGATTACCAATGAAAAGAACGAGCTAATCCCTACAAGAACAGTGACTGGATGGAGAGTATGCATGGACTACATGAAACTGAACAAAGCCACGAGGAATGACCATTTTCCGCTACCATTCATTGACCAGATGTTAGACAGATTGGCAAGACATGAGTTTTATTGCTTTCTGGACGGATGTTCAGGGTACAATCAGATTGCCATCGCACCAGAAGACCAGGAGAAAACTACCTTTACATGTCCCTATGGTACTTTTGCTTTCCGCAGGATGCCATTTGGATTATGTAATGCCCCTACTATATTTTAGCGTTGCATGATGGCCATCTTCTCAGACATGTTGGAGCAGAGTATGGAGGTTTTTATGGATGACTTTTCTGTGTTTGGAGATTCTTTTGACCACTGCTTGCAAAATTTGGAACAAGTGTTACAAAGGTGCGAAGATACAAACCTGGTGCTCAATTGGGAGAAATGCCATTTCATGGTACATGAGGGCATTTTTCTTGGACACTGGATCTCACAAAATGGAATCGAGGTAGACAAAGAAAAGATTGAAATAATTGAAAAACTACCTCCGCCGACATCTGTCAAAGGGATTCAGAGCTTTCTCGGACATGCATGTTTTTACAGGAGATTTATCAAAGGCTTTTCCAAGATTGCTAAACCTCTGTGCAATCTTCTGGAGAAGGATGTGCCTTTTAACTTCACCAAGGAATGCCATGAAGCTTTTGAGATATTAAAACAGAAGCTGATTTATGTCCCCATCATTGTAGCACCGGACTGGACCCTCCATATGAAGTAATGTGTGATGCTAGTGATTTTGTTGTAGGTGAAGTTTTGGGACAACGCAAAGCAAAGATTTTCCACACCATTTACTACTCCAGCAGAACTGAATGAAGCTCAACTCAACTACACAACCACTGAAAAATAGTTGCTCGCAGTTGTGTACGCTTTTGAAAAATTCCGTTCCTATCTGCTGGGTCCCAAAGTGGTGGTCTACACAGATCATTCAGCAATCAAATACTTGATCACGAAGAAAGATGCCAAACCCAGATTGATCCGTTAGATACTTCTTCTGCAAGAATTTGACGTGGAGATTCGACACAGGCTAGGGACAGAAAATCAGGTGGCAGATCATCTATCGAGGCTCGAGAATGGAGAAACAGCTGACAAAGATCTGTCAATCAAAGAAAATTTTCCAGATGAACAGCTGTTTGCCATGAAACAGCAAGATGCCCCTTGGTATGCTGACTATGTCAATTACATTGTGTCAGGAAAATAGGCCGTTGGAATGGACAATTCAGCAACAGAAGAAATTCTTCAAAGAAGTCAAGCACTATGTCTGGGATGAGCCGTACCTGTTCAAACAGTGTGCTGATCAATTATTGAGACGTTGTGTTCCACAGGAGGAAGCCAACAGTGTTTCCCGTACTGTCATTCAGCGAAAACAAAACTGCAGCCAAAGTCCTACAATCAGGTTTATTCTGGCCCACTCTTTTTAAAGATGCTTATCTTTTTGCTCTTCAATGTGACAGGCGCCAGAAAACGGGGAATATTTCAAGGAGAAATGAAGGACCGTTGCAAAATATTCTAGAAGTGGAAATATTCGATGTATGGGGTATTGATTTCATGGGACCCTTTGTTCCATCATTCGGAAACCTGTACATCTGTTTGCTGTAGACTATGTCTCCAAATGGGTCGAAGCAATTGCACTGTCATCCAATGATTCAAAAGTCGTGATCAAATTCCTGAAAAATAATATTTTCACTCGGTTCGGAACACCTAAGCAATCATCAGTGATGGTGGCTCTCATTTCTGCAACAGATATTTCGACGCACTCCTATCCAAATACGGAGTTACTCACAAGGTTGCCACAACTTATCATCCACAATCAAATGGACAGGTTGAGGTTTCAAACAGAGAGGTCAAAAGAATCCTAGAAAAAACCGTTGGATCAACAAGGAGGGACTGGTCTACAAAATTAGATGATGCATTATGGGCCTACCGAACAGCTTACAAGACACCCATTGGTATGTCCCCATATCGATTGGTGTTTGGGAAAGCGTGTCATCTGCCAGTGGAGCTTGAACACAAGGCGTACTGGGCACTGAAGAAGTTGAATCTTGATTCACAAGCTGCAGGAGAGAAAAGACTTCACCAACTCAACGAATTAGAGGAATTTCGCCTATAGACTTATGAGAATGCCAGATTGTACAAAGAAAAGACCAAGAAATGGCATGACCAAAAAATAGTGCACAGACAGTTGGAACCAAGGCAACAGGTGCTATTGTACAACTCAAGATTGAAACTTTTCCCTGGAAAGTTGAAATCAAGGTGGTCAGGTCCATTTGTAATCACTCAGGTTTTTCCATATAGAGCTGTTGAGTTACTAGATCCCAACACCAACGAAACATTCAAGGTTAACAGTCAGCGTGTCAAGCACTACTGGGGAGAATCATTTGAGCGACAAAAAGAAAGTGTCACACTTTCAGATCCAGTCTAACGATCGAGAAGTCAAGTCTAGCTGACGACTTTAAAATTAGTTCTCGCATGGAGGCAACCCATGCAATTGTGTATATATTGTGATTTGGTGTGATTTAATTTTGTGTGTTTAGTTTTTGCAGATTAAGTCATTTCACGATGGAAGAAGCTCTCGCAAATCTTCACAAGCAATTTCCTTCTCTCCCTTAAAAATCTCTGATCAAAGTTTACAAAGCTCGTTGGAACGGATGAGACTACTAACGATCCATGGTGTTCCTAATGATATTCGTTGGGTAATTGAAGCACGGGTACGATTGGCAGGTGAGTCTTCTGACTCTTTTATTTCACATCTGCCTAGTTTTGGAAGAAGCACCTATGCAAAGAAACGTAGAGCTAAGCAATGGGTGTTTGTTACAAATGTGCACGCTGGAATTGCAATACTCGTTGTCATTATTTAGGAATGGTGTCTGATAATCGCGAAGATAAAATTAAATTTAGTAGGGATGGCTTGAGTAAGGAGTCTTTAGATGATATATCTTCGACTTGAGACGCATCCCAGTGGATATGTTCACATAGCCATTCGTAAATTACATACACAATTTCAAAAAGAAAGACAACAGTTAAGTCTCGTGAATCTGACTCAAAAAGACACTGTTGCCAATTTATAAGAAAATTGGATGGGAAGCTTGTCCCTACGCATAGACGTCAATCAAGCCGCTAATTTTCTTGTAAATATTATATCTTTGTCTTTTCCTAATAATTGTAAATTGTTTTGTTGTTTTCTTTTACTTTATCCGACAGGATCAGACCTTTTTGACTATCATGATTTATTTTACTGTTTAACTAATAATTGTCATTTGGCAGGTACTAGTGCTATTATTTTACTCACCCTTTTCAGGTGTTATAAATTCAACTCATCATTGCACTTTTGAAGACATCCAGAGTAAAACATGGAAGCCACTTCAAGAAGACGAGTTGAAAACATCTGTGTGTTTTGCGGTACTAGTATTGGTACTAAGCCACAATACGTAGAGGCAGCACATGAATTGGGTCGAGTCTTAGCTGCAAGGAATATGCACTTAGTATATGGTGGAGGTAATCTTGGACTAATGAGGATCGTTTCAAAGGCCGTACAGGAATGAGGCAGTCACGTTTTGGGAATCATTCCAAAACCCTTGGCAGAGGCAAATCTTATTGGATTATCAAACGGAGATGAACTGATCGTGCCAGGTATGTCTGAAAGATTAGTAGAAATGATTAACCGTTCTGATGCTTTTATTGCTTTGCCAGGTGGCTTAGGCACATTGGAGGAAATTTTTATAGTGCTATCTTGGGCGAACCTGAACATACACCAGAAACCGCTTGGAATGTACAACGTTGAAGGATTTTATGATTTTCTTTGTGTGTTTCTTGATTGATGCTCAGAGAAATGGGTTCGTGTCAAAACCTATGAAAGAACTCATCTTTACTGCCAGAATGCTCCAGATCTAATAGACCAACTCTTAGCCTATGAACCACAAGTTGACCCTATCCTTTCAAAGATAAATTGGTCGAAGACGATCGTGGTAAGAGGCGTCGGATTAATCTGGATCTTAACCTTTAATTTCCTGTAGAATTTCAGCTAATAAGGTATTATCTTCTAAACTTTTCTTACTGTTTAAGAGATTGGGGACAATGTCTCATTTAGGTTTGGGGGAGGGAATTAGTTGATCAATACCTTGTTTTTAGTCCAAAGTTTTTCGAAAAAATACAAAAAAATAGAAAATTTTCAAAAATTACAAAAATATTTTGTGTTTTTATGTTTTTATTTTGACTAAAAAGGTGAAATTGGTAAGAGATAGCTGAGTAAGGAGTTTCCACTCCTGAGACGTATTTCAAACCTATTTTCGAAACAAGTTAATTTTTATTTATTTCCTTTTGAATTATTTAATTTGTGAATTCTCCATAATACTGACTAAAATGGATCTTCATATGCTCATTTCGGCAGATATTATCAACATATATAGTAACATACGGACATGAGCTAAAATTGAAAAGTTTGTAATATTCAGTGCTCTAGTTTAATTGGAGGAAGCATCTCAAAAAGCAATGGAGTAAAAAAAAATCTGAGATCCAAGTTATTAAGTCTGTAAGGGTGTTTTAACACCTAGTGCCCTAAAGCCAACTGGTTTGGGAGTCACTGGCCAAAGCTCGCTACAAGGATCAAAGATGCTGCAAATATATATATCTGAAGTCTAAAGCCAACTGGTTTGGGACCCACCGACCTAACACTCGCTACATAGACGGAATGTATTTTATATAAATAATAAAAAAAAATAAAAAAAAATTAAAGAAAAAATCCGAAAAATCCGAAAAATTATTCCATTGCTGCAAAAAGGTGTGAATTCTGATAAAACTTTAGAACACAAATATTACTCTCTTATCAACTGTACTTATGACTGTTGTGGGAAAAAATGAGTTGTTTAATATTTTGTTGGCTGTGTATATGGAGAATGGTAAAAATAATCGGAGAATTTATTTATTCAATAATTTAGAAAGAAAGAAAACAACTAGTAACTTGGAGTAGAAGTTTCACCTGATTAGTCACTAACTTCTTTATTCTCTTTTCGCTTGTCTTTTTGCTTTTGTGTGCATTAGTTTCACTACATTTTTACTTTTGTAAAATATTTGTGGGTATCATTGTTATAAACCCTCACGAGACTAAAACTCGTCCACTAGGGACACCTAGTGGTTTAAAGGCTTGTTGCATATGGTAAATGCAACCGTGATCCCTAAGAAAGTGGCTTAGTTAAATTTTATTTTAATGATTTTTATGTTACACCTCGAGGACAAGCAAAATGTAAGTTTGGGGGTGTGATGAGTGGTAATTATATCACTATTTCCCACTCATTTAACTTAATATTTTTTTATAGTTTCTCGAGTTTTGTGAACGTTTTGATGTGTTTTATTGTTATTTTGCAGATAAATAAAGTTTGGAAAGCTTTGGAAGCAATTTGGGGCAAAAACAGTGGAAAAGAACGAGCCACCACGTGTCACAATAATTGAGCTCCAACCACCTTGCCACGTGTCACCTTATCCAGAATCTGCAGCTGACGAACCAGAAGCTGCCACGTCGACCAAACGGGCATCGCGACGCGAGCTGTGCGTCTACGCGCCACCTTTACTGACGCCTATAAATAGAGCTCGAAATTTCAGTTTCAGATGTACCATTCTCTCTAAATTCTCTCATGTAAATAGAGAGTTTTCTATCTAGTTTATTTTAAATTTTAGGTGTAATTAATTTTAATTACTTTCTGTAATAATAATGATTTACTTTCTTTACTTTTTACAGTTTTTACTATTCACTATGAGGAGGTAACTTCCCCCTGCTAGGGTGAAAGGTAATTCTTTTACTATTACTATTTAGATTAATCTCCCTTTAATATAATATATTCACTATTTAAAATTTGACTTAAAAAGGATACCGCCAGATTGGTCGGTTGGTAATTAAATTTTCTTACAGCCTATATGGCAGGTTTACTTCGGTTCCACCTTTATGGTTGGTTGGACTTAATTTTACTTAATCAGGTTACCGCCTATATGGCTGGTTGGTAAAATACTCACAAGTTAATATATTATATTAAAGGAGATATCTAAATTAGTAGTAGTAAAAGTTGATCCTTTTTTCTTAGCATTTTATTTTATTTTATTGCAATTACTTTTCAACTTTTACTTTACCGCAATTACTTTTCAGTATTTTACTTATGTCTTTTAAAGCCCTAGTTATGTGTTGTATCTAAATTAGTCATCTGAGGTTGTGATGACTTTTAATATCACTGGTTTATAAGGGGTTAGATTATAGTTTGGGTAATATAAAGATTTATTTACTGAGTCTTAATCTTAATGCTTTCTATTAACTGGCCACTAATAAAATTGACTAGGTAAACTTAAAATGAACTAGACATAGGGATTTTAAGTTTAAGACCTTAGACTCAATAGCCCACGATCTTCCTTGAGGATAGATAACCATTTAATAGATTTCCTTAAAGGATAGACATATACCTGTCGGGCAGGGGTAGCCATAATTGGAACTTAAACTTAATGAATCCAGATAATTTGGTTGACATAGACATATGGTTCAATTGGGTTAAACTGGGTATTTTTGTCTGACCATCGACAGAGGCTTTCACATAATTTAGTGTTCTAGGTTAATAAATCAATATATACCCAACTATAAAATAACCACTTCATCTTTAAAATGATATTGGAAGAAATCACAACCTTAAGATAGTTTTTAATATTGAATTTTCTTAAAACCTACTTTCGAACAATTTTATTTACTAGTTTTTAAATTTAGAATCATCACCATTTCAAATCTATCAAACAACTTGTTAGATACTAGTAATCATTTGACCTCATAAAATTAATAGCTTAGGTATTAAGTCATCGTGGGATCGATACTTTTTTTACTACTTGAACGATACGTGCGCTTGCATTATACGCGTGTGTAAGCACCGGTCACATGTCATCTACATATAATAGAAAATAAAAGAAATTTCCATCTAGAAATCTTTGAAAATGAACACACTGGTCTGCTGCAGTTCTTTTATAGTTTTGACTCACCAAAAATGAGTCAACTACTTGTACCACCGCCTTGGTGCTTTTTTGAGACCATACAAGCTGTTCTGCAACTTGCAAAAACGGTTATCTTTCTTGAAACCCTTAAACCTTTTGGCTGCTCCTTGAATAAATTTCTTCATTTAGATCTCCATGAAGAAATTTTGTCTTAACATCCAATTGTTCAATCTCTAAGTTCAAACTGGCTACCAATCCTATATTACTCGGATTGAAGCCATTTTTACAACTAGTGAAAAGATTTCATCAAAGTCGATTCCCTTTTTTTGTAGGAATCATTTGACTACTTGTTAGAAATATGCCCTATACCCAACTTGTGGATGGGCTATATGTACATGTATTTGCAATATTTTCATTAATTAATAAAATGACAATCTTTATTATACGTGTCTTACATAACTTATATGAATCATCAAACACTGTAATAAAGCCCTTGGAGTAATAAGATGATAGTGTAGGTTTCTATTATTAGTCCCAAAGAAAGTATAAGCCAATGAAACACACGATTTATACATGCAAAGCTTGAAGCATGGCGGAATCATACATACAAAGCTTGTGACGAAAAATGATGAAGAAAATTCTTGAGTCTTCAAGGTGGAAACTTTCGGCCAAGAGCATAAAGGGAGAGAAGCTTCAAGTCTTCAAGTGTTCCAAGCTCCAAGGTTGTTTCCCTATCACCTCCTTTGATCCTTCATTGTGCTAGCAAAATGGAGAAATGAAAAACAATTTTTCTTTGCCTTGTTGAAGCTCACGGCGTGAGCAAGAAGAAGAAGAGGGAGAGAGGCTTTTGGTTTGCTTTTGGTTTTCTCTTTCTGGTTTAAAAAACGTGAATGATTAGATAACATTTACCAAAAAATATTTGGTAAATATCCCTCCAAAAACGTGAAAACGTTTTGCCTCCCAAAAAGCCATTAAATGGCCTCACCTACTTACATTGAGAATAGTGACAATGTATCATCCAATAAAGGTGACTAGATACATCCATCAACTAGTGGGGTCAAGTGATGAGACTTCGCGATGTGATTTGCGGGTCCCACTCGTTTCAAAATACGAATGTGTCCGCAAACACTTTCGGGCTCGGTTTCGCTAATTCCGAATTAACGAATTTCCGTCGCGACGTAAATTAAATAATTATGCCTAGCGAAATTACTATTCACATCGCTAACGAATTAATTCTAAATTAATTCGTTTGCCCGAATTAAAATCCGATTTTAATTCCGCGTCGAAATTTAATTTCGTTTAATATATCGAATATATTATTTTATCGATTAATTCCAAATTAATCGTTCTCTCTCCTAATAGGCATTTTATCCAAGATAAAGTTTCTCCGCAATTAATCCAAGATTAATAAAGTCCGAATCAAACATCATAGGTGAATCTTCAGGAAGCGACCCAAGATATCTCCGGATATGTTGGCAGTAAATACGGTCGTCGGATAATCCGAACACGTACGTACCTCGTACTACGTTTTTACCGATTTACAAGACAAGGTTGGCTTCTAGCAAAGCGCGCCCATGCCTACCCAATTCTCCAGAAATATTCTTATTGGAATATTATATCTTTATCAAGTGTAGTATACCATAGTATCGCGTACATCGATCCAGTATCGGACGATCACATGTTAGGCCTGGGGCTGGAAAAATGTCTGCCCCGTACGAAACATATATCGGACATCAAACAACTAGTCTCTTTAAATCGGACAATCCTGACCTGGTCATATTGTCCCGACGGTTGCAACCTTTTATAGAGTACTAGTTCTGTATCATGCATGATCATCATCTCCATATGTCTGAAGTGATACTTCCATCTTGACATCACATCCAGTACACTACGATTCTTGATAAACCCAGAAGAGGCGTACACAGAACCGGTTAAAGCCCTGAACCACCAAAACCAAAGTTTACCGATTGTCGCAAGTACTAGCGATGCAAGTCTCAGGTTAAGACCATATACACCTACCCTGATGCGGCCTCCCATAGACACGCAGACATACTACCAATGGGATTCCGGGGGGTCTATCCAGAGCGAAGCTGTTTTCCGTACCATCGGTAAAACACAACCTCCTATCGCACTTGCATAAGTATCCAATACTTAAATATATGAGAACTATGCCGTTGTGCCATCACAACTCGCACAAGTGCAATACTAGTCTATTCTGCATTATCGATGTCCGATCTCGATAATACTCCGACTAGGGATATTTAATGATTAAACCTTTTAATATTGATACTGTCTCATATCATCTCAATACGGAACTAATCATATGGACTTTTGCCATTAATATATCAAAGTAAATAATTTACAAAACGGCAAAAGGCAATTTCATTATCACATAGTTAATTTTGTACAATAATACAATATCATTTACAAAACAGTGACGCTATGGGTCATAATGTCTAACAATCTCCCACTTGGCCTATAGCCAGTCACTCAAGCATCTAATACCTGAACTATGTATATGTCGTTCAAACACATGCTGAAGAACAACCTTCGTCAGCGGATCTGCAATGTTGTCATCCGATGCGACCTTCTCGACCTTTACATCACCACGATGTATAATCTCCCGAATCAGATGGTAACGCCGAAGAACATGCTTGGATCGTTGATGAGACCTTGGTTCCTTAGCTTGTGCTATAGCCCCGTTATTGTCACAATACAACGGCACGGGCTCAGCTGCTAATGGAACTACTCCTAATCAGATTAGGAATTTTCGGATCCAAACTGCCTCCTTTGCTGCTTCCGACGCAGCGATATACTCCGCTTCTGTTGTTGAATCGGCAACAGTATCTTGCTTGGAAGATTTTCAGCTCACTGCTCCGTTATTCAAACAAAAAATGTACCCCGATTGCGACTTGAAGTTGTCCTTGTCGGTTTGGAAACTTGCATCGGTGTATCCAGATAACTCAAGTTCTCCACCTCCATAAATTAAGAAATCATCCTTAGTTCTTCTAAGATACTTAAGGATATTCTTAACTGCCATCCAGTGACCTTCACCTGGATCGGCCTGATAGCGACTGCACATGCTCAAAGCATATGACACATCAGGTCGCGTACATATCATGGCATACATGATCGATCCGACTGCCGAGGCGAACGGTATCCGACTCATGTTATCTCTCTCTTCTTTAGTCTTAGGACACATGTCCTTAGACAGAAGGATACCACGTGACATTGGCATCAATCCTTTCTTGGATTGATCCATGTTGAATCGCTTCAATACTTTGTCAATATATGTACTCTGGGAGAGTCCAAGCAGCTTTCTAGATCTATCCCGGTAGATCTTTATTCCCAGAATAAAGGCTGCTTCTCCCAGATCTTTCATGGAGAATTTTAATGAAAGCCAAGCTTTCACCGACGTTAGCATGGGAATGTCATTGCCTATAAGCAATACATCGTCGACATAAAGGACAATAAAAGTCAGTGCTCTCCCACTAACCTTCTTGTATACACAAGGGTCAACAGCGTTTTGTACGAAATCATATTCTTTTATGATCTCATCAAAACGCTGATTCCATGACCGTGATGTTTGCTTCAATCCATAAATGGATCGATTTAACTTACAAACCTTGTTTGCAAGTCTAGGTACGATAAAACCGTCAGGTTGTTGCATATAAACATCCTCCAAAAGGTTTCCGTTAAGGAAAGCGGTTTTAACGTCCATCTGCCATATCTCATAATCGAAATATGCAGCTATTGCAAGCATTATCCGAATGGATTTAATCATGGCAACGGGTGAGAAAGTTTCGTCATAATCAATACCATATTGTTGACGATACCCCTTTGCTACAAGCCTAGCTTTGTACGTTTGCACGTTTCCATCCATGTCGGTCTTCTTCTTGAAGATCCATCTACATCCAATAGGCTTTACGCCTTCTGGTGCATCAACCAGTGTCCAAACTTGGTTGGCGTACATGGAATCCATCTCGGACTTCATGGCTTCTTGCCATAAAGCGAAATCAATATTCTGTATTGCTTCCTCATACGTAGCCGGTTCATTATCCTCAATAAGATTAATATCTACATGAGGTGAGATCAGGAACCTATACCTCTTAGGTACCGTCCTGACTCTCTCCGACCTACGCGGTCCTTGTGTATATGAAGATTGTGGTACAGACTCATCCCTGATGGTCTGTTTATGTTCCGTCGTTGATTCATTGCCAGGAACAGTATCACTACGATTTTCATCGAGCTCCACTTTCTTCCCACTTACCACTGCATCTAGGAATTCCTACTCAAGGAAAAATGCATGTAGAGCAACAAATATTTTGTTCTCTTGTGGGTGATAGAAGTAATATCCTTTGGTTTCCTTAGGATATCCACGAAAAGGCATTTATCTGATTTGGGTTCTAGTTTGGTACCTTCAAACGTTTAACATATGCCCAGTATCCCAAATCTTCAGGAAAGAGAAACCTGGTTTCCTCCCTGTCCATATCTCATATGGAGTCTGTTCAACAGACTTTGACGGAACCTTATTCAAAATAAGTACCGCACTGTTTAATGCGTATCCCCAGAAGGATATTGGTAGCTCAGTGCGACTCATCATCGACCTTACCATGTCTAACAATGTACGGTTTCTCCGTTCAGACACACCGTTTAATTGCGGTGTTCCAGGAGGAGTCCACTGTGAAAGAATACCATATTCTTTCAAGTAATCTTGAAACTCATAACTTAAGTATTCGCCAACGGTCCGACCGCAATGTCTTAATACTTTTGCCTGTTTGTTTTTCTACTTCGTGTCGAAACTCTTTGAATTTCTCAAAAGTTTCCGACTTGTGTCTCATTAGATACACATAACCATAACGAGATGCATCATCCGTAAAGGTTACGAAGTAATGATATAAGTACAGCTCCTGGCTAGACATGGGCCCACATACGTCGCTATGAACGAGGGCTAACAGTTCTGTGGCACGTTCACCTTTACCATTAAAAGGTGATTTAGGCATTTTGCCTAAAAGACAAGATTCGCAGACATCATATGAATTATGATCAAATCCGTCCAAGTACCCACTCTTCGAAAGTGTGGATATGCGAGTCTTGTTAATGTGTCCTAGACGACAATGCCACATGTAAGCTTCATCTTTTAGATTACTCCTTTTGAGCCTTTTGTTGTATATTTATGTTTAGGAGATTCATTTATATTCAAAATATAAAGGCCATTATTTGCAACAGCAGTGCAAATTTCTGCATCATTTTTATATAAATAACACCCAGTGTTTCTAAATACAAAAGTGTACCCATGATGGGTTAACAAAGATACAGATATGATATTCCTAGTCAAACTAGGTATATAAAAACAATTCAAAAGTTTAAGCACATGCCCCGAGGGCAATTCCAAAACAAAAGTCCCTACAGCCAAAACAGCAACAAAAGTTCAATTTCCGACTCGTAGATTAACCTCCCCTGAAGCCAGCATCCTGCTATTATGCAGATCCTGCAAATCAGTACATATATGAGCAGCACAACCAGAATCAAAAATCCAATTTTTAAAACTAGAATTAGTCATATTTATCTCAATAACAAACATACCAGAGGCTAGTGCCTTGCCTGCCTTGATATCCTCCATGTGTCCCTTGCCCATTCGGCAGTCACGTTTCCAGTGACCCTTCTTGCCGCAGTTGAGGCAGACATCTTGAGATTTGTTCCTTGGCTTTCCAGAAGCTTTTGTCAACTTGCCTTTACCCTTGTTCTTATGTTTCTTCTTCCTCACCCCTCCAGTTGCTTTGGGCCTAGCCCTTGGCCCCTGAGAGGTCGATGCATAGTGCGCCTCGCGCTTGCCCCCTTTATGGAGTTCTTTTTCAGACTCCTTCAAGATGGATAACAGCTCTCCAAGAGATTCATCTGTGTCCATCAACTTATAGTTGATTATGATTTGTTTCCAAGAATCAGGAAGTGATTGTAAGATCAAATTTACGGTCAGCTCAGCCTCCAAGACTATTCCCATATTGGCCAACTCATCAATATCGGCGATCATTTGAGCCCCGTGGGCCTCAACTGATGCGCCTTCAGTCATTCGGGCGCAGAAGAGTTTCTTCACCAACTCGTACCTCTCCATCCGCTTGTTGGTGCGGTGGAGATCTCTCAGTCTAGCTATCATTTATAAGGATCCAAGTCCTTATTCTGGCGACGAAAGTGCTGAGTCATCGAAGCTAACATAATAGCCTGAGCAGTGTCACAATCATTGCTGTGAGTTTTCCATAACTCCAGCTCAAGTGGGTCAGTGGGCTTAGGCGGGAGAGGGTATTGTATGTGTTACAGCATCCTCTCAGCCCCAAGGACTATCCTTAGGTTCATTCCCAATCAGCGAAGTTTGTGCCCTTAAAGACATTGTCACCCATGATGATGTCTCGGACATTTCCCTTGCTTGCCATCTCAACTACGATAGTCCAACTATCTAGTCAACGATAAAATGGGTACAGTCAAATTGTTACAAGAAAAATAAACAATGTATTAGTCCAACTAATTTTAATAAATAGACGAAATAATTTTGAAAGAACGTAAGGCTAAGTATTTGAACGAAATTGAAAATTCAATACTAGCCTCCCACTATTTTCATCAAGTCTCTAACCCTCTGTTGAGAACTCGGGAAATCCTATTTCCTAGTGGGCTAGGATCCCGTTAAATAACACACAACCTTGACTTTGGCCAACAAATTGTATGCTATTTAACTAGGTAGATCTCAAAGATCAATTGGATCCCATCCAATTCCTAGATCCGGTTAGGTGGACTTCCAAATCCAAAACATATGTACATTACTTATGCCAATGTATCTAATACATTTTCCTAACCATATCCTCCGAATCATCTAGGCCTTGGCTTTGGCACAACAAACCTATGAAAAATAAAAAATAAGAGTTCTTATGAAAAAGTTACGCCTCAAATACCATAAGCTGTCCAAAAGGGATTACTGTACAGTCTCATCCTGGGACTTCGAGGAATTTTATCGATCGTCCCCAAGTCGTTCCATGAACATATTTAAGTCTTAACATATTTTATTTTATGTGCCTTCATCTCGGACGTAACAGTACCATTGTAGGCGTAGTAAGATTACCCGGTCGTTACAAATTCTCCACCCTTAAATAGGATTCGTCCTCGAATCCTTTCTGGTGTCCAACTTGCGATTTTCCTAATTTCGATAATATCTTGTGATTCTACTACATTTATCTTTCTTGGCTCCATCCTTAGCTAATTACTTGATCTCCTCTTTTCTCTTTTCTAAGTTCTCGTTTCGTAAGACCTCTGCTGAGTATCTTGATTACTATTTTTTTTTTCTGAACCTTTAGTTGTGCTCTGTATTCTTATCTCCAAAAACCTCTTCCTTCTAAGTCTTTACTTATGCTCCCCAATTACTTAACTTGATCAGACTCTTAGTAACTAGTACCCTTGTCTTTCACTAAAGATTATGATATCTTCATGTTTGTACTCAGTATTCCTTGCTCCCCTTGTCCAACTGATCTTAATATTCTTTTTCATCATTATCTATTAACTTCCTATATACTCCTTGCAACCTTCAACAGTTTATGAGTTTCAAAAATTCCTTCTTTTCTAAGGGGGTTTGGAGTTTCCTAACTTACTGATATTGTCGGTCGACGCCACTTGTACCTAAAGTGTTACCTCTGGACAATTTTCCTAGTGATCCCTCTCAATTTGGTTATGGCTAGCTTATATTCTTTCTTACTTTGCTTTCAAATGTCGTTACTCACATTCTTGCCAATATTCCGTTGCTCGAGGATTCATTTTCTATGACAATCTCAGCTTCGCACTAACTTATTTCTCCATTTTCGTACTATGATACTAGTCTACCAAACCACCCATATCCGCGACTAAAACCATCCCAAACCTGTAGTGGTATGGTCATCCTAGACTAGGGTTGGGCACCTTATATGATTTCTTAACCAAAATTTTCCTTGCTATTACTTGTTGTAACCTTTTACTTATTAAGTATTATTTCCTACCATCATTGCACCTTAACAGTTTTACTCTCTAAACTTTTCTTAGTACTCTTTTTATTCTTTACTTCATTCTACTATCTACTGAGAATAAGGGTGGCAATGGGCCGGGCTTGTTGTAAGCCCGGCCTGAGCCAGGCAACAAAAAAATGCCCGGGCACGGGCTTTTTTGGGCCCGGAAATTAAAAAAAAATTTAAAATTTTAAATATATAAATATAAAATATATTTACACTATATACAAAGACAATTTATAATAAATCACCAAGTTTCATTGATAAATTAACAATTAAATGCTAAAAATAAATAAAAATGATACAAACATATAAAAAATATATATATATTTATGTTTTTTTTTTTTAAAAAATTTTGGCCGGGCCAGGCCGGGCCCGGGCAAAATAGGAAAGCCCGGCCTGGGCTTTTTCCACCACGGACCGCGCCGACCGGCCGGGCGGGGCCGCGGGCTAAACTGCCACCCTTAACGAGAACTTTCTTGGTCTATGTCTCGCCTTTTACCTAGTGAATATCTTCTTTCTTTATGTACTATCGTCTCCTCAGACCTTGGTTCTTGAAATATCGATTATTACTTGACTACTTCATTATTTTGGACTATTCTACCTTAACAACTTCCTTTCTGACTCCAATAGCTTCACTTTGTTTCATTCTTGAACTACATCTATGGGTCTCATATCTTTTATCTTTATTTACTATTCTTTTACATTAACTTGTCTTCTATACTTGATTGCATGTTAGGATACCTTTTCTTATTGTTTTCCTTACTATAGTAAACTTATTTTCTCGGTTCTATAACATACTACATTTTTTTCAAAACTTGGTATTTCCTCTCCTGTTTGTTGATGCGCCTTGACAATTTAACTTTCAATACTTATGTCAGCTAACTTTTTTTTTTACTCTTCTACTCGTTCTATAACTGAAACTGCTATAGGCTATATCTCTTTTCCCTTACTCAAAGGATATTTATTCTCATACGTCATTGGTTAT
>SKCR01021051.1:0-72607 GCA_019454045.1 Zanthoxylum bungeanum | reverse complement strand
TGGCCTCTGATGAAGGGATAGAGGTCAGAACTGTGAAGAAGATGAGGTTGAGGGAGAGTAAAAGAGCTGCTGATTTTGAAGCCATTATTAATTTCTCTAACACAACCTTAATAATGATAATTGAATGTAATGGCGCCTAGAGAGATTGTTAACAAACGAAAATCTCCACCATATAACGAAATCTCCCTGAGACTAAAGAAAGAGCGAAGGGAAAAAGGGCGATGGACCAAAGGGCGATGGACCAAAGAACGTGGGGCGATCGGACCAGTGGTTAGGACGAAAGCCCATGATGTGGTTACGTTTAGAACGAGACCCATGACACGGTTACTTCCACGATCATGGCAGTTGGACAGTTTTCCTCCACAACCAAGCAGTTGAGACGCGCAGCTCAGCGGTTACAGGCACGATCCAGCAACTGCAAGGAGATACTGGAACCGCTTAAAACGGTTGACAAACTTCACTATAAAAGCTTATCTATGCCAAGGAGATACTGGAACCGCTTAAAACGGTTGACAAACTTCACTATAAAAGCTTATCTATGCCAAGAGAGAAAGCCCGATCAAATGAAGACTCAAATGAGCATATTTTTATTTTTCATTTCTTAGATTGTAATCTTAGGACTGTAATTTGTGTGCTTGCGCCCCTTGGAGGCTTATTCACTTAATCAAACACCCCTTGCTGGGACATTGTCTCAGGAGGTTTGAACCTTACACGCTCTTCTTTCTTCACGCATTAAAAATTGCACAAACAGAGATAATATATGTAACTGTGACTGTGAGTGTGAGTGTGAGTGATGAAAATTGTTAAGTGGGTTGGGGTATTTATAGCGGATGCTCTTTATTTTTATTTTTTTTCAAATAATATGGGGCGCCGATTATATTGATTAGTGATTAGCTGTATTTGGTTGTCTAATAATGAGCGGAAAATATATTACTATTTTCCGCCTCTTTAACCTAATATTTTATATGGTCTCGGGTTTTATGAATATTTTTTATGTGTTTTTTGTATTTTATAGATAAATAAGGTTTCATGACTCACTAGAATCAAATCATGGCCAAAACAGCAAAAAACGGACAAAAGGGCAAAATAGTCATTTCACGCGTCGCGACGCGCATGTTCTCTGCGTCGCGACGCGCCACAATCACTGTTCTGCCGACACTTGTCATCATGACGTCAGCACAATAATTCAGCATGCCGACACCACGCGTCATTGCTTATGTCAGTATGACGTCAGCGTCGCGACGCGCACAACTTCACGTGTCGCGACGCCGAGCCAATAATTCTGCCGACAGTCACGTGTCATCATCTCGTCGAAGCCGCGTACATGTGTCGAAGATCAACGGCGCATCGCGACGCGCAGCACTTCATGTGTCGTGACACGCAGACTAATTTTTGCCTATAAATTGAGGCCGAATTCATTTCAAAATTTCATACTTTCCTGAGGTTCCTAATAGGGGATTAAGGACTGTATCTTGTTTGTTTAGTTTTATTTATTTTAAATATGTATTTTTACTTTTAGTAATAGTAGTAACACTTTCCTAAATATTCTGAATAAGGATCTAAGGACTGTTATTTATTTATTTAATTTTTTATAATTATGCATTTTTATTTCTAATAGTAATAGTAGTTTATTTATTTTGTATTTCTTTTATCTTTTGTAGTTAATTTCTATTGGGGGAAGGGTGAAACTTTTATTATTATAATTTAGATTAATCTCCCTTAATTATAATACATAAATTATCTTAAAACCTGACTTAATTGAATACCGCCTTTATGGTCAGTTGGACTTAATTAAATTGATTTTAACTTGACTAAATCGGATACCGCCTTTATGATCGGTTGGAATTAATTCAAAATCTGATTTAATCAGGATACCGCCTATATGGTCGGTTGGTAATATCATGTAAATTTATATATTATAATAAGGGAGATTTCTAAATTAGAAATAGTAAAGGTGGATTCCCTAACCCCCCAGCATTTTATTTTTAATCTAGGGAAGTGATGAAGCACAATATTCTTGAGCTTAATAATTGATTTAATTATATTATGTTTAATGTTTTGGTTTGTTTATTGAATCTTAAGCTTAATGCTTCTTGTTGCCTGATCACCAATAAGATTGATGTGGTAAACTTAAAATGAACTTGGAAAAGGGATTTTAGGTTTCAGCCTTAGATTCAATAGCTCACGATCTCACCTAAGGATTAGATACCTCTTAGGTATATTTCCTTCCAGGATAGATATATACCTATTGGGCGGGGGTAGCCACAATTGGAACTTGAACCTAATGAATTCAGGTAACTTGGTTAACATAGACATATGATTAATTGGGTTACTTTGGGTGTTTGCATCTGACCATCGGAGGAGGCTTTTGCATGTTTTCGTGTTCCAAGTTAACAAACTGATTTATAACACATATATAAGAGAATCAATTCATCATTAGAATAATATTGTATGGATTCACAACCGTAGATATTTATTTTCTTTATTATTAATTTCCTTTGTTTTATTTTGTATTTTTTTTTATTTAGGAAATCTACATTCAACCAACCAATCAAGTAATCATTCCATTCTCCCTTTAATTAGATACCTATAAACATTTAGCATCAATAATTAATAACAACAGTAGAAATTAAGTCCTCGTGGGATCGATATTTTTATACAACTTGAGTGATACGTGCGCTTGCGTGACGTGTGTGATTTCACCGATCAAGTTTTTGGCGCCGTTGCCGAGGATTTATTTTTCTTGCGTTATTAATTTTGAAGCTATTTATTTTACATGTATCTAATTTTCTTTATTTTTATCTGTAATTTTTATTTCTTTTTTTATTTTTCATGTGGTTGAAAATGGATCTTTATTGGGCGATAAAAGAATTACGAGCTTTACAAGGAGAAAATACACCCCAAATCAGGGAGCATCAGTCCGGTTTTCTGAGGCCTGTTGTCCAGCCCAATGATCACTGGATGTCAGAACCAATCAATACAACATTTGCCCAACCATTTCAGAACGTAATAGGGAGATGTGAGATATGTGATGGTAACCACCCGAGCGATCAATGCATATACCTCTACAATTCACGGTGGCAGAATTATCAAAATCATTCATGGTACGAAGAACTAGCATATTTCACTGAACCTTATTCTCCATCTTATCCACCTACGATCTTCATCAAGAACCAGAACCATCAGAGGAAGATCGAGTGATTGACATGCTCAAAGATTGGCTCAAGAAAAAAGACTAAAAGTTGGATGCAATGGCTGAAATATTTCAGAGTCAAATAGAAAACCAAGCAGCAGTCTTACAAAGAATGACAGATCAAGCGAGACAATTAACATAAAACCAGAGCTACATACTTCAAGGAGCATTTTCAGAAGAAACTGATGAAGTCTTCGAATATCAAGCATTTCATGATGACATATTAATAGAGGAAGAGGCTGAGCGGGATCAAGAATCTGAGGTATTAGTTCTAGAGCCCGAACCAGCAGAATCTCAATTTGATCTTGATTATTCATCGGACTCTGAGAAAGAACAAGTAGTAGAGCTGTTTGTACCAACTGCACCAACAAGTGAGGATGAAACTCTGCATCGTCAAAATTAAGATCTTAGAGCATTAATTGCATAGATGTTTGATGAAGAGCTGAACGAGTAAATGCCTATATGCATCTGTAAATAACATCCTCAAAATGAAGATCTTGGAGCATTCATTGCATAAATGTTTGATGAAGAGCTGAACGAGAAAATACCAAGATGCATCTGTGAAGAAAAGATAGAGCAAGAAGCAGAGCAAATGAAAGAGCAAATGTCTGACCATATTGAAGATCTCATGCATTCAGGAGAAACACCATTGTATTGGAGAGTACAAATCAAAGATATCGCCCAAGAGCTTGACAGAATGGAACCCTCATTCAAAGTCAAGCACCATACGAGACCTCCTGATTTTCTTTCTTTCTTTTTAGGAATCACTGGAGCGATAAAGTTTAAGAAGGTGGTACTAACACTGAAAGAGACAAAATTCTTTTTGTCACTTCATCGTTGGAATAGACCCTTCAAAAGCAACGCATGTGGATTTTTCCTCGATCAGACGTCCAAAGCCACGCTGAAACCTCCTTGACGAATGGACTTCAGTCACGTTTGGCTGAAGAAGATAAATTTAGCGCTAGTAGGGAGGCAACCCATGCAAAATTTTTATTTTTATTTAAATTTTATTTTTATATTTTGTGTACACATGTTATAGAGTTTTTAATTTTGTGTGTTATTATTGCAGGGGAAAACACAGACGGAGCACTTAAAGCATAGCAAGGCAGTAAAAATGGGGTTATCACAGAATAAAATTTGACAAAGTCGCGAAGTTAAAAAGTCAATTCAGTAGAGACGGCGGAATAAGGAGTCAACTCTTGATACGCGTCCTAGTGGATATATTCGTCAAATGACTCGATTTTGCCCAAAAAAAAAAACCAAGTCGCGACTCGTAAAACCTCCGGTTTCGCGACGCGATAACCTAAACACGTGAGTAACCCCATTTTTAGGGCGTCGCATCGCGACGCATACTACACTGCGCGTCGCGACGCGCACGCGATTCCAAATCTGAAAACAGCAGCCACCACGCATCAGTTCACTTCCATTTTCATCTTCATCTTCGGCTTCTTCATTTTTCTTCAACCAACACTCGATTTCTCCCTCAAAACCCTCAACCAAACTCATTAAACTCCATTTCTTCCATTTCCCCTTTCAATTTTTCTTTCTTTATCTCTCGGTTCTTCTTCTTGTACTTCACCCAAACCACAAACGCAACCCAAAATCACACCCACCTCTTAACCTGCGCATGTAAAGCTCGAATTTGGGAATCAGCTTCCTCCATTTGCGCGTGAGCTGCTCAGATTTGGACTCAAGCTTGCAATTTCTGGTAACTTCGTTCTTTTTCAATTTATCATTGTGTTTCTAGAGTTGTTTAAAGTTTTGGGTTCGTAACTGATTTTGAATTTGGTGTTTGTGTTTGTTGGTAAAGATTTGGAGTTGTGTGTGTGTGTGTTTGTGGCTATTGTTGTTGATAAACTTGTAGCTTTGGGAGCGAAATTTGTGATTTGTGAGTTGTTGTGGTGTTAGTTTAAGGTGGTAAAATTGGGAAATCTTAAATATATAAAATAATAAAAAAAAAAGTAAACTGACCCCTAAAAGAAACCACAGTAACATTGTTCCATTATCTTTCTTTTATTTTGTAACGCATTGAGGACAATGCTAGGTTTAGGTTTGGGGGTGAGGTTGTTTATTTTTATTTATTTTCTCCGTCAAATATTTTTTCTTTCCTGCATGTTTTTATACTATGCATGTTGTGTGTTTTGATACTCTTCATGTCGTGTGTTTTTCTTGTTTTGCATGTTTTAATTTTTGCATGGTTTATATATATATATATATAATGTCTAATGATGAGATTGTTTGTCTTAGTAAAAGGTTTTAGGAAAAGATAAAAATTGTTTTCACTTTCATCCTATACTTTGAGCCTAATATCTAGGTCAAATTCATATGCACAAAAAAATAGTTATGTATTAGCTAGATACTAAAGAATTGACAAAGTGACTAGTTGAAATAATCGGTGGTTGATGAATGACCATTTGCCTGAATATATGTTTCTGTCTACAGCTGTTTTTTATGTGAGGAATGATGATTAAATAAAAAAAAAAGTTTATGTATATTAATAAAAAGTTCTTACTTAGTAATCGGGCGTCTTGCCTGGCCAGCAGTGACTGTTTGCGTCAAACGGTAGAACCTTAAACATCTGAGATCCGAGTAATTAAGTCTGTAGGGGTGTCTTAACACCTAGTGCCCTAAAGCCAACTGGTTTGGGAGTCACTAGCCCAAAGCTCGCTACATGGATTAAAAGATGTTAAAAAAAATCACATACCTCACTTTGCGCATATTGTAGTAGACAGAACAATTTTAGATAGTCAGGTTGGTTTGACCCATTAACTACTGAGAATTGAGACAAACTCACCTAGTTAATAACTTAAAATCGAAGCTATTTCCTGAATTATTCAAACACACACTCAGAGTCTGATTTAGATACTTTGTTCAAAGGAAAGGAGTTTAGTTGTAGTTTGCATTTTGAAGGTTCCTTTAACTTTGTTGCTAGACATTCTCTGAGGACATTGTATATATAGCTATTATTTTCATTTATTTCTTTATTTTCTTTTGACTTTTTGCTTTTGTGTGCATTAGATTGACGTTTGTGGGTATCGTCACTGTAAGCCATCACGAGACTATAACTCGTCCTCTAGGGACACCTAGGGGTTTAAAAGCTTGTTGCATACGCTAAATGCAACTATGATCCCTACGAAAGTGGCTTAGTTTAATTTAATTTCAGTTAATTATTTTATTTTATTTTATATTTTGCTCGAGGACTAGCAAAATGTTAGGTTTTGGGGTGTGATGAGCGAAAAATATATCACTATTTCCCAACCCTTTAACCTAATATTTTGTATAATTTCTCGGGTTTTATGAATATTTTGATGTATTTTGTGTATTTTGTAGATAAATAAGGTTTCAGGACTCACTGGAATCAAATCAGGGCCAAAACAGCAAAAAATGGACAAAATGGCAAAATAGTCATTTCACGTGTCGCGACGCACATGTTCTCTGCATCGCGACACACCACAGTCACTGTTCTGCCGACACTTTTCATCATGACGTCAGCACAATAATTCAGCCTGCCGACACCACGCGTCATTACTTACTTCAGTTATTAATTCTCCTTTATCATTTGTTACGATAATTATTCCAGACTTTTTAGGCATAACTTGTGTAGCACTTACCCTCTTACTATCGAAAATATGATAGATAATGCCTACATCAAGAATTTTAAGGACTTCTATTTTTACCACTTCTTTCATGTGAGGATTCAATCTTCTTTGGGGTTGACGATATGTCTTAGTATTATCTTCTAAATATATTATGTATGTGCAGATCAATGGATTAATGTCTTTTATGTCTTTTAAAATCTATCCAATTGTCAGTTTATGTTCTTTCAACATATTTAACAACTTACCTTCTTGATCGCTTGTGAGAGAGGAAGAAATTACTACAGGGTGAGTTTTTTCATCTCTAAGAAATGTATACTTCAATCCTTTTGGCAAAGTTTTTAACTCCAATTTGGATGCTTCCTCATTTGTTTCTTCTTCCAGCGCTCATAGTTCCTCGAAATTTTATTTCTCTCCATCGTCTTCTAGTACCTGTGTAGAATGAAGTAAAAAATCATTAGAAATATCTGAATCTAATTACGTATTTGATTCAAGAAAATTATCATTACAAAATTCCATGGGATCAGATAAACTCCCTTGAATATGTTCCTCCAAAATTGATTCAATTAGTTTTATGCACTCGTTTTCATTATCCTCATCGTATAGTTGTTTGTACATGTTAAAAATATTAAGCTCCAGCGTCATATTTCCAAATGACAAATTTATGATTTCATTCCTACAATTAATTAAAGCATTAGCTGTTACTAAAAATGGGCGACCAAGTATTATAGGAATTGGTTTATAACTGTCTGTTACGGGTTGTGTTTCTAAGACAATAAAATCCACAGGATATATGATTTTATCGACTTGTAATAAAACATCTTCAACAATTCTTTTCGGTACCTTGACTGATCTATCGGCAAGTAAAAGAGTAGATGATGTTGGTTTTAACTCGCCAATATTAAGTTGTTGGTAAATTGAAAATGGAAGTAAATTGACACTAGCTCCAAGATCAAGTAAAGCATGTTCAATTTTTTGATTTCCAATAATACATGAAATAGTTGGACAACCAGAGTCCTTGTATTTTAACGCATTATTGGTTGAGAGAATGAAACTTACCTATTTCTTTCTTACCTGATGTTTTCTTTTAATGGTGCACAAGTCTTTTAGAAATTTGGCATAAGATGGTATCTGTTGGATGACATCTAACAAATGAATATTGACTTTTACCTATTTGAATATTTCATATATCTCTGGGGAATAGTTCAATTTCTTTATTTTTAATGTTTTAGGAAATAGAGGTGCACAAGAAAAATCATTATCATCAACGATAGGTAATGGTTCATCAACCCCCTCTTTACCCTCTGAATCTGATTTATTTTCAACTTCACGAGGTTCAAGAATAGGTTTGTGGATGACCTTACCACTGTGAAGAGTAATAATATATTTGACTTGGTCTATGTGTTGACTATCAGAACTACCTTCGTGAGGGTTTTGATGAATCTTGGGGTTTGGTTGTGGTTGTACAGGAAACTTCTCTTTCTCATTAATGGTCAATGCATATGTGATTTTGGAGAAAGTATCTTTCAAATCAATCAATGTTTGCACGTTTTGGTTACTGATGGCTTCTTATTTCTCAATGAATGCATGAAAGGTATCCTCAAGGGTTTTCCTAGGCGGTGGGACATATGGTGCATAATTCTGGGAGTTTTGAAAATTTTGGTGTACCTGGGGAAATTGTTACGATGGTTATGCTTGGGTATCCTTAAGGGTTTTCCTAGGCGGTGGGACATATGCAACTTAAATGTAGACTATATGCTAAAATTTAAAAATACAATACTTACAAAAAGAAAATAATAATAAACAAGTGGAAAAGAAAAACAAATGAAAAGAAAAAAAAAACAAATGTAGTTATTAGATCTAAAAACGTCCTCAGATTCTTGTCAATTCGGATCTTAATTGAATTTCTCGTTTAGTTGTCTCAATATCTCGAATTAGGTTCTCATAAAAAAATATGGAAGAATCTCTAGATGGGGATGGTTCAAGAATCTCTAGATGGTGATGGTTCAAGAAATTCATTCGCAAAATACAATCTCCATTTTAATTGCTTTTTTTGTCTGATGTAACCTTGAAGAATTAAATACAGGGTTTGTATCTATGTAGGATATCTGGGTTCAAGATTCATTTAGGATCAATCAAGACATTTTGGATCTACACAAATGCAAAGAAAAGATAAAATGAGATGCAGAAAATACAACAAAAAAAATAATAAAAAGAAATAAAAATTATTATTTTATCTACTAAATTATATTTTCCGACAACAGCGCCAAAAACTTGACACACTTATAAAATGATTTTTTACTCCCAAGTATAAGAGTGTCGAAGTAATAAAATAACCCAGTAAGTCCAGTGTCGATCCACATGGAATAAATTTAATATAATAAAATAACAATTTGAGTAAAAATAAAAAGGCTTGATTTGTTTGAAGTGATTGAAAATTTTAAAATTGGACTGCAATAATAAAATAAAATATTGGGGTTAGGGGATCCACTTTTAATATTTCAAAATTAGAAATCTCATTTTTTATAATATATAAATTGTCATTATTACTCAATTAAATTATTTCATGAATTAATTATGCCAAAATATATAAAACCAGCCATAAAGACGGTGATAACTTTTGTCTATAACAAGTCAAGTTAGGTACTCAATTATGTCAAATAAATAAAATCAGCCATATATGCGGTAATAAAATTTGTCAATAATTAATCCAGATTTAAATTAAGTATTAATCATTATATTACAATTTATATATTATAATATAAGTGAGATTAATTTATATTTTCATATTAAAAGCTTCATCCTTTACCCCAGCAAAAAGAAATTAGCCACGCATAATTTGAATAAAAACCCACATAATTTTATTACTGAAAGAAAAAGAAAATACAAGAAAGCTTTAAAAAATAAAACACACAAGACACTCTCTCTCAAATTCTACTAGAGAATTGAAAGAAAGTATGAGAAAAAATGTGTTGAGCATCCTCTTATTTATAGAGGATGTTCAGCGTCTTCAACAATTGCATGTGGAAGGGGGCCATCCACTGAAAGGTGGATAACAACCTTCCACTGATATTTTTTTTTTTTTTTTGCTTTTGATAATAATTATTACATATAATATACATTGGATTTTTCATCAATTTCGGCCTTGCAAATTTGAGAACTATAAATCTTGTAAACATAAAAGTTGTAGATATTTGAGTCTTATTTCATCTGGAACTAGAATCGCCTCAATTCGATATCGGAGTAAAACGTTATGGCCAAAATACGAAAATTGTGCAGGGTTGGAATTTCCAAAATTGTACACTGTTAGAACGCATTTTTAAGTTTTTGGCCTTTAAAATCTAAATGTCATGTCCATTTTTCTAGTTGTGCATCCAAAATATTATTTCATTTACATAAGAAATAAAAATCATAATAAAACATAAATCTAATTATTATTTAACAAATGTGCTAAATTAAGAGGATTAATGAAATTATAAGTGTAAAATGATTAGTTTCTCATTTATTAAGTATACATTTTTTAATACTCATAAGGGTTGAATGATAAATTTTCATGAGTCCTATTCAATTTTTGTTTAACAAAAAATCCATGGGTGTCTTTGATATTTTCTAGCCTTTTATAAAGCTTTTATTTTCTCCTCTCTCCCTTAAACATGAGCTGTCATTTCTTTTCTCTTCATTTTTCTTTCTTCTTCATGCGCCTGAGTGAGAGTGAGATCCGGTGAGTGGGGCCATTTTCCAGGCATCGGAGTTAGGAAAATGGAGAACAGGCGGTGAGCAGCGTTTTGGTGGTGGTGGTGTCACCGGTGGTGGTCGTTTTCCGGAGAAGGGAGAGCTTGAAGATTCTGGCAGTTTTAAGGCGATCTATGGCAAACTAGAGCTCCGTTGGGTGGGTGACCACCGCCATTGGACTCGGGATGATGGCGCACACCTACTAGTGGCAACGATGTGGCGGTGAGCCGACGCATGGGCTCCACACGCCGACGTGTGTGGCGGTGAGTGAATGACACATGCCAACGTGTTTGGGAAAAATCTTACAATCGGCGTTCCTGATGTGTTGGTTCGACCCTTTCATGCGGTAATGGACCTGAACTCTAATCTTCGTGTATTTATCTTATTTTTATTACTCGTTTAATTTACCGATTTTGGATTATTTATTTTGATATTTGAGTTTTGAGATTTAAATTGTTATTTTCGGATCGTGACGTTGGATTTAAAGTGTGGTTGGGTGGTTGTTGTAGGCCCCAGATGGGCATTTATGGTATTGAATTGTAAATGAAAAGCCCTTGTTCTAAACGGAACCATGCCGATTTTTCGTTAGATTTGTGCGATAGTTTGATTTGGTTCTTTTTACATCTAAGGTTTCGAGATGTCTCTTTTGGGTGATCTTTGGGTGGTCACCGATCAGCAGGACCTGCATGCCTCGTAGAGCATGCAGGGTGAGCCGAATAGAGCCTTGTAGCTGTTAGACCGACGAATTGGTCCGAGTGTGTTGATCCTCGTTGTGAGACCGGTTTCACACTTCGAGCATGGGGTTGAGGTAGGCATTCGATACTCATCTTAATTATGGTTTTAAATTCTATATATGTATATCATTATGTTATGTCTTTGAAAATGTTATGAAATATATTTTAACATTAGCCATGTTTTATGGAAATTTGAAATAGCGCGTTGAGGGGCATGACGCAACCATAATGAGTTTTGTTGTTTTGTTTTGATAAATATTTACATGGTAGTATAAATATAAATTGGATCGGACTTGGATTGGTAAAAATATTAAAATTGGTATATATGGAGCCCCGTTGTTGCGCACATCTTGATTATTATTTTGACCGTTGCAACATTTTTTTGTGTGGAGCCCTATTTTGGTCCACCTTATAGACCGCGGTTTTCCCGTTGCGGCAACTGTTACACGACCCCGATGTTGGACAGTTATGACCCATAGCATCACTATTTGTACAGATCATGGTGTTGTTGTACAAATTAATTATGTGACAAAGGAAATTGCTCTTCTATCATTTGTAATTAGATTACCAAGATGTATAAATGATAGAAGGTCCATATAATTAGTTCCAGATTGATAAGATATGAGACCATATCAATCCACGAAGGTTTAATCATTAAATATCCCTAGTCGTAGTATTATCGAGATTGGACATCGATAATGCGGAATAGACTAGTATTACACTTGTGCGCGTTGTGAGGGCATAACGGCATAGTTCTCATATATTTGGGTATAGGATATTCATGCAAGTGTAGTAGGAGGTTGTGTTTTACCGATGGTACGGAAACAGCTTCGCTCTGGATAGACCCCTCGGAATTCCATTGGTAGTGTGACTATGTGTCTATGGAAGTCCGAATCAGGGTATGTGTATTTGGTCTTAACCTCAGACTTGCACCGCTAATACTTGCGACAATCAATGTACTTTGGTTTTTGTCGTCCCGGGCTTTAACAGGTTCTGTGTACGCCTCTTCTGGGTATATTGAGAATCGTAGTGTATTGGGTGTGATGTCGAGATGGAAGTATCACTCCGGTCATAGTGGAGATGATGATCACGTAGGATACAGAATTGGTTCTCTTATGTATTACAGTCATCGGGATAATATGACTAGGTCATGATTATCCGATTATAAAGACTAGTTACTAGAGATCTGATATGTGCTTCGTACGGGGCAGACACATTTCCAGCCCCAGGCCTTACACGTGACATCCGATACTGGATCGAAATACACAATACTACGTATACTACGCCTGATATAGATCGTATATTCCTGTAAGAATATTTCTGGAGAATTGGGTAGGCATGGCGCTTTGCTAGAAGCCAATCTTGTCTTGTAAATCGGTAAAAACATAGTACTAGGTACTTACGTGTTCGGATAGTCCGATGACAGGATTTACTGCCAACATATTCGGGGATCTCAGGGTCGCTTCCTGAAGATTCACCGATGACGTATGACTCGCACTTTATTAATCTGGGATTAATTAGATGAGAGAGAAAATTAATCTGGGATTAATTAGATGAGAGAGAAAATTAATCTGGGATTAATTACGGAGATATTTTATCTGGGATAAAATATTAATAAAGAGAGAGAGAACGATTATTTTGGAATTAATCGATAAATTAATATATTCGATATATTAAACGAAATTGAATTTCGACGCGGAATTAAAATTAGATTTTAATTCGGGCAAACGAGTTAATTTAGAATTAATTCGTTAGCGAAATGAATAGTAATTTTGCTAGGCATAATTATTTAATTACGTCGCAACGGAAAATTCATTAATTTGGAATTAGTGAACCCGAGCTCGGGAGTGTTTGCGGGCGCACTCGCATTGCGAATTTAAGTGCAGCCCACAAGTCACATCAATCGTCAAATCACTAGTCAATCAAGTGATAGAAGTCACATCACTTTGAGTGAAGTGATGTCTAGTCACTTTTGATGTGAATAGTTGATGGAGGTGGTTGGCTTTAATTGCCTTTGACTTTTGGAAAGCAAAAATTTGGAAAATGATTTTTTGAAATTCAATTAGTGTATTAGATACACATTTTTTTCAACCACCAAAAAAACCTAACACACTTCTCTCATTCTTTTCTCTCATCTCACGCCCAAGGGGGATTTTCTTCTTCCAATTTTCTGCCAAAGTCGAGAATGAAGAAGAAGCATAAGGAAATTTTGCGGCAAAATTTCCGGAGTGCTAGCACGCTTTAAGGGTCTTGTGAAGGTAATAGGGACCCGCACCCGTGAGCATGGAATCACAACACAAAGCTTGGAGCTTGGTGGATCATCCATGGCCGAATTTGGAGTAGCTCAAAACAGCCCACTGCCGTGAACATCATGGAAGGGGAAAAGAGTTTTTATCGTTCCTCGCATCGCCTCAACCAATCATTGTAAGTATTCCGCAACTTCTTTGAGTATTCACATGATTTTAATTGCTTGATTTGATCCTTGAGACCTTAGAGAATTCCAACACCCGAGTGGAGCTATTTGGACGGTGAGTATTCGACCATGAGTAGCCCTTCGTGGTATATGATCATGTTTGTTATGTGACCAGTTATGATGTCTCATGTGGCACATTGTTTGTTTACAGCTCCAGTGTTGGAGTCTGGTTATGTGGCCCCATGTGGCATTTCACTCACACGTTTTGATTTAAAAGATTAATGTAATTGAGGATGTATATTTTATTTATATCGATAAAATATATAAATTATAGTTATTTCTTAACTCGAATCCTCGATATTATTTTATCAAACAAATATATATATATATATATATATATATATATATATATATATATTTTACTAACCATGTCGGGTTTTGGTAAAACCAATTAAGGTGAGTACATTAATCCCTACTGAGCTCGTGGTTTCGCTCACCCCTCAATTTAACATTTTAGATTAGACCTTGGACCTTCAGAGCTTGATGGTGCGTTCTAGGTTTTGGAGTCTCGGAGTGCGAGGAGCGGGTTTGATTCCTTGAGAATGTTCGGATCGTGTTGAGTAGTTTTCTTCGTTTCGACGGCGCTAGTGCATTCGTGGAGGTGATTGACTTGTATTTGAGATTATCAGACTGTGTAGTTGTTTAGGTGATACATTGCATAGTCGGACCATTATTTGAATTTTAATTATCTTTTTTATGACAGGTGCACACATTTAAACTGTGGGAATGTTTTGGATATTTTTCCTGTGATTTTATATTTTCTTTTGTTTTAAAGTCCTCGGTGCATGTTTTGAAATTTTACATTTTAAACCCTTTTGACCAAGTTCTGTTTTGACATTTGACCGTTTTCTGCTGACTTTTGACCTTTTAACTGATCTTGTAATAATTTTGTTTTGTTTATTTACTATGTTTACATTGGCTCTGATTTTGGGCCGTGACTGTTCATGCATAAAAATTCATCAAAATCATTCAAGTTATACTAATATCCATATATTTCATTATCAACCAAAAATGGTCAATGACAAGGCATATCTGATGCAAATAATCCATAAGGATCACAAAGGTCATAAATGTGCAATAAATTCAATGTGATACCAATTGTGATTAAGAAATACAATCAAAGTAAGAAATGTAGGTGAATGTTATAATTTTACCTCAATTTTCAATTTTTGAGCATTTCTAATGATTCACACAAGTTATTGATTGATCAATGAGATCCATTAACATTCAAAATAAATAATTAAGATCAAAAAAGGTAAATCATGCATAAGTTTATATAATTTTGCTCAAATCATGCAATTAAGATATAAAAAAAATCCAACCAACAGCATGCTTCACAAATGTGTACAATTCATGTCAAGAATTTAAGTATACTCATATTAGACAGAGGAAGCAGTACCAATGTTTCTGTAAGCACATATTTTACCTTTACCATTGTCATCAAGTGACATATCCACCATTCTTAAAACTAGTGAGAGAATAGAATTTGAGTAGTCCTCCGTTAACATTGCAATTTTTATTTGAGGAATCACTTTCATTGTTTTTCTTTTTCACCTATTCAAAGAAATTCACAAATTTTTTGGTACCCAAACTTTCTTGGGTCCTTGGGGGTTAGTTTTAGTTCCTTAATCCAAATAGCAATCACATTTTTATTTTTAGTCCAACAATCATATCTTTTGTGACCTTTCATATTACATGCATCGCATTTAACATTTGATTCAATGACTTTAGATGTATGTACATATGATGAATGTGTATATGATTTGGTTGCCTTCACAAAATAATTGTTCAAATATTTTTCTTTTATGTGAGGCTTATATCCTAATCCATATTTTCCAAAAATACATTTTTTGTGAACCAAATAGCATTTTGAAATTCTTTTAATCTTGAGTGAACTTGGTCACAATGCATTGCAAGTCATCTAATTTCTTATTCAAATCATCACTTTCAATTTTCAAAGATTCACAAGTACATGATGATTAAGAAGTAGATGTTTCATTTTGCAAGTTCTCTACACAATGTTCATGCTCTTTATTTAAACATGTATCCTCAATATCTAAAGCATGACTTTGTTAAATAAGAGATGCATGCTCATTTTGATCAATCACCATATCATTTTCATACTTGGCTTTTAAGAAAATATTATCATTATCCAAAGCACGAATTTTATGTATACTTGACGCATGTTCATGTTGAAATAATGTTGTTGGGGCGGATGTGGGACTCATAGGGTCAGATCGATGCCTCGTACAGCGGAAGTGAGTCTAACCCATGGATATCAAGGATATGTGTATTTTTAAATTATTTTATAGAATATTATATTCGATTATGAGCCCGTAGGAAAAAACGAGGACCAAATCGAAGTCCGAAAACTCCGGAACAGAGAAAATGAAGTTTCAGCGCTCATGGACAATAGATGTCGGCGTGTCGCGACGCTCGGTGTTGGGAGTCGCAATGCCCAATTTGCGAATGCTCAATGTCGCGAAGTGCAAGGGTGAATGTCGCAGCGCCCAAAGCTTTGAGAACTCAGTGTCGCGACGTTGGAAATCAGTGTTGCAACGCTGTCATGTGTAAAATATTGGCATAGAGTATTTTTGCCTTTAATTCAATTTTAAACACTTCCAAATTTCTCCAAACAATTCAATACTCCTAAAAGTCCAATTTTAATATCAAAACCAACATTAATTTATTATTGGTTTGTGTGTAGTTTTTTTTTTTTGAAAAGCATAAAAGAAAATCAATACAAAATATTTTTTGTTACACACAAAATAACAACAAAGCAAAATCAACATAAATTTTTTTTTTACCATAAAACAACAACATAAAAACGAAAATATTTTTTTTAAAAGAAAAACACAACAATGAAATAAAAAAAATGAAAACTATCTAGTCAATTATCTCATCCCCCAACCAATTGAGACATTGTCCCCAATGTCTGAATAAGAAAAAGTAGAGTTTAGAAAACATCACCTAGTTACTGTGGAATTGACAATTGAAGTCGTGGCCATCTGTTATGGGTATCTAGCTTGCTTCTTCCAGTGATCATCTTCCTATGTTTATTTGTTTCTAATAAAGCTTCCTCAGATGTTTGTGACCGTGTCTCGGTTGGCTTACTCCAAATCTCATTCTCATTGTTACAAGCACAAAACATATCTCCTGACTGCCTAGGGTCAGTCTTCATCTACACATCGGGCTCTGGTCCTCCGTCTAACTTCTCATCCTTATGAAGATCGTGGACTTTCATCTGTTAAGCGCCAAGAACTCATTCTGCCCCTCTTTGGGTTTCAGAATTTCTCGGGTCAGAAAATCATCATCAACACATACAAAATTTGATGTATGGAGGATGGTGATCTTTAGAACTAAGAAATGATATATATATATAGATGTACCTTTTGATAATGAATTTGGTAAACTTATAAACTAATTTATACTCTTAGTTAGCTTATATTTTCAATACAATACTTATAAATTAACTTATACTCTCAATTAATATTGTCTATCAAACGATATCTAAAACTTCATAAAACATCGCTAACTCACCGAGCAGATGAATAGTTTTGAATTCAATGATGCGTGCACAATATATTATAAGATAAAAAATAGCTTGAATTTGGCAATTAATAAGCATTGTTACGCCAAGCCTGCTCAAGAGATGCAAGATCCCAACAACTAACTCAACCTTTTATAATTATTATTTTTAATATATACTATTTGGACATTGGGGTCATTGAACTTGGGCTTGCTGTTGTCACCAGAATCAACCATTACCACACTACCTAACTTTTGCACTTTGAATCCAGACACTCATTCACAAATCATTACATGGTTGCCAAACTTTTGTACACCGTGGTGGCGTGACTAAAATTTTATTTTCATAATAAATGATAGATATTTATTTATTTTAATTAGGTCAAAGTAAAATTATATCATTAACAAATCAGTTTTTTCATTAATTTATATAATATATTTTAATAAAATTTCAAATTGAGAGAAGACGATTGCCTCCACTCACCTCTTAATAATTGCATCATTATTTGTATTATGGGTGTACAAACCTAACCCGACCAGCGGGTCAATCCGCAACCCGCGTGAGTTTGGTACGGGTTGGGTTGAGTTAGCAAATTAATTCAACCCATTTGGATAGAAATTTTTAACCCGTTCGAGTTTGCGGGTTGGGTTGAAATTTTTTTAACCCAACCCGCGTATATTTATTAAATATTTTTTTAACATATCTAACCCTAACAATAACATTATAAAAGAAACAAAACAAAATCATATGTTCTTGGTCAAACTCTATATATTATTTTTGCATTATAATTAGTGTGATTAACTATATATTAATTATGTATTTATATGAACTTAGTAATAAAATTAATTATGTGTGATGTTTTAGCATTAATCATACTTTATTAATTTGTTATGTTGCTGTCTTTTAGCATTTAAGTAAATCTATTATGAATTATTTTAATATTTTATTTGAAATTAGACTAAAAGTCCCACCCGTATAACCCAACCCGACCCAACCCGCAAGTATACAGATTGAGTTAGGTTGTAATCTGTTTACGGGTCGGATTGTGTTGGATTTTTCCCAACCCACACTATTTACAAGTTGGATGAGTTGAGTCTCAACCCGACCCATGCACATCTCTAATTTGTACACTCGTAACTGTTATTTTAAATTAAGTCTTGATAATAATCAAAGTAAAATGAGAACGAGACTGGTTCAAACCTCACTAATATGAAGATTCTCAATCTAGTCAACAACTAAATTAAAAAAAAAAAAATTAAAATACGAATCTAGATACATGCATGATTAGGGCTTCATTTGAGAGTAATATAAATTATGTATAATTTAAATGATATTGTATTTGGTCAAACAGAATATCTTATTCACTTAACAACAGATGAGCTTTTTATTTTCGACTAGAAATTAAAATTGGCAATCCTGGCCTAATTATGGTTGGGCTGGCCCGTTTAACTTAATTTCATTGATGCTTCGGGCTGAAGCAAGGCCCATTATCATTTTAATCGGCAAAGCATTAGCACACGGCCACGAGACCGAGTGACGATATTAAAATATCGATAATGATCCTTGGTTTTTTCTCTATGTAACATATGTGACATATAAAAAAACAAGATGAATAGTGATAAATGTACTCTTTAATTATAATTTTAAACTAATAAGAAAAGATTGTGTATACAAAAATTATTTAATTAAATTAAAATTTTAATTTAAAATCACAATTTAATTGTGGTTTTATATCAACCAATGACGTGATATAATATTTTTCTTCAACTAATTATATTATGCCATGTTAATTTATAAAAAATAATTAAAAAATATATAAATATTTTTTTTGATAATCGAAATGTCCGGACCAACTTACGCGTATCTCTATTAATCACTGGTACCTATAGATGTATAAACAATTTGCTACAATATAAAATTGTAAATTATATGTTAGACTCACCGGCCTAGCCTCATTGATTTGGTGAGGTAACATTTAATTTTCATAAAAAGTAATTAAAAATAATATGCGAGCTTGACTTTGGAAGGTGATAGCTCGCTTGGAAAACGCGTTGGAGACTTTCATCGATGATTCTGCACTGCAACTGAGAGACTTAAAAGAGTGGGAGAGGAGAGTTAATGGAGCATTTAAGAAATCGTTGGCCGTTTTAATTTCTCAATGGATCTGCCTATTTATTTAGGGTTTAGGGTTGGGAAATGGGTTGAATTTGATATTCATCTCAAGATTTAAATATTATTTATTAATATTTTTAAGATAATAAAAAGTATAATTTCTTAACATTTGAAAAAATATAGTAGAATTTTTCAAAACTCTATCCATCTTATATTTATTTATTTATTATGAAATTATTGCTTGTATCCCTTAAAGATCGACATATTATTAAAAAATAGGTGCAAGATCGATATATTATTAAAAAAAGCACTCATATTATTATGAAATTTTTGTCTTATTTCAATTTATTTTGAAAGTAAAAATCGCCGCACAAAAATATGAATGCTTGACTTTTGACTTTTTAAGCTGATAGGATAGCTAGCTTGGAAAAACTCGTTGGAGACTTTCATGATTTCATCAATGAGTCTGCAAATGAGACTTAAAAGAGAGAGAGAGTTTACGAGACATTTAAGAAGTCGTTGGCCATTTTAATTTCTCATCGATCATTCAATTCAATGGTTGAATATTAAAAATTTCTATTTTTTTTAATTTTGAATTGATATTCTTATATTTAAAATATGATTGAGTTTTTTGAAATTCGATTTATTTATCAATTTTATATTTATTTATTTATTAAGAAATTATCGATCGTATATTTAAATATTGACATATCATTAAAAATACATAAATCTTGAAATTTTATTCACTGGTCCACTCAAATATTACAAAATATAACAAATTTGGATATACGATTAAAATTTGGATATACGATTAAAACTTGTTTATATATATTATAAAATAAGTTGATATTTTCTATATTTTTTTATGTACTTTAATAAAATTTCAAAATTTATATATTTTTTATATTTGTCAAACATTCAATATACTATTGATAATTCTTGTAACTAAAGACATTGACATATAAGTAAGGGTGGCAACGGGCCGTATTAATTGAGCTCAATACATCCCACATGATTTGTAGATGGCTATAAGCCTAGAAGTTGGACAAAATTAATCTTCTGAAAAATTAAAGTCAAAAACTTTCCAATTAACTCTTGAAATGAAACTAGGCTCTTTTTAAAATATATATATAGACATATATTGTAGACATGATTTTCATCTGAGGTCCACAATCGAGAATTTGTAAAGAGGGGCACTAGCGATCCTGCAAAATAAAGGTAGAGTGAACGTGAAAATCTACCCACCGATATGATGGGTGCCGTAGGCATTCCGACGCTCAAGTCAATAATGGAAATGAGCGATAAATATGATAGAAGAAAGAACAAGATCTGAGGCTACCTTGATCCCTGTAGGCTGCCGTGAGGGCAGTGGGTTGGAGTATAAATGGTCAGAGGTTTTGGGGAATTTCGATGAGAGAGATTAAGCTTAGAGTTCTATTGCTCGAGTTTGGAATGAAAATAAATCTTGAACTCTGCTTCCTTTTTTATAGGCTGGGGAACAGTTAGTTAGTTGGAATATGGACCGTATTTATGATGGTGGGTCCAACTAACATGTTAAATTTTCATCTTTCGATGAATCAGCTAATTGTTTGGGGAGTATTTAATATCAGAAAAGATACTAATTTCGGTTGAGAGATGCGAGTTTACCATGATGGAACTACAAAGTCAATAGAATCCATAGCCCAATTTGGTATAAATATTGACTGGGTCTTTAACATTGGGCCCGAAGGAATAGTTAGGTTTATAGCCCGAGTCAATCTGGATTATTAAGGGGAATTTGGGCTATATATGTTTTAGGGCTCGAGGTGAAAAGACGAAAGCACCCTTGGCCCAAATTTGGTTCGTACAGTTTGTCTCATACTCTCTAAGTCAAGAAGTCTTTGGCTTGGAGAGTGATTGACGACTATGTCTTCTAATCGTGGACGTCGTCTGGATTTGTTAACGATCATACCATGTTGATGATGCTAGGTAAATATTTGGGTATGATCTCCACTCGACAAGTCTTTAGTGTTGATGTCATTGTTGTGATTAATGTCCTAGAGCTTCATGTATTGTAAACGGAATTGATTTTTGTAATAACAATAAATGCATTATTCATTTTATCAAAGTTGTTTGATTTATATCGCATATTGTCCAATTGTCTTGTTTACCTTGATTACTCTTGTACCTTAGACTTAGTGTATGTTTGATGCACAAGAGGATTTAAGTCTAAAGTTAGTAATCTAAATAGTCCATAGAGAGCGAACAATGAGGGTACTTTATTTGTGGTTTATCTATAGCTGCGGTCCATTCTATACTTCTATGACGATCTTGATCCGGGATAGTTCATGTAGTGACATGGGAATGGAGGCACCTTGTATGATAAGATCATATAGGACTGGACTCAGAGAAATACGAATTTCTTTTAATATCTGTTAACCAACGAAATTCATTTTATCTAATAGATGGTCATATATGGATTCGATCTTAATCCTGAGTGTATTACGAACTACTGCATGACAGGCTATGTCATTTGATTTACTATGGTGAGGTTGGTGTTGCATTCCCGGCCAATAACTACGTATTTTTGGGATATGGTTTGGTATGTAGCTGAGAACGTTTTACATAGATATAGAATTCACTTCTTCTTACGAGAAGCAGGTGAATATCTCTTTTAAGAGTTGATTCGGTACTTGAACAATTTGAGCGCTCAACGTTTCTATTACGAATAGAAAGTATTTTATATTCATAATTGTTATGAATTAATTGTTCATTATAGAATCAATGGTGCTTAAGAGACAAAATATTTAGAGGGGTTTAACAGACTTATGACCCGGCTCTATTTATGAGATATTCGTGAAACGCTATATCCATATGTAATGACTATATCGATGGACACCGAAAATGTTCGGTTTACTAAATCCATCTACGGTAACAGGAGTTCAACTTCGAGTTTTTAATGGAATAACACATAGTTAATAATTCGTAATATTTGATTAAAGAGTTTAATTAATATTTCGGAATTATTGGAGCTCGGAACCGTAGGTCCATTTGGTCCCCGTGCTAGCTCGATTAACTGTAGCAAACCTAATATAATTAGATTGTCTAATTATATGCTCACATTATATTTATTTATATATTATTAATAAGATTAATAATATTTAATGTCACAAATGAAAACTATGTTAAATTAGTTTATCTTAATATTTTCTAGAATTCTTTGATTATGAGATAATCAAGTCTTGATTATGAGATAATCAAGTTAGTAATAATTATGAGATAATTACCACAACATAATTGAAGATAAATAAATCATTATTAATATATTGATTTTTATTTACCATTGGAGACAAAGCCATATGGCTTACCATGTCATCCAAGTAATTATGTCTATTAGGTGGCTTGGATACATTTCTTATACATTTCTTTGATATGGCCTCCACATTTATATGTTTGCCATTGAAAGAAATCATTGAATGCTTAATGACAAAGCCATTGTCTTTAGCTTAACATTTCTTATGCTTTGGTATGGCATTCACATTTTTGTGTTGGCCATTGCAAGAAAGCATTAGATGTTTAATGACAAGGTTAGTTGGCTTGTGTAAGAGAATATAATATCTACCATTTCTCTCACTTCCTAGGGTTAACACTTTGCATTCGTTCACACAATTGTTGTGAGAAAAGATTTGAGAGAAAATAGAGAGAGTTCTAGCATTCACAAGTGTTGTGAAATTCCCAAAGCCAAACACCATTGTGACATCTTAAATCTCTAAATAGTTTAGAGGTTTAATCTTTGTGAGTGAAGCCCACACTTCGGTTTGTTGGTTTCAAGTCATAGTTCGGAAGATCGAGTGGTTGATCCAAGTGTTGGATACCAAAGGATTGATCTTGGCTACTACAACAAAGGGAGAAGTGTATGACACAGAAATTGACGACGCTGTTCCAGGCTCGCGGCCTGATCGGGAGTACGGAATAGCCCGCAGGGGAACTAAACCGAAGAAATAACATGGAGTCGCCACCCGGTGTGACCCGGGAAAATGTGATTTAAGGCCGCACTCACCCCTCGCAAGGGAATACCTCAAACCGTTGGGTTCGGAATGGTCCCTTACTTATGTCACTTGTGATGATATGATTTGTGCAATAAACTAACCGAATCTACTCAACATATATGCTCAAGGGTAACTTAGGTCTAGTTTGTATTCATCAAAATAACTCATAATCTAAGTTTGCATGCTTGAGAGTAAGTCTTTAAACACACAATATCACACAATGAGCACATTGAACCATTAAACCAAAATAAACAAATAACTATTTAAACATAAACATAAACTAAACAAAATATCATGCATAAAAATAACATAATCATGTTTTGGAAATAAATAATAAACTAGGCTAAATCATGCTTAAATAACAAATAAATAATCTACGAACTACATCATGCTCGAATACAAGTTTGGATGAAACGAAATATGTGTCTCTCAAGTGGTACTTGGCATTGTATCCCGAGTGCAAACCGCACTACCGTCCATTCGGATTCGGCTACGGAATTTACGTCCGGGTTTCCATCCGATATACCACAAAAGAGAACACGCATTCCGTTCATCCGGAATTCACATCATGCCTCAACAAACGACTCTCATGCGATAATATATTAAAATAAATAAAAGAAACGAAAGATAATAAGTAAAAAGGGTGCCCTCAGGTCTAACCTCTTTTGTCGTCTCTCAAAAGCACGTTACACGGCCGTCGGAAGGGTTGATGTTCCGTAACTTTTCTGGTTCACTAATCCAACGTTTTTCCTCGCTATTTCGCTGGCTGGGCTGCTGTTTTCACTCCGTTTCACTACTGTTTTTGTTGTATTTTCGGGTCACTGTTTTAAGGTAATTTATGTACTATTTTGGGGGTTATTTTGGCGTGTTTGGAGGGGTTGTTTTAGAGGCTATTTATGCGGCAAACTGAGCTGTGCAGTGGGGTAAATTTGCGGCAGTGAGGGGGGCTAGTTTGGGGACGGTTTTAGGCGTACATGGGGTGGTTTGTGCATCAGTTTTCAGGGATAATTGTTAGGGGGTGAGTGGACTGTGAGGGGAGTTTTGCGTTAGGTTTGTGTGGCCTGAGTGGAGTTGGGGCGTGGCTTAGGCGTGAGGTCAGTTAGTGCGTGTTGAGTGATGCGTTAAGAGGGCTGATGAGTGGGCTGCAACGTGTGGATTGAGTGAAGGACATGAGCGTGCGCTGTTTGAGGGTTAGGTGCGAAGTAGTGTGTGCGTGAAGTTGGTTTCGTGAGGGGCAGGTGTCGTGGAGTTGATGCGTGAGCTTGTTTGTGTGTGCAGGTTGGTTTCGTGAGGGGCAGGTGTTGATGCTTAGAGATAGGGTTGCTACGTGGGCTGTGAAGGTTTTATGATGTTGTTTGTCTTGGTTGTGGTCGTGAGAAGAGAAGGGTTAGTTTTAGGGTTATGTGAATGCCGATAGAGGAAGAAGTTGGGTGACGGTGGTTTACGTGAAGAGGGTCGTGTGTTTAGGGTTTATTTGATGTGTTTTTTTGTGAGAATCAGCCAGGGTTTGAAAGGTGGGGTTAAGGTTTTTTATATAGGCCAAGGATGGGTAATCCTTATTTGGGTAGGTTAGGGAGATTATGTAATTAGGGGGAAGATTTAATTAGTTTATTATAAGGAAATGATTTCTTTAATTGAGAAGGTGATTTATTTTAATTAGGAATGTTATTTATGGAATTTAATTTGGATATTTTAATTAGGAATTTAATTTAATTTAAGTTTAATTTTAATTGGTTTTATTTAGTTTAGGAATTTAATTTAATTTAAGTTTAATTTTAATTGGTTTTAATTTTATTTGTGACATGCATTTTAAATGTTTTAATTATTTTGGATTGGGCTTGGTGTGTGGTTTTAGGGATATGTGGGCATGGTTTGTGTCTTACGGGGGTTTGGGCTAAGGGTGTGCTTTGAAACGAAGGTTCAACAAGCGAGTCCGAAGCTAATCCAACGAGTTAAATCCAACCAAGTGTCAATTATTGACCTTTTCCCTTCCAACGTCCGTTTCCCGCGGCTTTCACAGTCAAATAGGTAGTGTCTCCATACGAGACTCATCATCGGGACTTACATGCAAAAATGCAGTGCCTACAGTCGCCCCCACTTTGATGGGACTTGTGCAGTGTGTGACAATGACAATCCTATCAAAGTACGTGCAATGCATTTTTACTTACCTGGCTCGCCAGCTGTCATCTGGTTTGCCTGTTGCTCCGAACTGAATTTGATGATGTGCCATTCCTAGCGTGCTAAACCCCGTACCTAGGGTGTCGCGGTAGTCCACAATAGTCAACATGCCGTACCTGGCGTGCTAAACCCCGTACCTAGGGTATTGCGGTAGTCTATAATAGTCCACAAGCCGTACCTGGCGTGCTAAACCCCGTACCTAGGGTGTCGCGGTAGTCCACAATAGTCCACATGCCGTACCTGGCGTGCTAAACCCCGTACCTAGGGTGTCGCGGTAGTCCAAAATAGTCCACATGCCGTACCTGGCGTGCTAAACCTCATTTCCGAGGCGTTGTTGAAGTGATGACTGTCCATTTTCGAACTGTGCTCTATTTTCGGAGTGTCATTTTCGGCGAGCTAACCCCATTTTTGAAGTGTCGCTAATGTGATGATAGTCCATTTTCGAACCATGCTCCATTTTCGGAGTGCCATTTTCGGCAAGCTAACCCCATTTTCGAAGTGTCGCTAATGTGATGATAGTCCATTTTCGAACCATGCTCCATTTTCAGAGCGCCATTTTCGGCGAGGGGTAGTGGTCCATTTCCAAACCGTGCTCCATTTCCGGAGTGCCATTTTCGGCGTCTGATGAGATAATGGTCCATTTCCGAACTGTGCTCCATTTTCGGAGTGCCATTTTCGGCGTCTGATGAGATACTAGTCCATTTCCGAACCGTGCTCCATTTTCGGAGTGCCATTTTCGGCGAGCTGATGTGATTGTGGTCAATTTCCGAACCATGCTTCATTTTCGGAGTGCCATTTTCAGCGAGCTGATGTGATTGTGGTCCATTTCCGAACCATGCTGATGTGAGAGTGGTCCATTTCCGAACCATTGTTAGTGAGAGACAGTCCACTTCCGAACCATTACTGATGTGAGAGTGGTCCATTTCCGAACCATTGCTGATGAGAGATAGTCCATTTCCGAACCATTGCTGATGAGAGATAGTCCATTTTCGAACCATTACTAATGTGAGAGTGGTCCATTTCCGAACCATTGCTGATGTGAGAGTGGTCCATTTCCGAAACGTTGCTGATGAGAGATAGTCCATTTCTGAACCATTGCCGTTGTGAGAGTGGTCCATTTCCGACTTGTTCATTCCCGAACTATGTTTCATTCTTGGAGTGTCATTCCCGGCTTGTTCATTCTCGAACCGTGCTCCATTCTCTGAGTGCCATTCCCGGCTTGTTCATTCCCAAACTGTGTTCCATTCTTGGAGTGCCATTCCCGGCTTGTTCATTCCCAAACTTTTCTCCATTATCGGAGTGACATTCTCGGCTTGTTCATTCTCGAACTGTGCTCCATTCTCGGAGTGCCATTCCCGGCTTGTTCATTCTCGAACTCTGCTCCATTCTTGGATTGTCATTCTTGGCTTGTTCATTCTAGAACTTTGCTCCATTCTCGGATTGCCATTCCCGGCTTGTGATGCAATGGGTCTCAACCTTGGGACTCATCCCCAAAACTGATAGTGACGTGGGCCTCAACCCTGGGACTCATCCCAAAATTGATGTTGTGCGGGCCTCGACCCTGGGATTCATCCCCAAAACTGATGCTGATGCGGGCCTCGACCCTGGGACTCATCCCCAAACTGATGCTGATGCGGGCCTCGACCCTGGGATTCATTCCAAAACTTTGCTGATGTGGGCCTTAACCCTGAGATTCATTCCCGGATTCTTTCCAAATTTTGACGACGTGGGCCTCGGCCCTCAGATTCATTCCCTGAGTTCATTCCAAATTCTGACAACGTGGGCCTCGGCCCTAGGATTCATTCCCGATACTGCTGATAATGTGGGCCTCGACCCTAGGATTCATTCCCGATACTGCTGATAATGTGGGCCTCGCCCCAAACTGATACTGATGTGGGCCTCGCCCCCAGACTGACACTGATGTAGATCTCGCCCCCAGTCTGATGTGGGCCTCGCCCCAAACTGATACTGATGTGGGCCTCAACCCTGGGACTCATCCCCAAACGAATACTGATATGGGCCTCGACCCCAAACTGAAACTGATGTGGGCCTCGCCCCTATACTGACACTGATGTGGGCCTCGCCCCAAACTGGTACTGATGTGGGCCTCGCCCCAAAACTGATACTGATATGGCCTCGTCCCCATACTGACACTGATGTGGGCCTCGCCCCCAGACTGAGGCCTCGCCCCTAGACTGATACTGATGTGGGCCTCGCCCCAAAACTGATACTGATATGGGCCTCGCCCCCATACTGACACTGATGTGGGCCTCGCCCCCAGACTGATACTGATGTGGGCCTCGCCCCAAACTGATACTGATGTGGGCCTCACCCCCAGACTAAAACTGATTCATTTCTGAAACTGATGACATTGTACTGTTGCTGTTTCTGATTGGCTGGCCTTTTACCGCTTTCTCTTTTTCCTTTTTGAAACCTGTGAATAAAAACAAGACAATGATTGCATGTATATGACGTGTATGCATGTATGCATGAATGCGTTTCCTATTCCGATGGGTTAGGTCTTCTTTGTGCTCTTCGGCGCCCTTTGTCTACAGATGTCTTCGATTACCCCCTAGGTCTGCTTACAATTTCTTCCTTTCAGTTCTCTTCTGGTGATTGCTCAGTTTCATTTGGTCTAATGGCTCAAGTTCTTGTTATATCCCTTATTCGCAGGATGGTAGACTGGTCGCCCCCAGTCTTGATTTAGCTTTCCGCTCTTCGCTGCTTGTAATAGGTCAAGGTGAACTACGTGATGTGGCATTCCATATCATTATACTATATCACATGCTACGAAATAGTCCCAATAGTTACACATATTATTGCCCTCAAAGAATGCCTAGTATTGAAACCATTAGACCTTCAAAACATTCGATGCAACTCGAATCCATGTCTTTGAATAAATGATCTAAGCCAGACTCAAAATGTGTGTGTGCAAAGGTTCCTTTGCGGATTCATCCTCAGGTAAGCTAACTCAATGATTTCGTCAAAAAAATGGGATCGATGGGTCAAACCAACCTAGATGTCTCAATTATGCCTGCAGTTGCTTTTATGTGCTCAATGTGGTATGATTTTCTTTCTCTTTTGTCTCTTTCTTTTTTTCTTTTCATTTTGAACTTCTTTTTTCTTCTTTTTTTTTTTTTTATTTCTTTCTCTTTTTTCAACACACCTACCCTTTAAGGTAGCATTTCTCCTCATGGTGGTCCTAATACTCGCCCATGGGTAGCTTCACGCTTATCGGTTATAGGTGGTTCAATTCTTTCCTTTAGAGACTTTTCTTTTATTTTCAACCATACCACACATCATAACATAAGAAATCAGGATAGACATTTAGGCGAACGGTCATTCACTGACCTACAATTTCTTCAACTAGTCACTTTGCTAACTACTCAGGTTTTCACCGCTAAGAACCTGTAGTGAAGTGCTTACGAGTCTATCATAGATCAAGCACTCAAAGTATCAGATAAAAGCATATCAATAGTTTATCGTTTTTAAGATTTCACCCTAAAGCAAACGATTTCATCATTGGACTTATGTCTAACTATCAAGGACTAAAAACAAACAACAATTTTTTTTCTTTTTTTTCTTTTCTTTTTTTTCACTCCACAAAATTCTTCCGTCATCTTCTGATAATGTGGGCTTCGCCCCTTGAGATCCATTCCCGAAACTCAAACTCATGTGGGCCTCAACCCTAGGACTCCTCCCCAAAACTAACACCAATGTGGGCCTCAACCCTCAGATTACTACTCGAATCTAACACCAATATGGGCCTCAGCCCTAGGATTATTACCCGAATCCGATAATGTGCCTTCGCTGTTTCTGAATGGCTTGTCTTTGCCACTTTCTCTTTTCTTCTTCAAAACATGTGAATACAAAACAAAACAGACACAAAAAGAATGCGAAATACGTTACGTGTATGCATGCATGAGTGAATTTCATGTCCCGTTGGGTTAGGTCTTCTGCCGGTACTCTTGGTGGTTGTTCGGTCTTTTGACAAGTCTGCCATCTTCCCTAACCAACGGGTATCTATGATGGCTTTCAAGACAAAAGGGGGTTAACATGGTGCATGTATGTTGGGGTTGGTGCTCAGAGCGCCAATCCGGACCGTATTTATGTCTGATTCATGAATACGAACATCCCCTTATTCCATAATATTACTTATTTATGGTTGCACCTCTTGTTCTTATATACGTATTCGATCTGATTACGATTAGATTGAAACTAAATGTGGTTTAATGATATGTATATATTAGACAAAGGCCAGATAATATATAATGCAGTACACAGTTACAAAGTTAGTTTGTAATTGACATTGGGAAGTGTCACTGCTATATGAATATTATCAAACATAGTTCCTGGTCAAGATTTGCTAACACGGGTTGGTTAGTCAAATCCGTTGAGACCAGTACATGTCGTATATCGAGACTTGGTCCGATGGTTTATCCCAATGAACCATGAGTCTAGGGAGACTCGTATAGACGTGTAGGTGTTTATAGTGGATAAACATTGAACGGCTCACCGAATATTCTTAATGGATGGTACACCAACGTCAATAAGAATCTTCTCGGGTTGAGTAGCATAGTGGTCCTTCGACTTGAGACACCACTGTGGATGTATGGGACATCCTCCACACTTAGATGGCAGTCACGTCACCGATCTATTTAGATCAGACCTCCGCCTGTTCGTTGGGTGTGGATCGATCCTCAGATATCCTGTGTGTGTCAAGATAGGATCCGTCAGTTCTGTGTACAGAGCATAGGTAGTCCATATATAATTAGCAGTCTGTTAAATCTGTGGCCACAGTATACTTCGGAAGTAAGTTCCGAATGTTATTTAGAGATTGCTATAGATACGTCGACGGGATAATACCTATAGAGATTTGACGTTTACATCTATATCTCTGGGATTATCCGGATACCTGTGACGGAGGGATTATACGTATGCAATGACCTCGACCTGTATGATTCAGCTAGTTTATCCGTGATCGTCATAATCTACGGGTGGATAGATTATGGACATGAAATTGGATTTCGTGACGGATATACCTGAATCTAGAGAGTCTCAATAATGAAATATACTCGTAGAGCACTAGAGCAACATTAATAAATAATATTGATTATTTATTAAGTCGTTTAAAGGTTAAACTCAAGATACATGCTAAAGGGACCCGATAGTCATTTAGTTAATTATTGTGTATTTACATTTAATACTTGATTAATTTAAATACACATTAATAAATAGTCAAATTGAGATATTTGACTAATATCCTAAATAAATATATGTATTTGATATTTAATGTAAATATTATACATATATTTAATATATTTGTATTTGATTAATTAATTAATTATTTAATTGTTAAATGATTAAATTAATTAAAATATAAATATCTTAACTTAGGATTTGAATTAAATGGCATGGTTGCCTTTGTTGACCAAGTTATAAATATCTAATAAAGTGTTTTTTAGATATTTAATCAAGTTGATCAATTTTTGTTAAATGAATTTGAAATGAAATTTTGGTATATATGTATACATAATTTCGGCCAAGACCCTTAATTAAATATAATGGTTATATTTTTGAGTTGCAATTGTTGACTTACTTTATTCATTAAATTGTTTGATGATTAAAGTTGCAAGTTGATAAGCAAAATTAAATGAAATAAAATATCATGATTTTTTGTATATTTCTCCACCAATTTCGGCCAAGGCTTCTTTTGGAGGAGGTATATATTGTTTCATTTCATTTTAGGGTTTAAGGAGTTCATTTGATACCAAATAAACATAAAAGAAGTTGAGAGAAAAGCTTGAAGCCTAAAGGAAGATGGCTTGGAAAATTATGATTTTGTAAGTTATCTTTCAAAGTCTTCAACATGAAAATTGTTTCTAACATGCTTAGCATCATTTTGTGTTGCTTTGTTGTTGTCTTCTTCTTATAGTTTGTGTTTTATTTGGTTGTGAACTTTGATGAAAGTGTTGAGCATGTATAATGGAGAAAGCTTGTGACTAGTGTAGTTATAAGTATTCTTTTATGGTTTTGGAAACCTTGTTGCTAATCTAGAGTTGTTGACCCACTCTTAGATGACCTAGATTTGATCTTGAGTTGTTTCATTGTGTTGAGACTTGGATTGGATGGAAGAATGATGATTGAAGTAATTGATTTAACCAATTTGGTCTAATTTGTCCAATTTGATGAAATTGAAAAATTAGGGTTCATGACCAATTCCAAATTTGGGGATTTTCATATATGTTGTGTATTTGGATGTTATATGATGCATATAAAGTTTCATGTTCATTGGATTACATCTTGATGTGTTTTGATGCATGAAATGACAAAGTGCACACTTTGGCACCAAAGTGGTGCATTCGGCCAAATGAAGAAAATGGGGATTTATGTTGCCCTTGGTGTTTGATGTTTTGAACATGCTAAGTTCATCTTAGAAATGATTTAGAATCATTCAAAATTGATTTGATCAATTTCGGACTAAAATGGACAAATACCAAGTGTAAGGGCAATTCGGTAAATTCACATAAAATATGATTTATTTGAATTTTATTTCATAATTTGATTATTGGATAATTAAATAAATATGTTTATTTAATTAATCCGAGAAAAAGTTTTGAAATCGGAAAATTTGATTTTCCACCGTTTCCGCTGCGTTACCGGATTTAGCCCTAAAACCCCTACAAAATGGTATCAGAGCGAGTCTGATTCTAGGCCTCCATAAATGATTAGCTTGTTTTATTCAATTTTAATCATGTTTTCTTGACTTTATACATGCATGTTATAATCTAATTTGATTAGATTTAGGGTGTATGACACTTAATGGAATATCCCCGCTTAATAAGGTTTTAAAGTAACTAGTATTTGGAATACTTGTTTCTTGGTCCGTCTTGTCAATACGGTTTATAAATATCTTTTCGTTGACTACATCCGAGACCGTGCCTCTGCTGTGAGGATGTAGCTGATAGAAATTTATTTATGCCGAATGTATATTAGATACTAGATAAATTCAAGCGAAAGCGGAATCCTGAACGTGCCCTAGCTGTCAGGGTTACGCAAGTAACTTGAGTTTATCATTGACAAGTTTAACCTTGGTACGTCTCCTTGTGGGCCTGCCTTCGCAGCGACAACGAGAAACGGCCAGGACCGGAACCTTGGAGTCACTAGTGAGTGATTGACAATTAGTTGTCTACCTGTGAATATACGTCGGCGAGACCGTGCCTCTGCTGTGAGTCGAAATATATTCATGGGGTCCTCTTCCCATTATGGAATTCGATTTAATTATTGAATTCTCGTCTTTCCGTTGGGGATTACGGCATTACGTAAAAATAGTGGGAGGCACTGCTAAGTTTAAAATATTCCATAACTTAGGCAGTGTATGTTATTATGGAAATTGCCGCTTGTTTGTTTCCTTATTCTATAGTAGATAGAATTAAACTTTTATTTACTGCACACATATTTTGATATGTTATCTGACTAGACTCTTGGTTGCAGTTATTCTAGAATAGGTTCTAGATACTAATAGACTAGGATATTATTAGATTAGTCTAAACCATCGGGAACTGTTGTTCCGATTTTCTTGAAAAATAAAGATGGTTAATGACTTAGTTTCTAAGTCATGATAGATAATCTAGATAGATATCCCCTTTAGGATATAATACTTTAGAGACAATAGTTTCTTATGCAGTAAGAATTGACTTGAATTAGTTCATGTCTCGAGATTCTTGACTGGCATTTAGAAAGCCCTATTAGGTATTTGTTTATCTAGTAATGACGTTTCTAAGCTTTAATTACCTTTAGAGGTAATGTGTCTGACACAATTTGCTAATCAGTTATTTACAATTGTTGTGAATAGTTGAATGCAAATAGTAAAGCTAAAGAATGAGATGCATATATTTGTGTATAGAAAATATCGATTTTCACAAATACTACAACTATAGGTATTGGATACCAGATCTCCCGTCTAGTTATTTGAAATATTGGTTAACGATTGTTTTGATATTTGATATCGGAACTTGCGACTATTGGATAGTCACTTGTTCTTTATAAACAATTGTTACATATTTTATAATAACTAGTAGTGTCATTGACGTAGAGATAAACATTAAGAAAAATTATTCGGTAAAGTAAATAATTTAGAACGGTGCTTTATGAATTAATCACTTAAGGATTGGATGCTTATTCCGTATGGTAAATGATGGTTTGATACTAGATCACACCACACATCCTTATCCATTTAATGAATATTGTATTCAGGAAAGTGATTAAGATCTCGTTTAACCAATGATTGTCATTGGACCACCAAATTTATTTAAACTGATACATTGGAGTATGTAGTATAATAAGTTGAATAATTTTAAGGTAGTTTTCTTTATTTCGTAACTTGGTTGATGAATTGTCATAACTTAGTTACGTGTTTCTGATTGAAACACATATTAAAAGTCTTGAAAGTGTCAAGAACTTTCAATTTGTTCTGATGAAACGTAGATTGAAATTTTTTGACTTGTTCAAATATATTCAATCTAAAGTATTTTGAAAACTTGATCCTTAAAATTCATTACATATCTTTGAACTGTTCAAAGATCTTTGATACGATCAAACATTTGAATTTAAAGCAATTAGTTCTAACGTTATTCAGTGAATATGATTCATATTCAATATTATTCTTCCACGATTCCATCTTGATGGAATTGAGTAGTGGGAGCAATTGAATCTTATATGATTTGATTCGTTTGATATTGAATGTTACCGAATTAGTTTCAATACTCTTGGGGTTATACTCCAGTAACATTAATTCGTCTCTTTAATTAATGTTCCATTATTTTCTACAGTTGCATATATGATATGTATAGGTAGAAAATTTGAATCTTGAAAAGTTTGAGATTTCAATCTCTTTTATATAATAGTTATATAATGGAAATTACTTACACCTCGGAGGTATAAGTAAAAGTTTATCGTTTATTCTGTTTAATAGAATATTGTATTCTATTTAATAGAATATCTTTCCTACGATTCTAAGTAATAAAATCGTTTTATTACTTGGTGTGTAACATCAGATGTTAATTATTGTAGAAAAGACTTGACTTATTGAAGTCAAATGTGAGAATGATAAATTATAAATGGAACTACGTAATTATAAGATGAAACAACCCTTATACATCTTCCGTACAAGTCCAATAGGATAACAGAATCATTCACGAGTATTTGATACTTAATGGTTCCGTTGTTTTCTTATTGAAGAAATTATCCTATAACTTGTAATGGAAGCGATATTTGATATCGATTCTGGAAGTTCACCATTGAACCTTAGATCTAAGATTGTTCATAGCTTACTACGATCAAGTTTTGAACTTGATTAAGCTTTCATTATGAATTAGTTCATTATATGTGCTAATTGTTTGCGCAGCGAAAGCATTGTAAGCTTATTAAAGGTTTGACCTTTACAGTATGACAATGAGAAAAGTTATACTCAGCAATCTATTGTAGATTCTGAGAAAACTTATCTCTAGTCACGTTAATTGAACAATTAAAGATATATTGGTTAATGTTGATAATAAACTGTATATTTTAGCTAAAGAATGCAAAGTGGCGTTTTTGGATGACTTATTCAGATAAGACATCAGTTGTGATTTCCTTATTTGAAGAGTTCATTCTGAAATGGCCCTAGAGTTTGTGTTCTGCTGAGATCGCAGTTTAGTGTGCTAGCTTACAGAGCCTATTGTAGACTCGGATAAGTCTTCCAGAAATATGTGTTCTCTGTTTTTGATATCATCAGATTGTCTGATCTTGTCAAAGTATAGAGAATACATATATGATTGAAGGGTTAGTGGGAGCGTACAAATTACTTTCTAGTTTTATATATCCTAACAACATTATCATTATTATAGTAATAATGAGATGTTAGTGAGGTAAAAGGTTTACCTAAGTCTTCTTTACTCCGTGAAAACAGTGGGAGTAGTCTCTGTTATATTTGATATAAAGTTTTATATATGATATGAAACTTGGAGACTTGTGAGATACTCCTATTAGTCGTACATTAGATATGATCTAATGAAGGACATAACAAGGCTATCTGTATGACAGTTAGTATAACTGTTCGACAGTTATTGTGTGTCTTATATAAAGTATTAATTTTCGTAAAGGATGATTCCTTTTACGAAAGAGATATTGATTAGAATGTCTAATCAATCTTATGTATCATTTGATGATGACATAATAAATACTTTATATGTGCGATTGTAGATATTGATTTAATCGTAATTGTTACGAGTTATTTTGACATCCTATAGACCATATGATGGATCTTGAAACACGTTCTTTGTGATCTTTGAGATATTAAGAACGAGTTTCTAATTCATGGAGAATATAGTCTGCAACCATTAGGGTCATATTAGTTTTGAGACTAATTATGACGTTAGACAGTCTACGTCATAAAGAGTCACAAAAGATGCAGTGGGAGTGTCACGAAAGATTCTACTTTTATAGTGGAATTAAATGCAACTTATAAAGTATTGACTTATGAAGTTGCATAGTGACCTTATAAAATAGAAGTTTTGAATTGTTATTGTGCTTGCGGTTGTCTTCATAGTATTTTGGATTTGATCCTTAAATACTTGGACAACTCAGTAACTGTAGCACAATACTGATGTAGCATCAGAGTCATATTAATGTATAATCTAGATTCTACAAAATATGAATGATGCTGACTATGGGAAACAATGGAGTTTGTTTGACAAACTCAATATGTCATAGCGGACTTGTTTTTGTTGCCTACCTCTTAAGTACTGGGTGAGCTTTTGAGGGCCATGTGCATACGATGCACATTGAGATGAGTATATGATACCGTGGATTGGCACTAGAGCAAGTGGGAGAAATTGTTGGGGTTGGTGCTCAGAGCGCCAATCTGGACCGTATTTATGTCTGATTCATGAATACGAACATCCCCTTATTCCATAATATTACTTATTTATGGTTGCACCTCTTGTTCTTATATACGTATTCGATCTGATTACGATTAGATTGAAACTAAATGTGGTTTAATGATATGTATATATTAGACAAAGGCCCGATAATATATAATGCAGTACATAGTTACAAAGTTAGTTTGTAATTGACATTGGGAAGTGTCACTGCTATATGAATATTATCAAACATAGTTCCTGGTCAAGATTTGCTAACACGGGTTGGTTAGTCAAATCCGTTGAGACCAGTACATGTCGTATATCGAGACTTGGTACGATGGTTTATCCCAATGAACCATGAGTCTAGGGAGACTCGTATAGACGTGTAGGTGTTTATAGTGGATAAATATTGAACGGCTCACCGAATATTCTTAATGGATGGTACACCAACGTCAATAAGAATCTTCTCGGGTTGAGTAGCATAGTGGTCCTTCGACTTGAGACACCACTGTGGATGTATGAGACATCCTCCACACTTAGATGGCAGTCACGTCACCGATCTATTTAGATCAGACCTCCGCCTGTTCGTTGGGTGTGGATCGATCCTCAGGATATCCTGTGTGTGTCAAGATAGGATCCGTCAGTTCTGTGTACAGAGCATAGGTAGTTGTAGGCACTGCATTTTTACACATAAGACCCGATGATGAGCCTCATTTGGAGGCACTACCTTTTGAGTCACGGAAGCCGCGGGAAACGGATATCGGAAGGGGAAATTCAGAATAAACAAGCTCACTGTCTTCGTTGGTGCTGCGTTCGTTACTTCGTTCGAACGGGAAACAGATTGCGGGCGTTCGTGTCGCGTTCGAGGAAGCGTTCGAACGGGGTGTCGGTAATTCTGGTTTTGCTGCTAGCCTCACACCCAGCCCATTTAGCTCCCCAAAGCCCATAAAACATCCCCCAAATTAAATAAATAAATATTAAATTAAATATTAAACAGTAAATAAAACATTTAAACCATTTACCATTAAAATAAACAATTACCAACTTAAACTAAAATCATGCCTAAATTAAACAAATCACATACTAAATCAAAATATAATCATACCAAATTAAAATCAATCTTAACCAATTAAAGCCAATCATATATTTGACTTCCTAATCTAATAAGATATTTACCAATATAAAATATTTGTATTCCTAAAGCAACACAAATTAAATATTACAACTTCCTAATTAAAATCTTGTCCCCCCTCAATCTTGTGTATGCCTTTCTCACCTCTCCTAATTTGGAAACAAGATCCCTTCCCTTGTCAACCCTAGCCATTCTCTATATAAACAACCCCTAACCAAGGCCATTCCTCTCCTTCACACAACACAATTCACACCCAAGCTCTCTCGAAATCTCTCTAGGATCTCTCTACACACCCAAAACAGACAAAAAGAGAAAACACTTCATACACACACGAAAAGAGAACAAAAGAACCTCAACCATCTCCTCCATAGCCGAATCTACCACAAGTAACCACCCTCACACCACCGAAACTACAAGCACCAAAAAACCCCTAATCACCACCGAAAACCAGCCCTCTAAACCTCCTACATCACCGAAAATCACACAAACACAGCAGCCCAAATCCTTAAAAAAACAGTAACTTAGAAAACTACATAGATAATCTTAAAATAATCACTTTTAATTGCACTAAGAACCCACACAACTTGGAATAGTTCTTTGAAAACATTGAAACAGGTAGCCCGTGCAGTGAGTAGGAAAACAAGAGCCGAATAGGAGCAGAACGGAGTTCGAATCGTAAGCAAAGCAGCGGAACAGTGAGCTAGGACATCGAACCAGCGGACCAGAAAAAGTTGCGGAGCTTTACCCCCCTTCGATCTTCGTGGAACGTGAGTCCGAGAGACGGCTTAAAAGGTTAGACCTGAGGGTATCTTTCACACTTATTCTCATTTTACTTTCTGGTCATTTATTTTTGATTATATTTTCTGTATTTGTGGTACCTATTGTGTAGTATGATGTATGTTGTGGGTATTGGATGAATGAGAGATGTGTCAACTCTCGCGGTATATCGGATGGAAACCCGGACATAAATTTCATAGCCGATTCCGAATGGACGGTAATATGATCTGTACTCGGGCCACAATTCCACGTACCGCTTGGGTAAACGGCACCATCTTTCTTTTTTATGTTGCTCTTGTTCATTTAGTTTGCTTACTTGAATTCAATATGTCGTTGTTATGCATGATTCAACCAAGCGCATGGGCTTAGTGAGTTAGTCCAAAGGTCCTCCATTTAGGAGACAAAGAGCCGAAAAGGCCACCTTCGTGACACTACTTACTTCGCCGCGCCGGTTGATGTATGTTCGGTTGGACGCGAGATACGTTCAATCGGGCATACTTAGTTTGATTATTGTTATCTTTATTATTTATTTTCGTATGTATAAGTCAATCGAGCGCATGGGCTTAGTAAGTGTGTTGTGAGATCCCCTATGGGGAGGGCTAAAAGCCCTTTACCACGATGCTTTGCCGCGCCGGTTGATGTGTGTTCGGATTGGATGTAATGTGTGTTCAATCGGGCATACTTGGTTGATATGATTATGGTTCTATTCTTGTATGGGTGATGTGACGCGCATGGGCTTAGCATGTTGGTCTAAAGGTCCTCTCTTTGAGAGATCAAGAGCCCCAAAAGGTCACCTTTACGGCAGTGCTTCGCCGTGCCCTTTTATTTTCTGTTTAATATTGCATCCTATTTCATGCATCAGGTCCGTGTCCGTTCGAACGCGTTCACGAACGCAACTCGAACGCGCATGTGTTTTTGCCTTATTATGTGTCAGGTCTCGTATCCGTTCGAACGCGTTTACGAACGCTACTCGAACGTGAGTATTCTGTCTCATTTCCGTTCGAACGCGTTTACGAACGCTACTCTCGAACGTGAACATTCTGTTTCATTTCCGTTCGAACGCGTTTACGAACGCTACACGAACGTGCACACACTGAACTGAGTCTGTCTTATTATATTCATGCATAATTGCCTATTGGTTGATCTTTCTTATGCAAATGTGTCACAATTCGTATGCTTATGTTATGATAACATTTGAGTATTATTTCTTGCGGTATATCGGATGGAAACCCAGACGTAAATTCCGTAGCCGATTCCGAATGGACGGTAGTGCGGTCTGTACTTGGGCTACAATTCCACGTACCGCTTGGAAAAGTGCCCATATGTGTGCTTGTAGGGTCAATATGTGTGCTTGTGTTTCCCGAATGTGATATGTAATTTTGTATGTTCATTGCTATCTTGAGATATATTAAGCATGCAATTTTGAATATGAGATATATGTAAAAATGTACACATAAGTTTTATTTTGCATATGAGAATTTAGAAGCATGATACTCTTGGAAATAAGTGTTACTTAAGCTTAGTTAAATTATTACATGAATCCTTTCATTACAAGTGACATAAGTAAGGGACCATTCCGAACCCAACGGTTTGAGGTCTTCCCTTGCGAGGGGTGAGTGCGGCCTTAAATCTTTGTCCCGGTTCACACCGGGTGGCGACTCCATGTTATGTAATCCTTCCCAACTAGGCCGCGAGCCTAGGAACGGCGTCGCCCAGTTTCTGTTGTCTACAGTCTGGCGACTCCACTGGGGATGTATTTGGCCCCGAAATATTGTCTTGTAATGAGTGGATTTATGTTTTTAATTGGCCATGTCTATAGTGGATAAGTGAGGGTTTAATCAAGGGCACTTTGAGGCTAGGTAATGGTTTGGTGTCTTCCTTCATTCACTACCTTTCTAGAAGGAAAAGCTGTGAGGACACCTATATGGCCATCTACTTGTACCCTTTGTGATGGACTAATTTGGAGGACTCGTTGTTTATTCCTGACAACAAGCGATAAGAGCCTAAAAGGCTTGGGTATTTAAGTGAGCCTCGCTCCACCTTCCTTCTGGGGGATCTACAACGGGAAATCCATTTGACAGTCCGTCACACACCATAGCTCATTGGCACGTACCTTAGTGTAAAAAAGGGATACGCTCACTTGGTCGCTCGAAACCCTTGAGTGGGGGAGACCTAGTTGTGGGCTATCCTTCGCCAGTGAGAGCCTTGTCCATACTCTTGCAAATCCACCCATAGACTGGTTTGTATGGTTAAAGTAGCAATTATTTCCTTGAGTATGTGCTTGTGGACCATCCTCATTTGGATGCAGTTGGACTATTGTCAGAAATGCGGGCTTGCTGGGCCATTTAAACTGGGGCAAGTTCGTACCTTATGACTATTAGGCCCAAAGCTTCTGAAATGTTGATGGGCCATACTGTAAAAATTATTACGTTTGCATTATCTTTCTTCTATGCTTGAGTTGGGGAACATCGTTGTTTGGATCCGTTGGACCATGTGCCATGGGATATGGGCTTGTTGGGCCATTTAAACTGGGACAATGACACATCTTATGACGATTGGGCCAAAAGGTTTCTAAATAACAATGGGCCATTTTATGATTGTGTTCAGAATTTTATCATTTGGATCTAGTTGGGCTCTTTGCCATAAGACATGAACTCGTTAGGCCATTTAAACTGGGACGGGTTCACTCTTATGACAGTTGTCCCAAAAGCGTCTAAAATGATGATAGGAGGCCGATTTATTTGAGAATTTTGTTTAATTTATATATGTTATATACTTCTTATGCACATCATGCATGCATACATCATCATGTTAACCCTTGTGTTCTGAAAGCCATCATAGATTCCCGTTGGGTTAGAAAAAAGGGAAGACTCACCAAAATACCGAGAACAGACATGAGTGAATCAGATACTGAGGTATCCCGATAGATCAGTTGGAAAGTGGCTTCGCCAAGATTACTGAACAGTTGCAAGCCTTGACTGCTGCCATGACAAATATGGCTGTGCCCCGTGCTGGGGAAAATTCTGAGAATGTAAGGCGCGAGAAGCCTCCGAATGGGTTGGGGGATGATATCCCCGCTTTTGATGATGATAATGCAGAGTATGCAACAGACAGAGAGATTGGGTCTCAGGCCGAGATACAGAAACTCAGGGATCAGGTTGAATCTGTTACCCGCAAAATGAGGGGTAAGAATGAAGATTTGCTAGACTAGAGACAATGAAGTTTGAGGAGCAGTTGCCAGCGCAGTTTAAGATGCCGGATTTGGCTAAGTTCAATGGGAATGGGAACCCGAGGGTGCATCTCCGCCAGTATGTGTCTGTTATGAGTTCAGTTGGCCTGTCTCAGCGCCAAGTACAAAAGATGTTCGGGATGTCACTCGAGGGGGCACCCGTAGTATGGTACCATAACCTAGACAAGCAGGTTAAGGGAGATTGGAGGGAGCTAGCTGATGCTTTCTTAAAACATATGTTACGGATTTGGAAATTGACTTGTCACTCCTCCGTGATTTGGAGAACACTAAGCAGAAGCCGGAAGAAAGCTTCAAGGAGTATGTAGACCGCTGGAGAAGCCAGCTCCTGAAAATGCAGACTCGGCCCTCTGAGAAGGACCAAATCAAGATGATTATCAAGGGTACTAAGCCCTCAATTTATGGCAAGCTGAGGAGGATGACCTCCATGATTGTGGATTTCCGAGAGTTGAGAGAGACTGTTATGGATATTGAAGAAGAGGAGGTTGAAAACAAAAAGTTTTATGGCCAGAATAAAAGAACTTTTGGGGGGCATTTTGAGACCAAGCCCACTACGGCGGAGGTCGCTACCGTCAGAAATAGGCGGTTCTCTAATCTTGGTAGACCTATATCAAGGGTGCTTGAGAAGTTGAAAGGACAAGGACTCCTGAAGCCTTTAGACCCTAGACCAATCCCAAACCCTGTGCCACACTACTTCGACCTGAGCCATATTGCCACTTCCACCAGCAAAAAGGTCATGACACTGAAAATTGCCCCCGCCTTAGCATGTAGGCATGAAATCAAAACTCATCGATGCTCACTAAATACCCGACCCAGAGAAAGAACAACCTGACACACACAGAAACCCTCTACCAAACTACCACTTTGTTCCACCACCCACCTACATGATCAACTCTGGCCTACCTGAAACCTTTGTCCTCAAAACCCTCCACCACCAAGCTTATTACATGGATGACAACGAAGGACAATAGGCCAAGGAAGAAGGCCGTGTTGCGGATGATGGAGCTGTTCCTCCTAGTCTATTTGATCCAACATTTTTTTAAAAAAATAAAGACATTGATTCTGCTTACTTGTTCGAACTTTTTGCTCTCAACAATAATAAAGATGTTCATTTCATTTACTTGCCTAAGCCTCTTCCTTCTGCAACATGAGTATATTTAAGAAAAGCATTAAACCTTAGTACTATGATACTCAGCGATATTTAGAACTCGGGGAATCCTCAGAGTAAGAAAACAGAAAAAGATGAGGTAGCCATTCAGAAATAGGGAAATGGGACAGTGAGACGGTCAGAAGGACATGAGTTCACCAAGCCGACCAATATGGAAAGAATGAAGCAATACTTTACCCGAGGGAGAGAAAACCGAGCAATCACCAAGAGAATTGGCAGAAGACCTAACCTAACGGGATAAGAAACTTATGCATGCATACACGTGACATACTTTGCATTCTCTTGTGTTTGTTTGGTTTTGTATTCACAGGTTTTGAAGCAGAAAGAGAGAAAGTGGCAAAGACAAACTAATCAGAAACAGCGACAGCATTGTATCAGTCTGGGGGCGAGGCCGTATCAGCATGAATCCCAGGGCCGAGGCTCACATACAGCGCTGTTCGGAACAAAACCCAACACTCAACAATTCAGGGAACAAGACCCTCAGCTCAAAATGGGAACAAGACCCACGGGAACAAAACCCAACACTCAACAATTCAGGGAACAAGACCCTCAGCTCAAAATGGGAACAAGACCACGGGAACAAAACCCAACACTCAACAATTCAGGGAACAAGACCCTCAGCTCAAAATGGGAACAAGACCCACGGGAACAAAACCCAACACTCAACAATTCAGGGAACAAGACCCTCAGCTCAAAATGGGAACAAGACCCACGGGAACAGAACCAACACTCAACAATTCAGGGAACAAGACCCTCAGCTCAAAATGGGAACAAGACCCACGGGAACAAAACCCAACACTCAACAATTCAGGGAACAAGACCCTCAGCTCAAAATGGGAACAAGACCCACGGGAACAAAACCCAACACTCAACAATTCAGGGAAACAAGACCTCAGCTCAAAATGGGAACGAGACCCACGGGAAAAAAACCAAACACTCAACAATTCAGGGAACAAGACCCTCAGCTCACTTCGGGAATGAACCAGGGGTCGCAGCACCTCCACCACCAAATCAACGCAACTCAATACATGGAAAGTCAAGTGGCAGCTGGCGAGCCAGGTAAGTAGAAATGCATTGCATAACTTTGATAGGATTGTCACTGTTGCACATTACACAAGTCCCATCAAAGTGGGGGCAACTGTAGGCACTGCATTTTTACACATAAGACCCGATGATGAGCCTCATTTGGAGGCACTACCTTTTGAGTCACGGAAGCGGCGGCGGGAAAAGGATATCGGAAGGGGAAATTCAGAATAAACAAGCTCACTGTCTTCGTTGTGCTGCGTTCGTTACTTCGTTCGAACGGGAAACAGATTGCGGGCGTTCGTGGCGCGTTCGAGGAAGCGTTCGAACGGTGTCGGTAATTCTGGTTTTGCTGCTAGCCTCACACCCAGCCCATTTAGCTCCCCAAAGCCCATAAAACACATCCCAAATAAATAAATAAATATTAAATTAAATATTAAACATTAAAATAAAACATTTAAACCATTTACCAATTAAAATAAACAATTACCAACTTAAACTAAAATCATGCCTAAATTAAACAAATCACATACTAAATCAAAATATAATCATACCAAATTAAAATCAATCTTAACCAATTAAAGCCAATCATATATTTGACTTCCTAATCTAATAAGATATTTACCAATATAAAATATTTGTATTCCTAAAGCAACACAAATTAAATATTACAACTTCCTAATTTAAAATATCTTGTCCCCCATCAATCTTGTGTATGCCTTTCTCACCTCTCCTAATTTGGAAACAAGATCCCTTCCCTTGTCAACCCTAGCCATTCTCTATATAAACAACCCCTAACCAAGGCCATTCCTCTCCTTCACACAACACAATTCACACCCAAGCTCTCTCGAAATCTCTCTAGGATCTCTCTACACACCCAAAACAGACAAAAAGAGAAAACACTTCATACACACACGAAAAGAGAACAAAAGAACCTCAACCATCTCCTCCATAGCCGAATCTACCACAAGTAACCACCCTCACACCACCGAAACTACAAGCACCAAAACAACCCCTAATCACCACCGAAAACCAGCCCCTCTAAACCTCCATACATCACCGAAAATCACACAAACACAGCAGCCCAAATCCTTAAAAAAACAGTAACTTAGAAAACTACATAGATAATCTTAAAAATAATCACTTTTATTGCACTAAGAACCCACACAACTTGGAATAGTTCTTTGAAAACATTGAAACAGGTAGCCCGTGCAGTGAGTAGGAAAACAAGAGCCGAATAGGAGCAGAACGGAGTTCGAATCGTAAGCAAAGCAGCGGAACAGTGAGCTAGGACATCGAACCAGCGGACCAGAAAAAGTTGCGGAGCTTTACCCCCCTTCGATCTTCGTGGAACGTGAGTCCGAGAGACGGCTTAAAAGGTTAGACCTGAGGGTATCTTTCACACTTATTCTCATTTTACTTTCTGGTCATTTATTTTGATTATATTTTCTGTATTTGTGGTACCTATTGTGTGTATGATGTATGTTTGGGTATTGGATGAATGAGAGATGTGTCAACTCTCGCGGTATATCGGATGGAAACCCGGACATAAATTTCATAGCCGATTCCGAATGGACGGTAATATGATCTGTACTCGGGCCACAATTCCACGTACCGCTTGGGTAAACGGCACCATCTTTCTTTTGTTATGTTGCTCTTGTTCATTTAGTTTGCTTACTTGAATTCAATATGTCGTTAGTTATGCATGATTCAACCAAGCGCATGGGCTTAGTGAGTTAGTCCAAAGGTCCTCCATTTAGGAGACAAAGAGCCGAAAAGGCCACCTTCGTGACACTACTTCGCCGCGCCGGTTGATGTATGTTCGGTTGGACGCGAGATACGTTCAATCGGGCATACTTAGTTTGATATTGTTATCTTTATTTTCGTATGTATAAGTCAATCGAGCGCATGGGCTTAGTAAGTGTGTTGTGAGATCCCCTATGGGGAGGGGCTAAAAGCCCTTTACCACGATGCTTTGCTGCGCCGGTTGATGTGTGTTCGGATTGGATGTAATGTGTGTTCAATCGGGCATACTTGGTTGATATGATTGGTTCTATTCTTGTATGTGATGTGACGCGCATGGGCTTAGCATGTTGGTCTAAAGGTCCTCTCTTTGAGAGATCAAGAGCCCCAAAAGGTCACCTTTACGGCAGTGCTTCGCCGCGCCCTTTTATTTTCTGTTTATATATTGCATCCTATTTCATGCATCAGGTCCGTGTCCGTTCGAACGCGTTCACGAACGCAACTCGAACGCGCATGTGTTTTTTCCTTATTGTGTGTCAGGTCTCGTATCCGTTCGAACGCGTTACGAACGCTACTCGAACGTGAGTATTCTTCGTCTCATTTCGTTCGAACGCGTTTACGAACGCTACTCGAACGTGAACATTCTGTTTCATTTCCGTTCGAACGCGTTTACGAACGCTACACGAACGTGCACACACTGAACTGAGTCTGTCTTATTATATTCATGCATAATTGCCTATTGGTTGATCTTTCTTATGCAAATGTGTCACAATTCGTATGCTTATATTATGATAACATTTGAGTATTATTTCTTGCGGTATATCGGATGGAAACCCAGACGTAAATTCCGTAGCCGATTCCGAATGGACGGTAGTGCGGTCTGTACTTGGGCTACAATTTCACGTACCGCTTGGAAAAGTGCCCATATGTGTGCTTGTAGGGTCAATATGTGTGCTTGTGTTTTCCGAATGTGATATGTAATTTTGTATGTTCATTGCTATCTTGAGATATATTAGCATGCAATTTTGAATATGAGATATATGTAAAAATGTACACATAAGTTTATTTTGCATATGAGAATTTAGAAGCATGATACTCTTGGAAATAAGTGTTACTTAAGCTTAGTTAAATTATTACATGAATCCTTTCATTACAAGTGACATAAGTAAGGGACCATTCCGAACCCAACGGTTTGAGGTCTTCCCTTGCGAGGGGTGAGTGCGGCCTTAAATCTTGTCCCGGTTCACACCGGGTGGCGACTCCATGTTATGTAATCCTTCCCAACTAGGCGCGAGCCTAGGAACGGCGTCGCCCAGTTCTGTTGTCTACAGTAGTCCATAAATAATTAGCAGTCTGTTAAATCTGTGGCCACAGTATACTTCGGAAGTAAGTTCCGATGTTATTTAGAGATTGCTAATAGATACGTCGACGGGATAATACCTATAGAGATTTGACGTTTACATCTATATCTCTGGGATTATGATACCTGTGACGGAGGGATTATACGTATGCAATGACCTCGACCTGTATGATTCAGCTAGTTTATCCGTGATCGTCATAATCTACGGGTGGATAGATTATGGACATGAGATTGGATTTCGTGACGGATATACCTGAATCTAGAGGAGTCTCAATAATGAAATATACTCGTAGAGCACTATAGCAACATTAATAAATAATATTGATTATTTATTAAGTCGTTAAAGGTTAAACGCCAAGATACATGCTAAAGGGACCTGATAGTCATTTAGTTAATATTGTGTATTTACATTTAATACTTGATTAATTTAAATACACATTAATTAAATAGTCAAATTGAGATATTTGACTAATCCTAAATAAATATATGTATTTGATATTTAATGTAAATATTATACATATATTTAATATTTGTATTTGATTAATTAATTAATTATTTAATTGTTAAATGATTAAATTAATTAAAATATAAATATCTTAACTTAGGATATTTGAATTAAATGGCATGGTTGCCTTTGTTGACCAAGTTATAAATATCTAATAAAGTGTTTTTTATATATTTAATCAAGTTGATCAAATTTTTGTAAATGAATTTGAAATGAAATTTTGGTATATATGTATACATAATTTCGGCCAAGACCCTTAATTAAATATAATGGTTATATTTTTGAGTTGCAATTGTTGACTTACTTTATTCATTAAATTGTTTGATGATTAAAGTTGCAAGTTGATAAGCAAAATTAAATGAAATAAAATATCATGATATTTTGTATATTTCTCCACCAATTTCGGCCAAGGCTTCTTTTGGAGGAGGTATATATTGTTTCATTTCATTTTAGGGTTTAAGGAGTTCATTTGATACCAAAATAAACATAAAAGAAGTTGAGAGAAAAGCTTGAAGCCTAAAGGAAGATGGCTTGGAAAATTATGATTTTGTAAGTTATCTTTCAAAGTCTTCAACATGAAAATTGTTTCTAACATGCTTAGCATCATTTTGTGTTGCTTTGTTGTTGTCTCTCTTCTTATAGTTTGTGTTTTATTTGGTTGTGAACTTTGATGAAAGTGTTGAGCATGTATAATGGAGAAAGCTTGTGACTAGTGTAGTTATAAGTATTCTTTTATGGTTTTGGAAACCTTGTTGCTAATCTAGAGTTGTTGACCCACTCTTAGATGACCTAGATTTGATCTTGAGTTGTTTCATTGTGTTGAGACTTGGATTGGATGGAAGAATGATGATTGAAGTAATTGATTTAACCAATTTGGTCTAATTTGTCCAATTTGATGAAATTGAAAAATTAGGGTTCATGACCAATTCCAAATTTGGGGATTTTCATATATGTTGTGTATTTGGATGTTTATATGATGCATATAAAGTTTCATGTTCATTGGATTACATCTTGATGTGTTTTGATGCATGAAATGACAAAGTGCACACTTTGGCACCAAAGTGGTGCATTCGGCCAAATGAAGAAAAATGGGGATTTATGTTGCCTTGGTGTTTTGATGTTTTGAACATGCTAAGTTCATCTTAGAAATGATTTAGAATCATTCAAAATTGATTTGATCGATTTCGGACTAAAATGGACAAAGTACCAAGTGTAAGGGCAATTCGGTAAATTCACATAAATATGATTTATTTGAAATTTATTTCATAATTTGATTATTGGATAATTAAATAAATATGCTTATTTAATTAATCCGAGAAAAAGTTTTGAAATCGGAAAATTTGATTTTCCACCGTTTCCGCTGCGTTACCGGATTTATCCCCTAAAACTCCTACATGTATGCATGAGGTGCATGAGATGTGTGCGATGTATAGAATGTATAGGTCGGCCCATTATCATTTTAAAGCATTTTACCACACCATTGCGCGGTGCAAACTTGTCCCAGTTGAAAAGGCCCAACAGGTTTACACATTTGCGATAACATAGCTAAACAACTTCAAATGATAGGGGCCCAAACACAAGCATAAATAAAAAAAAATTATATAGAGTGGCCCATCGGCATTTCAGAATCTTCTGGCCTAATTGTCATAGGATACGAACTCATCCCAGTTTAAATGGTCCAACAAGCCCATACATCATGACAAAAGATCCAAATGAATCCAAATGATAACGTTCCCAAACACAAGCATATAATGGCCCATTGGCGTTTTAGAAGCTTTTGGCCCAATCATCATAAGATATGTTATTGTCCCAGTTTAAATGGCCCAACAAGCTCATACCTCATGACAAAAGGTCCGAATGGATCCAAACAATCATGTTCCCAAACACAAGCACAAGTAAATAATTCTTATTAGTTCTACGACTAAGGTTCACATGCGGGTTTACGGGGGTGTGGACAAAGGCTCTCGCTGACGAATGATTACCCACAACTAGGTCTCCCCACTCAAGGGTCCGAGCGACCAAGTGAGCGCACCCTTTTTTTATACACTAAGGTACGTGCCAACGAGCTATGGTGTGTGACTGACTGTCAAATGGATTTCCCATTGTAGATTCCCCAGAGGGAGGGTGGAGCGAGGCTCTCTTAAGTACCCAAGCCTCTTAGGCTCTTATCGCTTGGTGACAGGAATAAACAACGAGTCCTCCAAATTAGTCCATCACAGTAGGCTACGAGTAGATGATTATCTAGGTGCTTTCACAGCTTTTCCTTATAGAAATGTAGTGAATGAAGGAAGACACCAAACCATTACCTAGCCTTAAAAAGTTCCTTTGATTAAACCTCATTAACCCACTATAGAAACGGTAAACTAAAGCACAAATCATACACATCACAAGACATGATTTCGGGGCCGATTCTCTATCCCCAGTGGAGTCGCCAGACTGTAGGACACAGAAATTGACGACGCTGTTCCAGGCTCGCGGCCTGGTCGGGAGTACGGAATAGCCCGTGGGGGAACTAAACCGGAGAAATAACATGGAGTCGCCACCCGGTGTGACCCGGGAAAATGTGATTTAAGGCCGCACTCACCCCTCTCAAGGGAAGACCTCAAACTGTTGGGTTCGGAATGATCTCTTACTTATGTCACTTGTGATGATATGATTTGTGCAATAAACTAACCGAATCTACTCAACGTATATGCTCAAGGGTAACTTAGGTCTAGTTTGTATTCATCAAAATAACTCATAATCTAAGTTTGCATGCTTGAGAGTAAGTCTTTAAACACACAATATCACACAATGAGCACATTGAACCATTAAACCAAAATAAACAAATAACTATTTAAACATAAACATAAACTAAACAAAATATCATGCATAAAATAACATAATCATGTTTTGGAAATAAATAATAAACTAGGCTAAATCATGCTTAAATAACAAATAAATAATCTACGAACTACATCATGCTCGAATACAAGTTTGGATGAAACGAAATATGTGTCTCTCAAGTGGTACATGGCATTGTATCCCGAGTGCAAACCGCACTACCGTCCATTCAGATTCGGCTACGGAATTTACGTCCGGGTTTCCATCCGATATACCACAAAAGAGAACACACATTCCGTTCATCCAGAATTCACATCATGCCTCAACAAACGACTCTCATGCGATAATATATTAAAATAAATAAAAGAAACGAAAGATAATAAGTAAAAAGGGTGCCCTCAGGTCTAACCTCTTTTGTCATCTCTCGAAAGCGCGTTACACGGCCGTCAGAAGGGTTGATGTTCCGCAACTTTTCTGGTTCACTAATCCAACGTTTTTCCTCGCTGTTTCGCTGTCTGGGCTGCTGTTTTCACTCCGTTTCACTGCTGTTTTTATTGTATTTTCGGGTCACTGTTTTAAGGTAATTTAGGGACTGTTTTGGGGGTTATTTTGGCGTGTTTGGAGGGGTTGTTTTAGAGGCTATTTATGCGGAAAACTGGGCTGTGCAGTGGGGTAAATTTGCGGCAGTGAGGGGGGCTAGTTTGGGGACGATTTTAGGCGTACAGGGGGGTGGTTTGTGCGGCAGTTTTCAGGGATAATTGTTAGGGGGTGAGTGGACTGTGAGGGGAGTTTTGCGTTAGGTTTGTGTGGCCTGAGTGGAGTTGGGGCGTGGCTTAGGCGTGAGGTCAGTTAGTGCGTGTTGAGTGATGCGTTAAGAGGGCTGATGAGTGGGCTGCAACATGTGGATTGAGTGAAGGACATGAGTGTGCGCTGCTTGAGGGTTATGTGCGAAGTAGTGTGTGCGTGAAGTTGGTTTCGTGAGGGGCAGGTGTTGATGTGTGGAGATAGGGTTGCTACGTGGGCTGTGAAGGGTTTATGATGTTGTTTGTCTTGGCTGTGGTCGTGAGAAGAGAAGGGTTAGTTTTAGGGCTATGTGAATGCCGATAGAGGAAGGAGCTGGGTGATGGTGGTTTACGTGAAGAGGGTCTAGTGTTTAGGGTTTATTTGATGTGTTTTTTGTGAGAATCAGCCAGGGTTTGAAAGGTGGGGTTAAGGGTTCTTTATATAGGCCAAGGGATGGGTAATCCTTATTTGGGTAGGAAAGGGAGATTGTGTAATTAGGGGGAAGATTTAATTAGTTTATTATAAAGAAATGATTTCTTTAATTGAGAAGGTGATTTATTTTAATTAGGAATGTTATTTATGGAATTTAATTTGGATCTTTTAATTTAGGAATTTAATTTAATTTAAGTTTAATTTTAATTGGTTTTATTTAGTTTAGGAATTTAATTTAATTTAAGTTTAATTTTAATTGGTTTTAATTTAATTTGTGACATGCATTTTAAATGTTTTATTTATTTTGGATTGGGCTTGATGAGTGGTTTTAGGGATATGTGGGCATGGTTTGTGTCTTACGGGGGTTTGGGCTAAGGGTGTGCTTTGAAACGGAGGTTAAACAAGCGAGTCCGAAGCTAATCCAACGAGTTAAATCCAACCAAGTGTCAATTCTTGACCTTTTCCCTTCCAACGTCTGTTTCCCGCGACTTTCACAGTCAAATAGGTAGTGTCTTCATACGAGACTCATCATCGGGACTTACATGCAAAAATGCAGTGCCTATAAGAAGGCAAAGAAAATTTTGAAGATCCATACCGGACCCGGTGCCACCACAAGCAACTTCCGATGCGCTAAGGAAAGTCGTTTCCTACAATTGGCATGAAGAGCTTAAGGTTGAAAAGTTTTCTTAACCCTTTCTCTTTTTAATTTTAAGTTTTAATAATTTATATTAGATATGAATTATTAATATGCATGTTGTGATGAGTAAGCACAATTAGATTCATGAGATGAATGGTTTTTAATATTCATGTGATGAATGTTTACTTTGATTCATGTGATGAATGTATTGCGTTGATCGTTAATTTTTCCGGCTCTTATTTTTAGTATTGGAAATGTAAGACCATAAGGTTATATTCTTTCAAGTGTTGTAAGTTCATTTCTTTTGTAATAAGTCCATTTTGTAACTCAATTTGTAACTTGGAGGAGCCGATGTCTCGAAGGACTCATTACGAACCTACTCCGCGAAGAACTCAACAACATACCATAGAGCAAGATTTGAAGACCAAGGGATGCCTTAGATTTATTGTACTAATTAGATTAGTATTTTTTTTAAAAAAATTAAGAGCCCGGTTAACGGAATTTATGTATATATGTGAAACTTCATTCCGTTACGAGTCCGTAAAAAAAACGGGGACCAAAACGGAGTCCGGTAGCTCCGGAACGGAGTAAATGAAGTTCTAGTGTTTGAACACCAGACCGATAGCGTTCGAACGCCAGTCAAACGCAACTCAAATGTTTGGCTACTGCCTGGAAACGTTCGAACACCCAAAGAATGCTACACGAACGTTTTCAGCCCAGACCTGGGCATATATATGTGTTTTAAATTGTTTATTAACATGTCATATAGCCTAGGGTGCCTACTCTTGCATTTTCACATGTCATAACATGTAGACATGCATGATATTCATATCATAAAATATGATTTTATGTAAATTTAAAAGTTAAATTAGAATATAAAATGCATGTTAACGAATTAATAAGATTAATTAGTTTAAAGGTTTAAAAATTACGAATTCAAGTTTAAGAACAAATGGGAATTATGAGTACATTATTTTATGTTCTCAATGAATGTGGCTTAGTGGTGTAGGGTTCATGATCTGACCTCCAGATCCTGGGTTCAAATTCAGAGTCTGGGACAGTCGGAGATTTTATCTGATCCACTTAAGCCCGGGTCGGATGATTTGGCGGCAGAATTTATAATGTTTTCAAAAAAAAAAGTGACATTTGTTCACTGGGCATAATTCTACTGCCGTGAATGCGTTTTTATAAATGTGACCATCTAGGTTCAAGTAATAATAAAGAATTATGGTTGTGTTTAGTGAGTAAAAATTAAAAAATATATAATAAAAAATGTAGAAAGAAATGTGGATTAGCACTTGAAAAGCAGTGATGATAAACGAGAGATTCTAAGAAATTTAGTCAATAAAACTTTGAATTTAAAGAGATCATTGTAATCTTTATCTTGTAATTAGTTGATAATAATCATAGTTACAAGATAATCAAAGTCTTAATTGTTAATGATAGTATTTGCATAGTCATATTACCAATTTACAGAGCTCATGATTAAAGAAACAATTGTGATCAAATTACAATCGTGATTAAGAAAAATGAGGGAGCCCCTTATGATTCGTGAAATTAAGCGAAATCTTTTTCATCTTTTAAAACTAATTGAAATCTCTTTACATACGAGTTTTGATATAAATTTTTTTATTATTATTATAAAATACGATGAAAATTTTGTTTAATTTTAAAATATAAAGGGATTTCCTTTAGTTTCACAGACTAGAAAATTTTGCTCATTTTCATTACCATTTTATATTGAGGCAATTATACAATACATGACCATTATTTTGGATGATTAAGAAATTGCAAATTGCTGCCACCAAATTTGTATGAGTAGCTTTTCACATGCATGCAAGGTGTCATGCAATTGAAAGATTTTCATTGGAGTTGTTTAGTAAACAAAAGCAAGCTGCCCATATTTTATATTCATTTTGTGCACCCACCCATTTCTACACAAAAAAAAAAAAAAAAAAAAAGGAATCAATTCTCTTCTATTAAAGCATTCAAAGTCTTGACAAAGCTTCATTAACATCAAGGAATTTACTTCATTTTTATATTTTTTATGCATAATTGATATTGTTTACCAACCATTTTGAATAAAAATTTATGAATAAAATAGCAGCCCTATAAATTCCTCATACAAATAATTATGTACTAATTAACAGATTAGTTGTTGTCACTAAATTCATTCATATCTATATTTTTATCCCATTAACACTTTCATACCACCTCATTTTGTATTAGGAATGGGTATTTTGCAAGGACTAATTTGATTTGGTTTGTCCTCAAGGGATGTGATTTGGTGGTGTAGAGCTCGGGATCTCATATTGAGGTCCTGAGTTCGAATCCAGTGAGTGTGTTTTTTATAAAAGTCTGGGACAATCGAGAATTTTACATGCTCCATTAAAACTCAGGAGGGGTGATTTGGTTTAGCATAAATCTGAAAATGTTTAACCGATTGATTTAGGTCTTTAGAAAATGAAATTAAAAAGAAGAAGAAGATAATATTAATGAAAATTAAGAAATCCAACTTGCATTTCTATTAATATAAAAATAATGAGCCATTTTTTTTTAAATAATTTTGTAAAGTTTAATTTGTTTGCGTGCAATCATAGTAGTGACTAAAAAAGTTGATTATGATGAGAACATTGCCAAATCTGAAAAATAACGCTTTTAAATTTAATCAAGTCCAATTTTAGAAAATGACATTACATACAAATAATTGAAAGGCAAGTTGATGGGCCCCAGAGTTTCAACGGATTAAAAAAAAGAGTTGTGATTAAGACATTTTTAATAAATGCCTTCACATGATCCAAAACAAAGTGTCTACAAACTTCAAGTTCAACAACTTAATACGAATTAGTATATATATTCTGTTGGGTTAGGTTTAAAGATAGCGAGGTAATATATGTATTTTCTCGTTGTCCCATTATATATATATATATATATATAATATATATATATATATATATATATATATATATATATATATATATTTTTTTTTTTTTTTTTTTTTTTTATATGTATGTATTGTACGTGTACGATTTAGTATAATTTGTTTTTATTTAATATTGTACATGCATGAAAAACTTGTATGGACACTCTCGTGAGAGAATAACTTTTTTTTTTTATATATAGTGGAAATATTTCAACATAAAATTTTAATAGATCTATACAGCAAAATAGGACCATTGATTTCAGCTAATTTAAGTAGTTACTCAATGTAAAAAAAAAAAAAAAAACCAGATATCATCAAAACCTAAATACATTAAATGCTTCGTGAATTTGAGTATTTTCCATTGGATTATCTTAAATTAATGATTAGATTTTGATATGTTAGATGTATGTGAAAAATTTATGTTGAAACACTTACATTTATACATAAATAAGGTTTCAATGGATCCCTTAAGTTAATTAAAGAACTTACTAAATTACAGAAAAAACACATATTTTAATATAATATTGTTTGTATTTTAATATATTGAAATATGTATTTTTCTATCTTTTTACTTATTAAGTTAAAGAAACACACATTAAAATCTCACTATATATATATATAAAAAAAATTAATATGATGACTTGAACATGTGTACTTTATTTAATAATTTGTTAATATATAAATAAACGTGTCAAAATATTATTAATTATTGAATAAATTGTGATACCGCCAAAGTACCACTTCCACTGCTTTTTTTTTTTTTTAAATATTGGAAATCCCACCTTAAACACTCGATCCGGACTAAAGCGGAGCAAATAAAATCTCTGATTGCCCTATGATCTTACAATAAATGCACATCTAAACTTGAACTCATGATCTGACAACTAAATTTTAAACTCATGTACCACTATATCACACCCGAGTAATTCTTTAATACAACGGAGACATGAGTGACGTGGTATCACCAACAAATTAGTAAATGATATGTAAGATTTAATATCCATTTTTTAGTTATTTTTAAATATTTTAACACGCGTGACAATGAATTATTGGATTGTTACACATATGACATGATACATCCGTTATATTATAGATTTTCTCGTTACACCCATTGGGAGCATCAAAGTACCACTATGATATAGTAGAGCGAAAATTATATTATGTGCCGGGTGTATATGCCATCTCTCTCACAGCAGGCGGGTTCCACAATTGTGTGGGGCCCGCCTACTGTGAGAGAGATGACATATACATCCGGCACATGATATATCACTCAGAATACATGGTTTTTTTTTTAAAAGAAAAAAAAAGTAATGATATATAGACTAAAAAGTGACAGAATAATAATAATAATTAAAACTAATCACAAAATAACTACATTATTATGTGATTTTAACGCATAATCAAATACTTTATGGTTAGTTTACTCGCCCGTTTATCGGCCATCATATTCCTTTTTCATATTATGAAAAGTAAGTAACGTATCAATTTTCATCAAGAGCGGGCAAGCGCTTAGCTCAGCTCTAGAACCATGTAAGCACAATAAAGAGTACAAATAAAACTTGTTCTTCTCTTTCTTCAAAGGTTTCTTCTTTCTTTGTGTATGATTAAGTGTAGATTCTTTACAAAAACTCTCTTTCTTTCTTTCTTTATTGATTGATTTTCCTTTCAGAGCTCTCAAATTGGCTCAACCTTTTCAAGAATCTGATCAAAGTTGTTGTATTGGTTTGGCCATTTGTTCAGAGGTACTTTCTATTGTTTCTGTTCATCAACTTTCTTGTAGTGTTTCTTTGGCTCAATCGGTTGTTTTTGCTGGTGGGTTTTTATTTTCTTTGAATTTAATTAGTGGGATGATATTTGATATGTGAATCTGTATCTATGGTTTTTGGTTCATGCATGTGTTCAATCTTGTAGCAGGAATTTGGTGCAGACATTTAAGTCTTTTGATAGAATTTGCTTCAAGAAGCATCTGTTTAACGATCTTTTGGTGTATAGTATTGTATAGCAAAAAGGAAAACAAAGATGATTCAAGTTAGAATTGGTTGATTGTCCCTTTTGTCACTCAAAATTGTTATGTTCTTAAGATAATTTATTCTTGTTGATTTTGAATTTTAGAGAATCATCAGAGCCATCCATTAATCATTTTGCTTTATTACGTCAAAGTTGTTGGTAGTTGGGAAACTAATACTATAGTCCTTAGACTCTGTTGTGAGAGAACTAGCAACACTAAAATAAAAATAATTTTTTAATTTTTATTTTATTTTATATGAATTTGATCAGTGGGAAGATATTGGATATGTGAATGAGATCTGTATTTATGGGTTCTGGTTCAGAAAGTTTGATTCTTTTGGTTTGGGGATAGTTTTGCTTGTGGAAGGAATTGGTATCAACATTCAAGTCTTTTAGTAAAATTTGGTACAGACAGAATTGTACAGCAAAAAGAAAAAACAAAAATGATTCAAGATGGAATTGTTTGATTGTCCCTCTTGAATTGTTGTGTTCTTCAGGGTTTGATTGATCCTTGTTGATTTTGAATTTTAGAGAATCAGCAATGGTATCCAACAATCATTTTACCTAACTGATACTATAGCGTCCTTAGTCCTCCGTTTGGTTGCTGAGAGAATTGCAAGACTGCAATGAAATAGTTTTTTTTTTTTTTTTTAAATTTATTTAATAAATAGTTATAGTGTTCTGATAGGATTTGGCGTTCTCAAAGGTTAAGAGTGGCCAAAGTTCCTTATGTGGGGTGATTGACATGTGAAGTAAGTAAGGGATGACTGGGTCAAACTTGGAAGACTTGAAGGACTTGGAAAGCTTGGGAAGACAGAAAACTTTGGAAGAGCTTGGGAAGACAGAAAGCTTTGGAAAGCTTTGGAAGATCGAAGTCACGTGTGCACCATAAGGCCTTGAGTCATTAGTTCAGTTATTTTATTAGTGGTTTCAGTTACGAGCCACTAACTCATTTATTTTATTAGTGGTTTCAGTTATTTGATTAGTGATGTCGTCAAAGTAGGAAATCATGTAGAAGACTGTTAGTATTTGAGTATTATTTATAGTCTCATTAGAATGGTAGTAATGGTGTGAATTATTAAGTAAAATTGAGGTTTTTCTCTCACCCAAAGAGAATATTTTATTCGTTCTAATTATCGCTTGATTGGGACCTATCATTGGTATCAGCGCCAGGTTAAGAATGACAACTAACAAAGAACGAATTGAGATTCTTGAGAAAGGGCTCGGTGGAGTACAAGATGGATTGCAACAAATTGAGATCTCAGTTGATGAACGTTTACAACATTTGGAGGACTCTTTCAAAGAATTATCTGCAACAATCTCTAGCAGATCAACATCCCCTCAAGTCGAAGGAAACAATTATTCCAGGGGTTACCGCAAAGAAGCCGGAGGAGGAAGCAGACAACCGTTCGTTTCCGGGACTACTAAATTGGAATTCCCACGATTCAGCGGAGACGATCCTACGGAATGGTTTGATTGAACTGCACAATTTTTGACTTTCAGGCAAGGTTTAAAAATACGTGGCGGCGCCTCGAGGCGACCGGCCATTGAGGCGCGAGGCGGACCGCCTCGAGGCGGCGAGGCGGGCGCCTCAATCCGAAAATCGAAAAAATAATTAAAATTGTAATATCAGAAAATAAAAAACATGTTAAATCCAAAATACATTCATTTCTTCATAATTCATAATATGTTCAAACAATTATTGATAACTAATCCCTAAATAAGCTATCATCTATAGCATATTGAAACAGAAACTTCAGACTAAAATACATATGATATACCACTATACGAATACGACAGGATAGTTAACTGAAGTGTGTATTTTTGGCCAATTAATTGAAGCTTACTGCTTACAACAGGATAGTTCACTAAAGTGTGTAATTACAGTATTACACATTTACACCAAATATGATTTTAGTCCAGAACTTGCACTTAAATCTTTGTATATTGCCTTCAAAATAAGTTTATCTTTTTCTCTAGTTTCTTTAATGGATTTTTTTAGGTCATTAACAAGTTAAAAAAAACAAAAAAAACAAAAAAACAAGCTGAACAGATTACCACAAACGCTGCCATCACCGTCGCCGAGAGAGAGAGAGAGCAGAGGAGGCCGAGAGATAGAGAGAAGTATAAGCCGAGAGAGATAGCAGAGGAGGCCGAGAGAGAATATAAAAACCCTAGAATCAAATTTCTTCTTTCTTTTTTTTAATACTGTAAATGAAACGACGACGTTTTGAAATCCCCAAAACGTCATCGTTTCATTTAATAAAATTTAAAATTAAAAAAAAAAAAAAGTTTCGGGTGAGGCGGCCGCCTCACGCCGATTTGGCTGGAGGCGGCCGCCTCGCAAGCGTTGAGGCGGCCGCCTCACAAAAACCGAAATAGGCGGCCGTCGCCGCGAGGCCGCGAGGCGGCCGCCTCGACCGAATTTTTAAACAATGCTTTCAGGGTACTACTGACAATCAAAAGGTGGCACTGGCTTCATTTCACCTGGAAGGCGAAGCGAATCAATGGTGGCAATGGCTCAGTCGGGCCTATAAAGAGGAAGAGCGGGCTGTTACATGGGAAATTTTCTCAGAAGAATTATGGGCTAGGTTCGGTCCTACCGACTGTGTTGATTTTGATGAAGCACTATCGAAGATCAAGCAACATGGGACGTTACAGGAATACCAGAAGGAGTTTGAGAGGTTAGGGAACCGAGTTCAGGGATGGACTGCAAAGGCTCTTGTCGGCTCATTTATGGGTGGCCTTAAGCCGGAAATCGCAGAGGACATCAGAATGTTTCGACCCAGAAGCCTAAAGGAAGCTATTAGTTTGGCCAGGATGAGAGATGAACAGCTTACCCGACAGAGACGATTCCCTCAAATGAACCGACAAGCTGCTACTCCACCACCACGCAACGTGACAACACCCCAATTGAAACGACTACCATGGGAAGAGATGCAACGTCGGCGAGCGCAAGGACTTTGTTTTAGTTGCAATGAACGTTACACAGCAGGACACAAATGTCAGGGAGCAAAATTGATGTTGATAGAAGGACAAGCATCTGTGGATGAGATCGCTCGGGAAGAAACATTAGATGAACTCCCTGGGGAGACCAAAATAGAAGATTTTGCAGGCCCTGAAATCTCTCTGCACGCACTTATCGGATGGTCAACACCACGAACAATGCGAGTAACAGCTACAATGGAGAATCAAGAAATGGTGGTACTCATTGACAGTGGATCGACTCACAATTTCATTAGTGATCGAGTGGTGGCCATGCTCCATTTACCCGTAATTCCCACCAAAGCCTTTATGGTCAAGGTAGCTAATGGAAATAACTTAAGCTGTTAAGGCCAATTTGAGCAAGTGCAAGTTATTATCCAGGGTATGACCTTCTCACTTACGTTATATTCTTTACCACTCATCGGTCTTGATCTGGTGTTAGGAGTTCAATGGTTGGAGATGTTGGGTCCAGTAGTGTGTAATTGGAAAAACATGACTATGGAGTTTCAATGGGGAAATCACTCAAAAACACTACAAGGCATGGATAATTCAGTTATCCAATCAACCTCCCTACGAGTGTTAGCTAAAGAATTCAATAGCGATAACTCCGTGTTTGCTCTCTGTCCCCAAGCCAATCACCAAGCTGGAGAGGCCGAATTGCAACCTGAAATATGCCAAATCCTTGAAGAATATGCAGACCTTTTTCAAGAACCCAAACAACTTCCCCCAAGCATGAAGTAGATCATCACATTCCATTAAAGGATGGGACAGAAGCTGTGAATGTTTGACCATACAGGTATGCGTATTTCCAAAAAACCAAAATCGAGAAACAAGTTAATGATATGTTGAGGTTAGGATTCATCAGGCCTAGTAGTAGCCCATTTTCTTCCCCTGTACTTTTAGTCAAAAAGAAAGATGGTTCCTGGCGTTTTTGTACTGATTATCGAGCCTTAAAAACTGTCACTATCAAAGACCGATTCCCTATCCCTACGGTCGAAGACATGTTAGATGAGCTACATGGGGCCGCTTACTTCACTAAACTAGATTTAAGAGCAGGGTATCATCAAGTAAGGGTTCATCCCCAAGCCATCCCAAAAACAACATTCCGCACCCATAATGGCCATTACGAATATCTAGTCATGCCTTTTGGCCTATGTAATGCCCCATCCACATTTCAGGCCATTATGAATTCTATCTTTAGGCCATCCCTCCGAAAATTTATCCTAGTATTTTTTGATGATATTTTAATCTATAGCCCGGATTGGAATATGCATATCTCTCATGTCAAGCAGGTCCTCAGTATTATTCGGCAACACCAATTCTTTATCAAGCACAGGCTGCACAGCAAATGTGTTTTCGGCCAAAGTGAGTTGGAGTATCTTGGACACATTATGAAAAGCAAAGGGGTCAAGGTTGATCAAAAGAAAATTGAAGCAATGACTCAGTGGCCTCAACCCACCAATGTTTCAGAATTAAGAGGGTTCCTTGGGCTTACAAGGTATTATCAAAAATTTGTCAAGGGCTACAGGGTGATTGCACGTCCACTGACTAATTTACTGAGGAAGGACAATTTCAAATGGAATTATGAAGCAGAAGGAGCATTTTCTACTCTCAAACAGGCCATGACCTCTACACCTATATTAGCCATGCCTAATTTTAATGAGCCATTTACTATTGAAGCTGATGCATTAGGAGATGGCATTGGGGCTGTACTCTCGCAGCAAGGCAAGCCAATTGCCTATATGAGTCGTTCCCTAGGAGTGTCTAAACAAGCTTGGTCTACGTATGCAAAAGAAATGCTTGCCATCCTTGAAGCCATCCGTATCTGGAGACCATATCTCTTGGGGCAAAAGTTCTATATCCATACTGACCAACGAAGCTTAAAATATCTCATGGAACAACGCATTGGCACACCAGAACAGAAAAAATGGGTGGCTAAACTTCTGGGTTATGATTATGAGATATTTTACAAACCAGGTCTCGAGAACTCAGCATCTGATTCTCTGTCAAGGGTCCCAGACAGCCCCACACTCCACGTTATCTCGGTGCCACAAACCTCCATTTGGGGAGACATTAAAGAGTCAGCTCGCAGACATCCATACATGGAGCACGTCGAACAGCTAGCTCAAGATCTACCAAATGGACCATATAGCATACGAAATGGCTTGGTCTATTTTAAGAATAGAGTAGTAGTGCCACCAAGTCTTGCATCATCAATAAACTCCTCCATGAATTTCACAATACTCCAACAGGTGGCCCCTCGGGTGTTTTAAGGACACTCAAACGAATAGCTCAACAATTCTATTGGCCTTCTATGCAGAAATCCGTCCAGGAATATGTTGCCACATGCGAGGTATGTCAAAAAAAAGGCAGAAACTTTATCCCCTGCAGGGCTTCTCCAGCCACTCCCAGTTCCAAATCAAATTTGGGAAGATATCACACTTGATTTTATTGAAGGGTTGCCAATTTCCCATGGAAAGGACACCATATTGGTTGTGGTTGATCGTCTCAGCAAATATGCTCATTTTATTGCATTAGCCCATCCATTTACTGCAAAAACAGTGGTTGAGCGATTTGTCGATAATGTCTTTAAACTACATAGTGTACCCCGTTCGATGACTAGCGACAGAGACCCAATTTTTCTCAGCAAATTCTGGCAAGAATTTTTCAAGCTCTCTGGTACACAACTGAAGATGAGCACTGCTTACCATCCCCAGACTGATGGCCAAACGGAAGTAGTCAATCGCTGTGTGGAACAATACCTACGTTGCTTCGTCAATCAGCAACCTCGCCATTGAGTGCATTCCTACCTTGGGCAGAATTTTGGTACAACACTACTTATCATGCATCCACTGGAATGTCCCATTTCCAAGCTGTGTATGGGCGTCTACCCCCAACTATCCCACGATACCAGTGGGGCCACTCTACTGTCAATGAAGTAGATCGTAGTTTAACAGCACGAGACGACCTCTTGAAACAATTAAAGATCAATTTGGCAGCTGCACGTAATCATATGAAGCAAATTGCAAACAAACGACGTCGGGAGGTTTGTTATCAATTGGGATCTGGTTTATTTGAAACTGCGCCCATATCGACAACAGACAGTCTTTAAGAGAGCACATCAGAAACTAGCAAGTAAATTTTATGGGCCATTCCCCATTGAAAAAAGAGTGGGAGAAGTGGCGTATAAGTTATAGCTACCTCCGGGATCAGCCATTCATCCTGTTTTCCACGTATCGCTGTTAAAGAAGAAACTGGGCGACTTCATCCCCTCTCGTTCTGACCCACCTCCAGTCACAGATGATGGTAAGATTATCTTGGAACCTAAAGCTGTGCTCGACACACGTTGGGTTAAGAAAGGGAAGCAATTTCTTGAAGAATGTCTCATTGGGTGGAAGCAATTACCTATCGAAGATGCGACCTGGGAATCAAGCGATGACATTCGTACCCAATTTCCAAACTTGGCCCTTGTGGACAAGGACCCACTTCAAGGAGGGGGTAATGATAGGATTTGGCATTCTCAAGAGTGGCCAAAGTTCCTTATGTGGGGTGATTGACATGTGAAGCAAGTAAGGGATGACTGGGTCAAACTTGGAAGACTTGGTCAAGTTTTGGGAAGATAGAAAGCTTTGGAAGAGCTTGGGAAGACAGAAAGCTTTGGAAAGCTTTGGAAGATAGAAGTCACGTGTGCACCATATGGCCTTGAGTCATTAGTTCAGTTATTTTATTAGTGGTTTCAGTTACGAGCCACTAACTCATTTATTTTATTAGTGGTTTCAGTTATTTGATTAGTGATGTCGTCAAAGTAGGAAATCATGTAGAAGACTGTTAGTATTTGAGTATTATTTATAGTCTCATTAGAATGGTAGTAATGGTGTGAATTATTAAGTAAAATTGAGGTTTTTCTCTCACCCAAAGATAGTATTTTATTCGTTGTTCTAATTATCGCTTGATTGGGACCTATCATGTTCTCTGTTGTACTGATGTATTTGTATTACTGGGTGGGCGTGGGCAGAAGTCACAATGATGAGATGTCCATTTGCAGTTGCGAGATATGAGATACGTAAAAGCTCCTAGACATTTTTTACTAGAAGCATCCAATTGTTAATAAAATTATGTTCACTGTTATCTTAACCTCTTAAGATGTTTTCTTAGGATCTCAGGAAGAAAGATAGAACTAATTGGGAAATTTGAAATTGAAACTGTGCAAAGAAGAAAGGAAGATCGTAATTTTTGTTTTTCCTTAAATGATAGGGAAAGCAAATCAACTTCATTTAAATTTTGGGGCTTAGGTCTTGTGTAAGAATGAGTAATCAGTCCTGGTGAAGTGTCCAGAGGCTCTATAAGACAAATGAAATTTTATAGTAAGTTAACTGAAAAAAAAAAGGGTCTTATGAGAAGCACCAATCTTGCAACCTTACGCAAAAGGGTTAATTGGGAAGGCTTATCTCTGGGGGTTACATTCTCTTGGAACTATTGGTCAGTTGAAAAATTCAAATTTATTCTTGCCAGACAAGTTATGGCACAATCACTTCTTGTATAGTGAAAAGAGCACTCCCTTTTTTAATGATATTGTCGTAGATTCTGATTTAATGGAAAATGCAGAATGCATTAAATATTTCTCATGGTTTGCTTTTGCCCAGGTTTGTTTATCTTAATATTAATGGGGGAATAAACAGTCTTGATTCAAAGGCTAGAGCTATAAATTTAGTCTTTTAGTCGAATGGAAGTCAAATTTGTAGAAATTTCTAGCTCTGATACCAATATGCTTATCTGATCTTTATTATCTGAATCTTGCATAGGTGGACTGTGATGTGAACCAAAATTGGTATTTTGTAGAAAGAATACATGTTATTAAAGAATTTGATGGAAGACAAGCAGTTGGATTTTAATCAGCCACTTCTATCTGTAAGGCGGTTCTCATCAACAGCAGCCCCCTCAGAAGCTGAGGTTAAACGGAAACCAGATAATTCACTTCCCAAAATACCTCCTCTTCCTGTTTACAAATCAGAGTTAAGATCAGGTCCTATCAGGAATCCAGGAACTGTTCCTTTTCTGTGGGAGCAGACCCCAGGAAGACCAAAGGATGAAGGCAAATCTCGAACTCGATCTAATGAACAGCCTCCCATTGCCCCAAAGCTTCCTCCTGGAAGGATTTTGAATATTAAACAAGAAGCTTTGGAGAAAGCTTCTAAAGGTAGAAGAAACAATAAATTGTCTCGTGCAGGAAATGTCATTTCTAGTTCTCAAAGTGTTTCATCTTCTTCAGACAAGAATACATCTAAATGTGAGAGTTCTGTAGTGGAGGAAAACTCAAGCTCCGATGGCGATGAGGCTTATGCTGATGCACTTGATACACTGTCCCGGACTGAATCATTCTTCTTCAATTGCAGTGTAAGTGGTGTAAGTGGGTTGGATGAATCAGAAGTGAAACCCTTGGGAACATTCTCAACTGATCAATGGACTCGGGATTTCATGATGGGTCGATTTTTACCTGCAGCAAAGGCAATAGCCTCAGGAGCTCCTCAACTTACAAATAAGAAGCGTATAGCACAAGAGCAACCAAGAAATATACAAAGAATTGTCAATATGGATAGGAAACCTCTACCTAAACAATTCAGTCCAAAAAATTTACAGTTTCATGTTCAAGATAAGAAGTTGGAGGAAAGTGATGATGAGGATGATTATGATGGACCTGGAAACTCATCAGCTACGGTTTGTGGGCTACTTCCCCGATTTTGCTTGAAAAATTCATTATGCCTTCTGAATCCTGTACCTGGGATGCGAGTACAGGCTCAGGAAGCAATTGAAATGGACCATAGAGCACCGGCTAGAGGTTCATGTACTAGTTCTTACGGTGAGATTCCTGAAAAGGCTATGAATTTCAAGGTGAACGAGTCTGATCCAGAGAGAAATGGCTGCAAGAATTTTCGGGAACTATTGGCGGAGGAGAGCTCTAATTGCGAAACAGGCTTAGCTAGTCCCATTGAAAAAATTTTGCACATAGACTCTGTACATAAGGTGAAATCTCCAAAATCAAATTCTTGTTCTTCAGATGCAAAGAGGCTGGGTGATGTTCGGGGGGATGATTTTGATGCTTTCATTAAAAGTGGAGAAACAGAGGTGCCACAGCCAATAGATTCTTCATTTCGAGATATCAAGGTTTCAACAATATCACAACCTAAATGTCTGGAGACTGTTGATTCCAATTTTTTCCCCTCTCCTGACAGATCCCCTCATGGCCTGCAAATCGATGCAAAGAGTATTTCTCGAGAGGAACAAGATATGGGAAAGAATCCAATTAAATTGGCCAGCCTCAAAACGGATGTCAGTGGGAAGATTGATCTAGAAAGCCAGCTGTGTAAGAAAATCAGTACTAAAGAAAAATCACATGGGCGCATCCTGAAATCTATTTCATCAACTAGTTCAAAAATAGTTGATGATGGAAAGACTGACTTAAAAAGCCAACCCGAAATGGCATTAAGTAGTCAAGAAGAGTCTCTTGGCAACTGTTCTCAACTTCCTCTTTCCCTGCCTCCACCAAAATCTCCTTCGGACTCTTGGCTGAAGCGAACTCTGCCTACTGTTTCTGTGAAGTATTCATCTCCATGGTCTTATAGTGGAACAAATAATTATACAAGAATTCAGGCTTCAAAGACGGCCTCAGTTGATCCTAAGTGGGAAACTGTTGTTAAAACCTCCAATCTACAGCACGGACACATGCGTTTCTCTGAGGTAATTTTATAACTCCATTCTTCCATTGTCTATTTTCAATCATTTGCAGTATGCTTGCTTTACTCCCTGATTATTGTCTCAGGAACGACTTGCTCCTATACGAGAAGCTTAAATTGTAGAAGCCTTAAGCTTATGGACTCGGTGTACATGCTTTGATTGGAATTGTCCATGGTTTTTATAGCTGTAAAGGGTTCTGAAAATGCTTTTGCTGTGCATCTTTTCCAAAAAAATCTCCTCCTTTCTGCAGCACCCCAGTTTCCATAGCATACAAATGGGAAACTGTAAATCCACATGCCCATTTTCATTATGTAATAAGAAGAGTTACATTTAGTCAGTTTCTTGTACATCCCTTTCAATCATTGCACTTGAGTTGGGTTTGCTTTTGTAAATTTGTGATATATTTTCTTCTTAAATGGAAAGCTTTACAGTTGTTTTTCCTTTTCATAACACAAAGGAGAAGACTGCGGCTTTCAAAATATACATTCAATAAAGATATTTGCTTTGCAATGTGGTGCTTGTTTAAGCTTTCTGATCCTCTTTACTTGTGTTTAAAATCGTGATTATTTCATGTACATAATTCACTTTATCATCAACCATCAATCAGATAGATAGGCATACGATGTTATACAGACCTTGTTGTCATTGAACAAAAGATAAAAAAAAAAAAAAAAAAAAAAAGAAAAGATACCATCAGTTTATTGCAATCGATCAAACAAATTCAAACAAGAATATTATCCGACAGTTCTCTCTCAACTATCTAACTACTAAAAGGTGAGGTCTGTAAATCAGAAGACTACATCGGTGTGTATTATATGTACACGCCCCAATGCCCCAACTTACATAGTGCCGCACGAACCTGACTTTCCGATCTTCAAAAGCCGCCCGTGAGACATAGCCCTCCAAAAACTACTGCCTATGCTATTTGACAACCCTTAAAACACCTTCCCTTCAATTTCCCACAAATATGTAGAGAAGAGCCAATATCATTAGAATGCATTGCATGGTACACACCAAAACAAGGTTTCTCAAGTTCTAATTACCGGACCCTTGTACAGCCCTCTTCGAATCACAAAGTTGTCTGGGGGTTGAAACTCTTCTAACCATGTGACTTCGGAAACTGCAACTCCATTCACTTCGAGTTCACCTGCATTTTTATAAACGAAAAAGATAATAGTTAATTTAATTTACAAAATAGTGCTGTTAAAAACCAACTGCAGTAATCATTAGATGATACAAAACAAATTTCATTACCTGGAAGATCCCTTATAGGAGATCTCCGGAAATAAGTACAATGTCGCCCATGATCTGAAGAGTAAGGAGGGGTGAGGATATCAAAGATAGCACAGGGAGTTATAGCTCTGAAACAATGGATGTTCCCTCCAGTTGTCGGATAAAGAATCGTTGTCCCACAAGGGGCTGTCATCTCTGTATCTTTAACGAGCTTTGCAGGTCTTGCTGCAAACCATCAACCGTGACTTATTATGAATGGTCAAAACTTAAAAAGTAAAATCTAAGACCACCTACCTGTCAGGAGGGTAGGAGGAGCTTGATGAAGATAAATCAAGCAAGAGCATTTCATAAAAAATAAAAACCTTTGATAAGAGATGCTAATTGTTAATCCATGATTGTGTTGAGCTATTCAGCACTATATTCAGATGGGAAAAAAAAAAAGACAAAACTATAAGTATGTAACAACCAACATCAATCCATTATCCAAAGCAAAAAAAACTAACATCAATCCTTAAATATATTTTCTCCAAAAGTCCTTTCTTTTCTCAATAATTTCACATCAGCTAAATATATGCGTCCCTACATTTTATTAATCATAAGATGACAAGAGTCACCAAACCAATAATCCACATCAACTTCATGATTTTAATTACACATCCAGCTGACATGTTTCTAGACTTTTAATATACGATCAAGTGAGCAGGTCCTATGGCCTTTCTCATCAAGTCACACAGTCCCATCGTATTTGCTTAATTAAGTGCACAATGGTCTCTGAAGTCACTCCAATTCACCCATCATTTGTTCATGCTATGAGCAACCCTCTTAATGCCACTCCCCAAGAAGACTGATCAATTTGGACATCTTGGCCATTATGTAATATCTCGATTTTTTAAATTGGTTAAGAATCATATCTTCTTAGGATAATTTGAGTACTTCAAATCTAAAAACATTCCTCATAGCAAGTGCATTATTTCATTGGTTATCAGGTTTTATTGTATTCAAACATCAAGCTCTAGAGCAGACACAGGCTAGTCTTGTTCAATACATAAAAACCAAACAATGTTGTATATCACCGCGAAACAAATTTATGAAGGAAGAAAATTCAAGTATCATTTTCTATTAATTATATGCCATAAAACACAGACAAAACCTTAGTTATTGCTCTGCATGTTGTAAGTCAAGAAGTGAAATTAACTAGTGAGGTTCAAGCTCAGCCAATTTTAAATGCCCAGATATTTACCACAGAAACAAGTGAAAATTTTGAAAACAATGTACGGAAACCTTAGTCTGTGGTAAACCAATGCAGATCAAACAAAACTACATCGGATCTATAAGATTTCTACATATCATGCATTAATTTAAATAATCATCCCAAGGATCACGTGAAGTCCTTGCTTTATTCTAAAATATAAAATATGTCATAAAGTATGATGTATTAAAAGATTCTCTATCATCACGATTCATGCACCACCACCTCAATTGTCTCCATATATATGAAAAAAATGCAGAAATATATATTTCATGTAAATTTCTTCACATTCTCAAGCACAAAAAGAAAATCACCGTAAAATTAAGGAAACAAACAAGAAGATTACATACATAATGTTTATGACATCAATGTAAATAATCTGATAGGCCATTGAAGAATGTCTATGCAAGAAGAGTAAAGGCTGTGAAAAAGAAAATGCATGCTGCTGGGCCCAGTAATGATTGAAGATTGGAGCTGATTTCATAATGCCGCGTCACTTGTTTGTTTTGCCAATTGTTAGAGATTAGGGCACTCTGTTATGCCATTCTCTTAGTGGTTATTTTTGTCTTTTATGAATTTTGGTTGTAAAAAGGGTAGCAATGATGGAAGGGAGGGCATTCGGTTATTTTTGGGAAATTAAGGAGGTCTTAGCCCTAGAAGCTAGAGGGGAAGGCTGCTAGCCCTTGAAGCTAGTGTATTTTTCTCATGTTTGTATTAACTGGCTACTCTTCTCAATACAATACTACCCAGTTTTATTCAATATCTCATTCATGTCTCATATAATACTGTTTGATTAGAATTTTGCAGTGAAGAGTTGTTTGTTCTTAACAAAGGTATCAGAGCATTAAAGACATGGCATGGTCAAATCAAGAATGGAAGCGAGAACAAAGGAGTTAGAAAAGAGTGTGGGAAGTTTGAAAAGGGAAATGGAAGAAATGAAAGCAGGTATATTGGAAATAAAGGAGATGTTGAAGAGAGAGAAAGTTGCTGATAAAGGGAAGGGCAGAGCTGAAGGGGAAGTTTATTTTTCTCATGAAGGTCCTACTGAGAAGATGGCTGATGAGACCAACGAAAAGGTCACAACATCATTGTTTGACTTTGGGAAGAGGCGATTAGAGTTACCTATATTTTCAGGCGAAAATCCACAAGGGTGGTTGTTTCGGGCCGAACACTTGAATCGGATCAACGATGAAGAGAAGGTAGCAGCAGCAGTGATTTGTTTGGAAGGAAAAGCTCTGAGTTGGTATCAATGGATAGAAGCTAGAGCACCTCTAATAACATGGGTCACCTTCAATCTCAAGAAGGTAATGCTCATGAGAATTTGGTGGCTCTACATCAAATATGAAGTGTCGCTGATTACAGAGAGGCTTTTGAACAAGTTTCATCTTCCCTGGTTGATGTAGGAGAAGATATGCTAATGGGGCATTCTTGAATGGGCTTAATGAAGAGATAAAGGCTGAGGTCAAGCTCAGCAAGCCCAATAATTTACTTAGCCTAATGGAGTTAGCCCAAGGGATAGAGGAGAAAAATTGGGCTATGGAAAAGGCCCATCAAACTAAAGAAGGGCATAAGTTTAATAGTGGGCAAGGAAATGCAAAAAAATGAATTGGGTTTGGCTATTCAAATGTGAGTCAATGATCGGGATACTGTCATTATGGAAATGGGTCAACTTACTCACAAATGAACAAATGTGATAATGGGGTGGGGTTTATGGGACATTGGAGCAGATCACCAGAGGCACCGTGTAAGGCGACCACGAAGACTGCTTCCGACCGTAGTGCGACATCAACGACTGGATTTCCATCCCGGGGTTCCGGGCGACCTAATTACAAAAGGATCCTTGAATCTGAAGCTCAATGTCGACACGCTCAAGGGTTATGCTTTCACTGAGATGACAAATGGCATATAGGGCATCAATGTAAGATCAAATTTTTCTATTAACTCATTATTTCTGATGACATTATTATTGAAGTGATGGAGGAAGGTGATCCACATGAGCCGAAAAATAGTGAAGCCCAACCAGAAGTCGTTGGTGAAACAAGCTCTGAAGGTAATCTTATGGAACTATCTATGAATTCAATTCTGGATTTTTCTGCTAATAATCAAACTTTGAAAATTCGTGGGATGCATAGTGGGTATGATGTAGTAATTTTAGTGGATAGTGAGGCCTCCCATAATTTTATATCATCTGAGATTGTGGAGAAGTTAAGTATTCTCGTTGATAGTAGTAGAAAATTTATAGTGCAAGTGGGCAATGAGGTTTGTGTGAAAGGAGGATAAGTATGCCATGTGGTGGAATTACTGGTACAATGGGCTCAAATATGCGCAACTTTTCAGGTTTTTGAATTAGGATGTGTGGATTTAGTGCTAGGAATATCATGGTTACAAACGTATGGGGACATTTCTCCGAATTTTCAAAAGCTTGCAATGGAGTTTGTAGTCAATGAACAATAAGTTATTTGGCAAGGGGATCCTATTTTATCTAAGGCTGTGGTTTCTCTGAAGGCCATGATGAAGTTGATTCGAAATGGAGACCAGAGGTTTCTAGTTTATCAAAGGCGCGCCTCAGGTAGGTAGAGGCGCCAACCATTGCGCCTAGAGGGTGTCCAGGCGAGGCGACATGTATCAGGCGCGCGCCTAATCGATAAGGCGCGCGCCTGATGCCAATGAGTGAGACGCGCGCCAGATGCCAATGAGTGAGACGTGCGCCTTAGGCGCCTGATGCCAAAAATGTTGATATTTGACTCGATTTCGTTGATTAAAGCTCATTTTTTTTACTTTTTTGGTTTTTTTCCAGCAGAGAGTTAAAAAGAAGAAAAAGAATAACAATAAATCTCATAATTAAACTTAATTTATTTACTTTTGACATAACTCTTAGATAAATTGTTGGGATCGTTAAAAATTATAAGAGTAATATCTATGCAAGAAGAGTAAACGTTGTGAAAAAGAAAATGCAAGCTGCTGGGCCCAGTAATGATTGAAGATTGGAGTTGATTTCATAATGCCACATGTCACTTGTTTGTTTTGCCAATTGTTAGAAATTAAGGCATTCTGTTATGCCATTCTCTTAGTGGTTATTTTTGTCTTTTATGAATTTTGGTTGTAAAAAGGGTAGCAATGATGGAAGGGAGGGCATTCGGTTATTTTTGGGAAATTAAGGAGGTCCTAGCCCTAGAAGCTAGAGGGGAAGGCTGTTAGCCCTTGAAGCTAGTGTATTTTTCTCATGTTTGTATTAACTGGCTATTCTTCTCAATACAATACTACCCAGTTTTATTCAATCTATCTCATTCATGTCTCATATAATACTGTTTGATTAGACTTTTGCTGTGAAGAGTTGTTTGTTCTTAACATAATCCAAAGTATCATGAGAGA
>SKCR01021050.1:0-127321 GCA_019454045.1 Zanthoxylum bungeanum | reverse complement strand
AAATATTAAAAATAATTTTGAACCGCACTGAATCGAACCGCAAATTTCGGGTCGGTGTGCGGTTTTGACCTATGTCAAACCGCGAACCGCCCAAACCGTAAATTTTGACTCGAACCGCGACCCGAATCGCCTAAACCGTCGATCCGCGTTCAAATTAAATATTATTTTATATTTTTCTTCTTCTTTAACTATGAAAATTAAGATATTTAATGATCATATAACAATATGTAATGAATAAATGAAAATTATGTAATTTTTTCTTCAATTATAATGTGAAAACACACAAAATTTTCTTAAAAAATTTATAATCCAAACCACCGACCCGAACCGACCAAACCGCCGAACCGTCAACCCGAACCGCCGTGATTTTCCTTATCAAATTTACGGTTTCGTTTTCTAATTTCCTAAACCTCCAACCTGCGCGGTTTGAAGTAAAAAATTAAAAAACCGTCCCGAACCGCACCGCGAACACCCCTAGTAAAAATGAATTTGGGGCTGAATATATGGTGAAAGAGAAAACTATCCCAAACATTCTGTCTGAGACCGTTATGTCGGTCTGACAAAGTATAACGCTTATATTACCGTTTGAAGATTCAATTGCATTATCGGATTACTGACCGGTATGGAGTCTGGTATGTTGGTGGATTACTGGTATAGAGACTGGTATAGATCATGCTGGTTTCCGAGAGCATGCAAAGTATGAAAGTTGACTAGTATGAATGCTGGTATACTCTAGACCAGTTCCAGTAACAGTGCAAAATCCAGACTGATCGATATGGAGTAGCCCGATTCCAGAGGCGATGTAAAATTGTTCAGAACAAAACAGAACACTGATATGTCGGTGTGGAAACCGGTATGTCGATCTCAATGTCAAAAGTCAAGAATTGAAAGTTAAAAATATTTTTCACATGACCATAATGCATCTATATGAATGTGCATATGTCCTATGAGCTTAGAGGCTTAAATTAACAACTCACTTTACAAAGAGAGCCTTAAGCTAAGATTACACAAGATACTCTTCATTTGTCGCTTGAGTCTTCACATTCATGTCTCTTCATCACCAATATACTTCGACATCTTTTTGGAATTTCCGCTAATGCGCGTCGAAGACTTCTAGTGTTGCATCAACAAAATCCATCTTGAGAATATGTAGCTAACAATCTCCCATTTTTGATGATAGCAACTTTAAAACTTATGAGCTTTGAGAGTTCCAAATTTATTGATGATTTTGCTCCCTCTTAGTATTAGATCCTCCTCAACATGTGATTGTCTCCAATATAGCTCTATAAAACTTAGACAAACACATTAGTACAAATTTACTCCCCCTTAATACAAGGGTGAAGGTATACAAGTTTTAATTTCATTCCTATGATTTCTCCCCCTTTGACATTATCAAAAAGGATGGAGAAGGAAAAAATTTAGTTCTATGAGATACTAAATAATATATGTGCATAAAACATATCAAAAGGGTTATAAGCATACACACATAGAAATTTCATACATTTCTCTCATATTGTCATATAATGTAAAATTCATACAATAATCATCAAAATCACCCAAGTTAAGCCAATATTCTTGCATTTCATTTTCAACCAATAATACTCAATGGCAAGGCATATTCAATGCTAAACATTCAAAAGGATCACATATATCATATAAACCAATAAGTCATATGTGATATTAAATGAGATTGGTAATATGATTAAGCATAAGATTATTTTGATTGATCAATTTCATTTAGGATTGCATAATTACTAGTATGTTTCACACTCAAGTACAATTCATATCAATTGAAATAAGCATACATATATAAATTGGAGGAAACGGTACAAATATTTTCGTAAACACGAATTTTACCTATTACCGTTGTCACAAAGTGACAAATCTACCAATCATCAAATTCATTCATTTTTAGGTAGAGTTTTTAATCTTCTTCTTGTTGACCTATTTCCTCATTTTTTTAGTCTTCCAGATCATTTCACATTTCTCATTAAGAACCATTCCCAAAACTTCCCTACAAAATCATTTAAGTGTATTTTGGTACCCAAATTTTTTTGGATACATGAGGGTTAATTTTGGTTTCTCGAGGAACCCATGCATTTACATTCACATTTTTGTTCATATACTCAAATATGTTACGTCATTTCTTATTGCATGCATGACATGTAAGATTTTCATTAAAAGTAACATGTGCATAAGAATTTGATGCCTTTACAAAATAATTCTTCAAAAATTTTCTTTTAAAGTAAGACCTATATCCTAATCATTCTCTTTAAAAGCACATATTTGGGATCTAATTAACATATTAAAAATTCTCTCCCAAAGTAAATTTATCAACAATGTTATGCAAATTCACAATCTTTTTATTCAAAGCAACATTTTCATTCATAATAGATTTGCAATCACATGTATTTGAGCTAGATAGTATGACAGATATGCTCTTTTCAAGTTTTAGTTTTTCATCTTTTAAGCATACGATTTCGTTTTCATACATTTCATTTTTCTCAACAATTAATGCATGATCATTTAATAGTTATGAATGCTCATTTTTAATCAATTTATGCTTCTTTCTAAGAAAATCATATAACTCAAGTAATTCATTAAATGTGTCAAGTAATTCATCATATTCAAGAAAATCATGTACCTTTTATTCATCGCTTTCATCTATATCATCAATAGCCATAAAAAAAATATTTGTTCTCTAATCAATCTCCTCTTTGGATGAGCTAGTGTCACTATCGCTCCAAGTTGCTTCATTGTTTTCTTCTTGAATTTTTCTTTGAATTTCCTCATTGGACAATCGGCAACCACATTACCCGATTTTCACATTCATAGCAAATTACTTTGTCTTTCTTGTGCTTTCGTGGCCAAGACTCTTCTGTCTTCTCATCCATCCGTGATTTTCCTTTAGATTTTTCAGATTTGAGGAACTTCTTGGTCAAATATGTCAACTTATCGTCACTATCTTCTTCTTTATCTCTTAAGCTATCATTATCCATTTTCTCACAAATGACTTAAGGGTTATTTTCTTTTTGTTCTTTTCTTCTTCTTCCTTAAATCCATTTTGAGCTCCATCTCATATTCTAATAATTTTCCTACCAAATCATCCAATTTCAAATTGTTGATATTATTTGATTCTTTGATGGAGAAGGTACAAAACCTATACTTTTTAGGGAATGACCTAAGAATATTCTTCACTTGATCACTAGAGTCAATGTTTTACCCTAAAGTGCTAAGCTGATTCACAATCATTGTGAACCTAGAAATCATATGATCAATATCTTCACTGGCTTCCATTTTGAAGCTATATATCTCGCACATGAACTGGTTTATCTTTGAATCATATGATTTCCACAATTCATATGCATTTCCAAACTCCGTAAGCTTGTTAATTTGACTCTGATCAATTGCATAAAGAAGATGGTTGAGTGCCTTAGCATTTAAGAAGGCATGCATGTATTCTCCATCAGTCCATTCAAAATGGCACTTCAGAAACTCCATATCATTACTATCCTTCTTCATATGCATTTTTGTTCCTTATATGATCACTTTGAAGTATTGCACATCAACGACTAGCAGGTAGTTCAACATCATCATAATCTAATAGTTATAATCGATTCCATTGTAAAGGCTATGATCGATTCTCGGATGATTAAGTCTTTGTTGAGAATACATCGCTCTAATACCAATTGAAATTTCTTACAATCGCACAACAAACAAACTCTTTATATACCCAAGAGGGGGTGAATTGTGTAATGAGCTAATATTACGAAAATAAAAATTCTTGTTGGTTTTACGCTACTAAACTAGTAGCTTTACCAATTTAGCTTAGGTCAATTTTCTCAATAACAATATATTCCCTAATTGCAAGTTTCTAATTAATGTGAAAATATGAAAATAAATTTACAATAATTAAAAATTAATGGATATAAAAAATGACACCGGTGATTTATAGCGGTCCAGCCAACAATGCCTACGTCCACTCCTTGAAGATTTTCACTAAGTTGAATCCACAACTTACACAGAGTTTTCTGTGGCTCACCCGCAACCAAAATTGTTATCCCCTTCGTTCACTCAAAATATTTACACAAGAGTTTTATCACCTAGGCTCACTTTTAAACCTTTAAAATGAATTTTCTCAATAGGCACACTCATAAATATTTTACACAAATGCACCATTTTGAGTATACCCACTCAACAAGGGATTTCACTACCACAAGTGTTTAAAATAAAAAAAAAAAGTACAACTTGGGCACTCACGAAGATAATGAAGATTTAATGTGAGTTGTTAACTCAAGAAATCTAAGCTCACTACAAATTATATGAAGGTGTAGTGTGTGAGCTTATATATGAGAGTGTAAGATGGTGGAGTTTTTGTTTTACTCTCTGTTTTTGCCTTATAAGAAATTATATGAAGGTGTAAGATCTGAGCAAAAACGAATTTGTGGCTCAATATATAGTGAAAGAGAAAACTTCCCCAAATATTCTGTCTGAGACCGGTATGCCGGTCTCAGAGATCGATATGTCTATCTAAAAAAGTATAATGACTATATTAGCATTTGAAGATTTATTAAAATACTGAATTACTGACCGGTATGGAGTTTGGTATGCTGGTGTGATTACCGATATGGAGACCGGTATGGATCATACCGATTTCCGAGAGTATGTAAAATATGAAGGTTGATCGATATGAATATCGGTATGCTTTATACCAGTTCCAGTAATAGTGCAAACTTCAGAGTAACCGGTATGAAGTAATCTGGTTCCAGAGGCGATGCAAAACTGTTCAGAACAGAGCATGGGCACCGGTATGCTGATGTGTGGGGCCGATATGCCGGTCTCAGTGGTAAAATGTCAGAATTTGAAAGTTAAAAATATTTTGCATATGACCCTAATGCATTTATATGAATGTGTATATGTCCTATGATCTTAGTGGCTTAAATTAACAACTCACTTTACAAAGAGAGCCCTAAGCTAAGACTACATAAATGTTCTTCATTTGTAGCTTGATTCTTCACATTCATGTCTTTTCATCACAAATGTGCTTTGACATTTTTTGGAATGCCCGTTAATGCGTGTTGAAGACTTCTAGTGTTACATCATCAAAATTCATCTTAAGAATATGTAACATATTTAATAGGGTAACTCATATTTAATCGTCAATTATTCAAATAATTTTTATATTTTAAAAATTAATTTGAAAATATCCCTACCATTATTTTCATAGGTTTTGGATCTAACTATTTAAAGATGAAATTATATATATGTGTGTGTATATGTTTATATGTATGTATGTATATTTGTCTCTGATATTCAACAAGATAAAATATAAAATAATTTATTAGATTTTAATCAAAAAAAAAAAAAAAAAATAGTGTTTTTAACTTTCTTAATTTATGGATGAACAATTGACACACAAATGATGAATACTAAAAAGTGCACATTTATCAAAAGAAAAATTAATCATTTTCCATATATAATTTCATTAATCCCCTTAATTTAGCAAGTTTGTGAAATAATAATAAAAAAATTTTGTATATTTTTTTTTATTTTTATTTATTATGTAGGCAAAATACTGCTTTGGAAGCTTAACAGGAAAAAAAGATATGAGATCTGAATTTCAGGACCCAGGAAACCAAAAAGAGTGTGACACCTAAATTTAAATCGGACTTGGAAAATATTCACCTTATTTAGATTGACAACAAAATGAGCTTATGTTGTATTTAGCTACACATGTATTGTATTATCATTATAATAATAATAATAATAATAATAATAATATAATAATAATAATAATAATAATTATTATTATTATTATTATTATTATTATTATTATTATTATTATTATTATTATTATTATTATTATTTTGGAGATCCCATCGAGATATTATATATATAATATTATACATATTATTTTAGAGGTCCCACCAAGATTTTATATATATAATAAATATTATATAACTAACAAATAAAAAAATAATATATATATATATTGTAATCCATTAAAACACCTTTCGATGGATGACAATAATTTGCAAAAGCAAATGCATTGCATTTGCAATTTGTGCAAAAAACCTCATACAAAATGAGGTCTTCGGCACCTCAGTTGGAGGGAGGGGGAGAAAATGGAGAGCTCATCTCCAGTCCGGATGCATTATTTCATTTTCCCCTCTCGAGTGATTTGAGGTAAGTATCTTGTGTGTTTTATTTATTTTTCCTTTTGTAAGTTCTTTTTCTTTTATTAATAAAATTATGTGTGTTTTTATTTATATTTTTTTTTGTTAATTTGCATCATGTTGAGGTAAATGATGAAGCTCTTGATATGAAGATATATGTGATTTTTATTTATATTCTATTTTATAAATTGTGATTATTTCTAAATAAAATTCGTACTTTTTCCAGTTTATTGAGGACTCTTAACTAGCTGTAGACAGTCCCCGATTGACACAGATAATATTTGGATTCCATAAATACGAGAGAGTGGACTATTAAAGATCTGTATTAGTTATAGACAATACGATTTTATATGTTTTGGCATATTTATTACCTTAGCATGACTAATTATCGACATGACAAATTACATGTGTTGGCATAATTAATACATGATAATCAAGAAATAAATTGATTGAGAAATAATTATAATTTATATTTTATAAAAAAAAGTAAAAATTATTTTATATTTTTAATATCAATAGTGGATCTCATAATCCCATTATTATTTTTATTTTATCAGTTGAATTATTATTTTATCATATTAAATTTATTCCCTGTGGATCGACCCCGGACTTACCTGGTTATTTTATTACTTCGACACTCTTATACTTGGGAGTAAAGAATCACTTTGTGAGTGTGTCAAGTTTTTAGCGCCGTTGTCGGGAAATAAAATTTAATAGATAGAATAATAATTTAAAATTTTTGTATTTTTTTCCACTTTTGTTTTGTTTTGTGTGGTTTTTTTTTAAAATATACTTTTTCTTTATTTTGTTAAAAAAATTATTGGTAAATTTTATTCTCGGGAATCTGACTTTGAAATACCCTATTTGCCAATTTATAAGAAAATTGGATGAAAATCATATACTTGTGTAGGCACTGCATTTTTGCATGTAAGTCCCGATGATGAGTCTCATTTGGAGGCACTACCTTTTAAGTCGCGGAAGTCGCGGGAAACTGTCGTCGGAAGGGAAACGTCAAGAATTGACGCTTTTGATTTGATTCGTTTGCTTAGTCTCGGGTTCGCTAGTTGGATTTCCGTTTTAAAACACACCCTTGGCCCAAACCCCCACAAACCACACACCAAGCCCATTCACGCCCAAGCCCATAAAAAACACATCCAAAAATTTAAAATACATATTTAACACATGGGAAATTAAAATAAAATCCAAATAATCACCTACCTAATTAACAAATTAAATGCCTAAATAAAACAAATATCATGCCTAATTAAAGTCAATCAATATATAACCTTCCTAAACAAACAAATCATGTCCCCAATTAACTTGATTTCTTTCCTTTTGAAAAGCCATGCAAACCCTAACCCTAGCATGTAACTATAAAAATAACACAAAGTGTAAACCCTAAGAACTCTCTCTCTCACGACCAAAACAAATGCACAAACCAAATACACCATAACAGCTCTCTCTCTCTCTCTCAGCAACCACCGTCTCTCTCTAGACATAAACCCTCGGCAAACCAAAAGAAATAAACCCGAGAAACTCACAACCCTAAGCTCTCTCTACCTCTCTAACCTCTCGGCAAAACCCTAATAAGCCCTCCACTCTCTACACTCAACTCACTCAGCAGCCACGTGAAAGCAGCCCATCAACCTTTCATCACTCACAGCCCACATAGCTTCATCACTCACAGCGAGCCCTTATAAGCCAGCAGCCAACCCACTCACAAAACAAGTCAACAAACGAATGAACCCCCACGCCTCTCTCTTCATGACACACATTCACGGCAACCACATAGCTCTCTTTCCTATCTCAATCTCACACCACAGGGATGCACGGTAAACCTAAAATAGTTTCTCACATCATTCACACGGCACTTCACAAATCTTTCTTTCCCACACTCACATACGACAATAACACAAAACCCTAGCCAATTCCACATGAATCACGAAGCCAAAACCAATAACCAGCCAACAAATAGCCCTACCCACCACCGATTAAACCAGCATCTCCCTTCATAAATCGCAAACAAACGACAAACCTTCAATGCACTAAGGACCACTCACAACAGCCAAGACCGAATAAAATAATCCCTCCACCGAACAAATCATCAACAAATCCAGCCATCTGTAACCGAACACAAAAGCCACGACCAGACTCTTCGCACCTAGCTTCTCTCAGAAACAGCAAATCAAAGCCAAACAGCCCCTAAACTACCACCTAAAACAGCAGCAAAACAGCAGCAAAATAGTGGCGAAATGGAATGAAAACAGTAGCCCGAGTAGTGAAAACAGCGAGGACAGACGTGAACCAGCGAACCAGAAAAATTACAGAGTATTTGCCCTTCTGACGGCATTGTAACGCGCCTCCGAAAGTCGACATAAAAGATTAGACCTGAGGGCACTTTTCACATCTATTTTCATTTGTATTTTTATTGTTTATTGAATTTTATGTGCATGAGTATTGTGGAATGATGTGTGTTGTGGCCCTTGAATAAAATGGAAAATGTGTCGCCTCTTATGGTATATAGGAAGGAAACCCAGACGTAAACTCTGTAGCCGAATCCGAATAGACGGTAGTGCGGTCTGTACTTGGGATACAACTCCACGTACCACTTGAGCAAACGGCACATATTTCAATTTATTTTGTCTTGTTTGTTTATTATCCATTATTTAATTTCTGCATGTTATTTGTTTATGTAATGATGAGATAAAGCGCTTGGGCTTAGTAAGTTGGATTAAAATCCTTTACCACGATGTTTTGTCGCGCCGGATGATGTATATTCGGTTGAATGTAAGATGTGTTCAATCGGGTATACGAAGTCCGATATTGTTGTCTTTATTTTTATATGCATTATGTTATTAGCGCATGGGCTTAGTAAGTTGGATTAAAGGTCCTCCATTTCGAGGGGTTAAAATCCTTTACCACGATGCTTCTCCGCGCCGGATGACGTATATTCGGTTGAATGTTAGATGTGTTCAATCGGGTATATAAAGTCCGATATTGTTGTCTTTATTTTTTATATGCATTATGTTATTAGCGCATGGGCTTAGTAAGTTAGATTAAAGGTCCTCTATGTCGGGGTGTTAAAATCCTTTACCACGATGCTTTGTCGCGCCTTTTTAGCCCGTTATTATTTATTAGGTGTCATCCATTCATCCGTTCACGTATGTGTCATGTTGTTTACTGTATTTTAGAGGTCGCTGCTGTAACCCCATTCGAACGCATTTCAGAACGCCACACGAACGCATGTTTTCTGTCTCAGTTCGTTTGAATGCGTTTATGAATGCTACTCGAACGCTAACCTTCTGTTTACCGTTCAAACGCGGATACGAACGCCGCACGAACTCCCACGGTAAACAGGCCCCCTTTCACCACATCTCATGCATGGCTACTCATTTTGTCATTTGCCTTTTTGATTGTTCATGTTCTCGCATTTAGTCATTTATTGTGTTCACAAGATCACATGTTCATTTCCATGATGCATGTTTACACGATAGTTATCTACTTATGCTTCCGCATTCATCCATTCAACATGTTTATGAAGTTACATGATTGCCGTTATTCCGATTTGCTTTCATACGTGATTGTTCAATTATTATATACTGGCATGCCTATGATCAAATGTAATGTGCTTATGACATTGTATGATTGTCGTATTTCAATTCATCTTTATGCATGAAAATTGGGACATAGATTATATGCAAATAGGTTGTATGTAAATTCGGACATGGATTATATTCAAATATGTTATATGCAAATCTGGACATAGGTTATATGCAAACTTAGATATGAGCCTTGTACTTATGCATGCGAACTTAGGAGTAAATTATCCTTGGAAATAAATGTTGCTTAGGCTTGGTTAAATTATTGCACAAATCATTTCATTACAATTGGCATAAGTAAGAGACCATTCCGAACCCAACGGTTTGAGGTCTTCCCTTGCGAGGGGTGAGTGCGGCCTTAAATCTTTGTCCCGGTTCACACCGGGTGGCGACTCCATTATTCTCCGGTTTAGTCCCCCGTGGGCTACTCCGTACTCCCAACCGGGCCGCGAGCCCGGAACAGCATGCGTCGCCCAGTTTCTATGTCCCACAGTCTGGCGACTCCACTGGGGATAGAGAATCGGCCCCGAAATAATGTCTTGTAATATTATGATTTGTGCTTTAAGTTAACCGTTCCTATAGTGGGTTGAAATGGGTTTAATCAAAGGAACTTTTAAGGCTAGGTAATGGTTTGATGTCTTCCTTCACTCACTACCTTTCTATAAGGAAAAGCTGTGAAGACACCTAGATAATCATCTACTTGTAGCCTACTGTGATGGACTAATTTGGAGGACTCGTTGTTTATTCCTGACACCAAGCGATAAGAGCCTAAGAGGCTTGGGTACTTAAGAGAGCTTCGCTCCACCCTCCCTCTAGGAAATCTACAATGGGAAATCCATTTGACAGTCAGTCACACACCATAACTCGTTGGCACGTACCTTAGTGTATAAAAAAAAGGTGCGCTCACTTGGTCACTCGGACCCTTGAGTGGGGAGACCTAGTTGTGGGTAATCCTTCATCAGCGAGAGCCTTTGTCCACACCCCCGTAAACCCGCATGTGAACCTTAGTTGTAGAACTAATAAGAATTATTTACTTGTGCTTGTGTTTGGGAACATGGTCGTTTGGATCCATTCGGACCTTTTGTCATGAGGTATGGGCTTGTTGGGCTATTTAAACTGGGACAATAACATATCTTATGATGATTGGGCCAAAAGCTTCTAAAATGCCAATGGGCCATTGTTTGTTTGTGTTTGGGAACATTGTCGTTTGGATCCATTCGGACCTTTTATCATGAAGTATGGGCTTGTTGGGCCATTTAAACTGGGACAAGAACGTATCTTATGATGATTGGGCCAAAAGCTTCTAAAACGCCAATGGGCCATTATATGTTTGTGTTTAGGAACATTATCATTTGGATACGGTTGGACTTCTTGCCATGAGATGTGAACTTGTTGGGCCATTTAAACTGGGACGAGTTCACTCCTATGACAGTTAGCCCAAAATCTTCTAAAATGATGATGGGCCGATTTGTGTGAAAATTTTAATGAGTTGATATATTTATTGTATCGCGTGCATCTCATTCACCTCATGCATACACGCATCATGCTAACCCCTTGTGTTCAAAAAAGCCATCATAGATTCCCGTTGGGTTAGGGAAGAAGGAAGACTCACCAAAAGGCCGATAGCAAACATGAGCGGATCAGAGAATGAAGTATCCCGTATGGATCAATTGGAGACCAAAGTAGCCGAAATTATTGAGATATTGTAAGTTCTGACTAATGTTGTGGCCAGTTTGGCCGAACCCCTTATAGCCAATAACATAAAGATGTGCAACCAGAATGGAAAGACCATTGGGAAACCTTCAAAGACCAAGACCACTCCCTCTGAGGTTGCCCCTATCAGAAACAGACGATTCTCCAATCTCGGTAGACCTTTGTCAGAGGTATTTGAAGAGCTGAGGAGGCAAGGACTTCTAAATCCCTTAGAGCATAGACCACTTCCAAACCTCATGCCACGCTACCTTGACCTAAACCTATACTGTTACCTCCACAGCAAAGAGTCCATGAAACTAACAACTGCACCCGCCTTAGGCATGAAATCCAAGACCTCATTGATGCCCGTAAAATACCTGACCCTGAAAAAGAGTAACCTAACATACAGAGAAACCTCCTACCTAATTATCACTCCGTCCTACCGCCTACCTACATGATTAAATCCGGCCTATCTGACAGCACTGTCTTCCAAACTCACGACCACCAAGCTTCCCGCATGAGGATATGGGGCAACAATAGTAAAGATGAGATAGAGAAGAAAAGGGAAAGTAAATGGGAAAAAGAATTACAAGAGTTAGAGGATCTGATGTCCGGAAAAAGTAAGAAGATGGAAGAAGACAAAGTTGCAAATTACGGGGATGTTTGTTTTCCTGATCTCATTCAATTGTGATGTCACATCCATTAATCATAAGACATTGATTTTATCTGCTTGTTCGAACTTTTTTAATGATAATAAAGACGTTCGTTTCACTTACTTACCTGAATCTCTGCAACAAAAGTATATTTGACAAAAGCATTCAACCATGATACCATGATATTCAGCGACACTCAGAACATGAGAATTCCCGAAAGAAGTAAGTAGAAAAGACAGAATAACCGTTCAGTAATGAGAAATGGGGCAGTGAGGCTGTCAGACTTGGAAGGAAATGAGTTCACAGAGCCGATCAACGTTGACAGATTGAAGCTGTATTTTGCCTGAGGGAAAGAAGACTGAGCGGCCATCAAGAGAATCGGTAGAAGACCTAACCCGACGGGATCAGGAAACTCATGCATGCATGCATACACGTAAGCATTTTTGCATTCTTTTTGTGTTTATTTTGCTTTGTATTAACAGGTTTCGAAGACAGAAAAGAGAAAGCGGCAAAGACGAGCCAATCAGAAATAGCAAAAGCACAGTATTGGATTCGGGTAGTAATCCTAGGGCTGAGGCCCATATCGGTGTTAAGATTCAGGTAGTAATCTGAGGGTTGAGGCTCATATGAGTTTGCGTTTCGGGAATGGAACTAAAGGAGCGAAGCCTATATTATCAGCAGTAGAAATGAAGAATTTCATAAAGTGAGTGAAAAAAAAAAGTGAGAGTAGAAAGTCTTTGATAGTTGAGCATATGTCCGGTGATGACATTGTTTGTTGTAGGGAGAAGCCTTAGAAACGATAAGTGCGAGACGTGCTCTCGTCCAGTACTCTGAATGGATTGATCTCAGCTGGACTCGCGAGCACTTAATTACGGGATCTCAACAGTGGAAACCTTGTTGGAGTTCTACGGCCCCAAGGATCGATTATCAAGCAAGAAATAAGTGCGAATACAATCGAGGGAATTGCGGAATACTCACATCGATCGGTTGAGCGACGCGACAACGAACAAAAATCAGATTCTGCTCACTGTCATGGTCACGGTAGTGGCTGTTTTGGAGTCCCCATTTTCGGCTTCAATCTTCAAGAATCCAAGCTCCAAGCTTCGTCAAATGATTCCAAGCTCATGGGTGGACTTCCCTATCACCTTCGCATGACTTCGTAGTGTGCTAGCACTCCAGATTTTGCCACAAAATCGCAACTTTTTGCTTCCCATTTTTCTCATTGGCTCTCGACAGTGACAGAACCAGAAGAGGAAATGCAGCAGCCCCTTGGGCGAAAATGAGAGAAGAGAATAAGAGAGAGTTGTGATGGTTGGTGGAAAAAGTGTATCAAATACACAAAATCAATTTCCAAAATTAATTACAACTTTTTCACTTCAAAAGTCAAGCATAAATGTTTTCCATCAAGTCACATCACTCAATCAATCAAATCAGTGACAAGTTTTCACATCACTCAAAGTGACTAACGATTTGACGCTTGATGCGACTAGCGATTTGACGCTTGATTTGACTTGCGTGCCGCACTCGAATTCGAAATGCGAATGCGCTCGCAAACAATCCCGGGTTCGGGTTCACTAATTCCAAATTAACGAATTTTCCGTTGCGACGTAATTAAATCTAATTTAATTAAATAATCATGTCTAGCATAATTACTATTCACATCGCTAACGAATTAATTCTAAATTAATTCGTTCGCCCGAATTAAAATCTAATTTCAATTCAGCGTCGAAATCCAATTTCGTTTAATATATCGAATATATTAATTAATCGATTAATTCCAAATTAATCGTTATCTCTCTTTAAATGATATTTTATCCCAGATAAAATATCTACTCAATTAATCCCATATTAATTTTCTCTCTCATCTAATTAATCCCAGATTAATTAAAAGTGCGAGTCATACGTCATCGGTGAATCTTCGGGAAGCGACCCATGAGATCCCCGGATATGTTGGCAGTAAATACGTTCGTCGGACTATCCGAACACGTAAGTACCTAGTACTACGTTTATACCGATTTACAAGACAAGGTTGGCTTCTAGCAAAGCGCCATGCCTACCCAATTCTCCAGAAACATCCTTACAGGAATGTAGTGATCTATATCAGGCGTTGTATACGTAGTATTGCGTATTTCGATCCAGTATCGGATGATCACATGCAAGGCCTGGGGCTGGTACAGTGTCTGCCCCGTACGAAACATATATCGGATTACGAGAACTAGTCTCTTTAATATCGGATAATCATGACCAAGTCATATTATCCTGACGGTTGCAACCTTTTTAGAGAACCAGTTCTGTATCCCTACGCGATCATCAACTCCATATGACTGGAGTGACACTTCTGTCTCGACATCACACCCAACATACTACGATTCTCAATATACCCAGCAGAGGCGTACACAGAACCGGTTAAAGCCCTGGATGACCACAACCAAAGTATATTGATTGTCGCAAGTATTAGCGGTGCAAGTCTCAAGTTAAGACCAAATACACCTACCCTGATTTCGGACTTCCATAGACACATAGTCATACTACCAATGGAATTCCGAGGGGGTCTATCCAGAGAGAAGCTGTTTCCCATACCATCGATAAAACACAACCTCCTATTACACTTGCATGAGTATCCTATACCCAAATATATGAGAACTATGCCGTTGTGCCCTTATAATGCGCACAAGTGTAATACTAGTCTTTTACGCATTTATCGATGTCCAATCTCGATAATACTCTGACTAGGGATATTTAATGATTTATCCTTCGTGGATTGATACTATCTCATGTCATTCTCAATCCAGGAACAAATCATAAGGACCTCCTATCATTTATACATCTTGGTGATCTAATCACAAATGATAAGAGAGCAATCTCCTTTGTCACATAGTTAATTTGTACAACAACACCATGATCTGTACAAATAGTGACGCTATGGGTCATAATTATCCAACAAACCTGAGTGGTTGGCAAGATGACTAGTCAAAGGGATGATGGATCGGTGAATGACCGTTTGCCTGGATGTCCACCCTGGTTTACTTATGCTACGATATATGATATGGTTGGAAATAAAGAAAGAGTCTCTCTGCGATGAAAAAACAGAAAAATAGACCGCCTATAACCGATAAGCATGAAGCTACCCATGGGCGAGTATTAGGACCACCATGAGGAGAAATGCTACCTTAAAGGGTAGGTGTGTCAAAGAAAAAAAAAAGAAAAAAAAAGAGAAAAAAGAAAAGAGAAATGAAAGAATGAAAAGAAAGAGACGAAAGAAAAAAAGAAGAAGACCATATCATGTTGAGTATGACGAAGTAATCACAGAGTGTGATCGAGACATCTAGATTGGTTAGACCCACCGATTCGATTCTCTGAAATGAAATCATCGAGTTGGCTCACTTAAGGAATAAGCTGCGAAAGAGCCTTGGCACACACACACTAGGAGTCTAGTTCAGATCACCTATTCAGAGGATCGGAGTTGAGTGTATCAAGTACTTTGAATGTTCTTAGGTTTCGACGCGAAAGCATTCATTGAGGACGAAAATATGTCTAGCTATCAGGATTATCTCATGAGAGGCAGTATAATATGTTGAAATGAAACATCACATCACTAGTATCAGTCTTGCCGGGTATGGCACTCTGGGGGCGAGGCACACATATTTATCAGAATCAGTCTTACCAGGTATGGCACTCTGGGGGCGAGGCCCACTTTAGTTCAGAATCAGTCTTACCGGGTCTGGCACTCTGGGGGCGAGGCCCACATAGTTCAGTATCAGTTCTGCCGAGTATGGTACTCTGGGGTCGAAGCCCACATTAGTTCATAATAAGTCTGAACGAGTATGGCACTCTGAGGGCGAGGCCCACATTAGTTCAGTATCAGTTTTGCCGAGAATGGTAATCCGAGAATGGAGCAGGTTCGAGAATGAACTAGCCGAGAATGGCAATCCGAGAATGGAGCAGAGTTCGAGAATGAACAAGCCGAGAATGGTAATCCAATAATGGAGCAAGGCTCGAGAATGGACAAGCCGAGAATGATAATCCGAGAATGGAACAAGGCTCGAGAATGGGCAAGCCAAGAATGGCAATCCGAGAATGGAGCAAGGTTCAGGAATGAACAAGCCAAGAATGGCACTCCAAGAATGGAACACAGTTTGGGAATGAACAGTCGGGCAGTCTTGCCAGGTATGGCACTCCGGGTACGGAGACATCAATATCAGTTTTTCCGGGTATGGCACTCCGGGTACAGTGACATCAGTATTATTTTTGCCGGGTATGGAGACACATTATCAGTATCAGTTTGGGGTCGAGGCCCACATCAGTATCAACTTGGGGGCTAGGCCCACATTATCAGTATCAGTTTGGGGTCGAGGCCCACATCAGTATCAGCTTGGGGGCGAGGCCCACGGCATCAATATCAGATTTGGGGATGAGTCCCGGGGCGAGGCCCACATCAGCATCAGTTTCAGGGATGAGTCCCAGGGTCGTGACCCACATCATCAGTAGTTTTAGGGATGATTCTCAGGGTCGAGGCCCATGGCAGTATCGGTTTCGGGGATGAGTCCCAGTGTCGAGGCCCACATCAGCATCAATATTAGTTTCAGGGATGAGTCCCAGGGTTGAAGCTCACATCAGTATCATTTTCGGGATGGTCCCAAGGTCAAGGCCCACATTTTGTCAGCGGTATTGGGATGCATCCCAAGGTCGAGGCCCCCGTTGTCGGTTGCAGCTATTGGGATGCGTCCCAGGATCGAGGTCCACTGCATCTTTAGTTTCGGGATGCGTCCCAAGGTCGAGGCCCATTTTGTCAGCGGTATTGGGATACGTCCCAGGGTCGAGGCCCTTGTTGTCGGTTGCAGCTATTGGGATGCGTCCCATGATTGAGGTCCACTGCATTATTAGTTTCGGGATGCGCCTTAGGGTCGAAGCCCATTTTGTCAGCGGTATTGGGATGCGTCCCAGGGTCGAGGCCCCCGTTGTCGGTTGCAGCAACTGGGATGCGTCCCAGGATCGAGGTCCACTGCATCATCATTTTCGACATGCATCTCAGGGTCGAGGCCCATTTTGTCAGCGGTATTGGGATGCGTCCCAGGGTCGAGGCCCCCGTTGTTGGTTACAGTTATTGGGATGTGTCCCAGGATCGAGGTCCACTGCATCATCAACTCAGCTCGAAGCAGCAGGCAAGTCAGGTGACAGTTGGCGAACCAGGTAAGTAAAAATGCATTGCATAACTTTGATAGAATTGTCATTGTCACACACTGCACAAGTACCATCAAAGTGGGGGCGACTGTAGGCACTGTATTTTTGCATGTAAGTCCAGATGATGAGTCTCATTTGGATGCACTACCTTTTAAGTCGCGAAAGTCGCAGGAAACGGTCGTCGGAAGGGAAACGTCAAGAATTGACGCTTTTGATTTGATTCGTTTGCTTAGTCTCAGGTTCGCTAGTTGGATTTCCATTTTAAAACACACCCTTGGCCCAAACCCCCACAAACCACACACCAAGCCCATTCACGCCCAAGCCCATAAAAAACACATCCAAAAATTTAAAATACATATTTAACACATGGGAAATTAAAATAAAATCCAAATAATCACCTACCTAATTAACAAATTAAATGCCTAAATAAAACAAATATCATGCCTAATTAAAGTCAATCAAATATATAACCTTCCTAAACAAACAAATCATGTCCCCAATTAACTTGATTTCTTTCCTTTTGAAAAGCCATGCAAACCCTAACCCTAGCATGTAACTATAAAAATAACACAAAGTTTAAACCCTAAGACCTCTCTCTCTCACGGCCAAAACAAATGCACAAACCAAATACACCCTAACAGCTCTCCCTCTCTCTCTCGGCAACCACCGTCTCTCTCTAGACATAAACCCTCGGCAAACCAAAAGAAATAAACCCTAGAAACTCACAACCCTAAGCTCTCTCTACATCTCTAACCTCTCGGAAAAACCCTAATAAGCCATCCACTCTATACACTCAACTCACTCAGCAGCCACGTGAAAGCAGCCCCTCAACCTTTCATCACTCACAGCCCACATAGCTTCATCACTCACAGCGAGTCCTTATAAGCCAGCAGCCAACCCACTAACAAAACAAGTCAACAAACGAATCAACCCCCACGTCTCTCTCTTCATGACACACCTTCACGGAAACCACAGAGCTCTCTTTCCTCTCTCAATCTCACACCACAGGGATGCACGGTAAACCTAAAAAAGTTTCTCACATCATTCACACGGCACTTCACAAATCTTTCTTTCCCACACTCACAGACGGCAATAACATAAAACCCTAGCCAAGTCCACGTGAATCACGAAGCCAAAACCAATAACCAGCCAACAAATAGCCCTGCCCACCACCGATTAAACCAGCAGCTCCCTTCACGAATCGCAAACAAACGACAAACCTTCAACACACTAAGGACCACTCACAACAGCCAATACCGAATAAAATAATCCATCCACCGAACAAATCATCAACAAATCCAGCCACCTGTAACCGAACACAAAAGCCACGACCAGACTCTCCACACCTAGCTTCTCTTGGTAACAACAAATCAAAGCCAAACAGCCCCTAAACTACCACGCAAAATAGCAGCAAAACAGTGGCAAAATGGAATGAAAAAAGTAGCCCGAGCAGTGAAAACAACGAGGAAAGATGTGAACCAGCGAACCATAAAAGTTGCGGAGTATTAGCCCTTCCGACGGCCTTGTAACGCGCCTCCGAAAGTCGACATAAAAGGTTAGACTTGAGGGCACTTTTCACATCTATTTTCATTTGTATTTTTATTGTTTATTGAATTTTATGTGCATGAGTATTGTGGAATGATGTGTGTTGTAGCCCTTGAATAAAAAGGAAAATGTGTCGCCTCTTGTGGTATATAGGATGGAAACCCAGACGTAAACTCCGTAGCCGAATCTGAATGGACGGTAGTGCGGTCTATACTTGGGATACAACTCCACGTACAACCTGAGCAAACGGCACATATTTCGATTTATTTTGTCTTGTTTGTTTATTTTCCGTTATTTAATTTCTGCATGTTATTTGTTTGTGTAATGATGAGATAAAGCGCATGGGCTTAGTAAGTTGGATTAAAGGTCCTCCAATTTCGAGGGGTTAAAATCCTTTACCACGATGCTTTGCCGCGCCGAATGATGTATATTCGGTTGAATGTAAGATGTGTTCAATCGGGTATACGAAGTCCGATATTGTTGTCTTTATTTTTTATATGCATTATGTTAATAGTGCATGGGCTTAGTAAGTTGGATTAAAGGTCCTCCATTTCGAGGGGTTAAAATCCTTTACCACAATGCTTCGCCGCGCCGGATGACGTATATTCGATTGAATGTAAGATGTGTTCAATCGGGTATACAAAGTCCGATATTGTTTTCTTTATTTTTTATATGCATTATATTATTAGCGCATGGGCTTAGTAAGTTGGATTAAAGGTCCTCTATGTCGAGGGGTTAAAATCTTTTACCACGATGTTTTGCCGCGCCTTTTTAGCCCGTTATTATTTATTAGGTGTCATCCATTCATCCGTTCACGTATGTGACATGTTGTTTACTGCATTTTGGAGGTCGATGCTGTAACCCCATTCGAACGCATTTCAGAACGCCACACGAACGCATGTTTTCAGTCTCAGTTCGTTCGAACGCGTTTACGAACGCTACTCGAATGCTAACCTTCTGTTTACTGTTCGAACGCGGATACGAACGCCGCACGAATGCCCACGGTAAACAGGCCATCTTTCATCACATCTCATGCATGGCTACTCATTTTGTCATTTGCCTTTTTGATTGTTCATGTTCTCGCATTCTGTCATTTATTGTGTTCACAAGATCACATGTTCGTTTACATTATGCATGTTTACACGATAGTTATCTACTTATGCTTCCGCATTCATCCATTCATCATGTTCATGAAGTTACATGATTGTCGTTATTCCGATTTGCTTTCATGCGTGATTGTACAATTATTATCTACTGGCATACCTATGATCAAATGTAATGTGCTTATGACATTGTATGCTTGCCGTATTTCAATTCATCTTTATGCATGCAAATTGGGACATAGATTATATACAAATAGGTTGTATGCAAATTCGGACATGGATTATATGCAAATATGTTATATGCAAATTCGGACATAGGTTATATGCAAACTTAGATATGAGCCTTGTACTTATGCATGCATACTTAAGAGTAAATTATCCTTGGAAATAAATGTTGCTTAGGCTTGGTTAAATTATTGCACAAATCATTTCATTACAAGTGGCATAAGTAAGGGACCATTCTGAACCCAACAGTTTGAGGTCTTCCCTTGCGAGGGTTGAGTGCGGCCTTAAATCTTTATCCCGGTTCACACCGGGTGACGACTCTATTATTCTCCGGTTTAGTCCCCCGCGGGCTACTCCGTACTCCCAACCGGGCCGCGAGCCCGGAACAGCATGCGTCGCCCAGTTTCTGTGTCCCACACCTTGTTCTATAGAGGGCGTTCAAACCGTTACTGGACCTAAAATCAGAGAAAGATATAAGCCACAATCACAAATATATTTCAATTTACTGTTTTGATTTTCTTTTATTATTTTAAGCTATAACTTTTTTTAGTATCAGTGTTGTAAATTCAATTGTCATTTCCACACTAACCAGATGATGTCTTCTAAACTCTACTTCTTCTTATTCAGACATTTGGAATATTGTTTCAATTTGGTTGAGGAAAATGATAGTTGACTATAATTTAATTTAATTTATTTTAATTTTGTTATATTCCTTTAATATATATATATATATATATATATATATTATTTTGTGCGTAACAAAATAAAAAAATAAAATATAAAATATTATTTTTATTTTTATTTTTATGTTATTTCTTAACAAGTTTTTTTTATTCCTTTCATTTTGAATTATTTAAAATTTTTAATTCTCCATAAAATTGCTTAAATTTGATTTTCATATGCTCATTTGACAGGTATTATCAACATACATGATAATATATGATCATGGGTTGTAAGTGAAAATTATATAATATTCAGTTCTCTAATTTGTTGGAGGCAACACCAAAAAGTAATGGAGGTTGTGTTTTAATTTTTTTTTCAAAAAAAAAAAAAACCAAGCTTCTACATAGTAACCAGACATCTTACCTCAGGAAAAAAATGATTGTTCGCGTAAAATGATATAGCTTGAGTTTAAAAAGAAAAAAGAAAAAAGAGAAAAAAATGTGAATAAGTTCGATTTCGTATCCTCTCTAACTCGAGCAATTAAGTCTGTATTAATATTTTAACACTTAGTGCTCTAAGGCCAACCGGTCTGGAAGTCATTGGCCCAAAACTCATTAAATGGGTGTAGGCACTACCCGATAAGTTGCGGAAGTCGCGGGAAACGGACGTCAGAAGGGAAAATTTTAAAAATAAATACATCAACAAATTTAACTCGCTAATTGGCCTCGGATTCGCTCGATTAATCCCTATTTTAAAATATTAAGCCTCGGCCCAAAACCCCTGCACCCATCCAAAGCCCACTTGGCCCAAGCCCAATCCAAATAATTAAAACATTTAAAACACATGTCACAAATTAAAATTAAATCCAATTAAATTAAATTAAATCCAATTAAATCAAATCTAATCCCCCTTCCTGAATAAAATAAATCACCTTCCTAATTACTAAAGATTTAAATCCAATCTAAATAAATCACCTACCAATTTAAAGATATTCCCCCACCAAAAATACAAATATCCTTTCCTTTAATAATTAAATTAAATACACCCATAATTGCTTGATTTATTTCCTTACTTGAGAAACCCTAACCCTAGCACACCACTATAAAAACATAACATAACCAACCCTAAGGCTGGTCCTCTCCCTTGGCTCTTGACGTACACAACACTCCTTTCCTTGGACACTCACGCCTCTCCCATCTCTAATCACCTCTCTCAAACATAAACAATAAAACAATAAACCTTAGCACAACACTCGGTTCTTCTTTCTAACCTCCACGCCCACGCCCTCTCTCTCTCTATAAAAAAGAAAACCTAAATTCCTCTCGGCCAACTCTCTATTCCTCTCCCCTCTCACCATTCTCTTCTTCTTTCCTTACAACCCTCAACAACCAAACAAACCAATAGAGCCACGCCCGAAACAAATCAACACGCAAACAACAAAAATGTATAGCCCACATAAACTGACCAGCAAAGCCTCTTCACTTCAACCCACACCGATATACAGCCACGTACCCTAGACCTTTCTCCGCTTCATCTCTCTTCACCGATAATGCCACCTAAAAACAAACAAGCAACCGACTAACCTACTTAATTAACAAGGCTAACGCACAATGCCCTTCACTACTCGGTAGCAGCAAGCCCTTCACACACTGCCTTACCCCCACGTAGCCAACTCACGAACCGACAGCCCTTAAACCCTAATGCCTGCCACCGACCGAACCATTCACAAACTTCCTTCACATAAGCACACACTCAGCCTCTCCACAAACAAATAGAAAACAAAAGCCAGTAAACCCTACACGCTAGTCAGAACGTCACCAACCCCACTCACACACGGTCTACTGACCATGTAGCAAACCCTCAAAGAACACTTACACTCACTAACCTCTTTCACACGCAGCCCCTACAATTGTCGAGCAAAAAACAGTTTGAAACAGTCTCAATAATTACCCCAAAACCAGTCCCAAAACCGACCCCAAAATAGTAGTAAAAACAGAGAAAACATCAGTTTAAAATAGCGAGCAAAACAATGGATAAAATAGAGAAAATGGCAGTGAAAACAGCAGAACATCGAAGGAAAATCTTGAACCAGAAAAATAACGGAGCATTAACCCTTCCGGCGATGACGTAACGCACTTCCGAGGAGCATCTTAAAAGGTAAGACCTGAGGGCCCCCCTTTTTATTATTTATTTTTCAGTTATTCTTTGTTGATCATTCACATGCATCGTTGTGTTTTACGTATGGTTTCATTTGTGTTGGGTTGATGATTGAGTGCTATCCGTTGCGGTATATCGGATGGAAACCCAGACGTAAATTCTATAGCCGAATCCGAATGGACGGTAGTGCGGTCTGTAATTGGGATACAACTCCAAGTACCACTTGAGGAACTTTCAAGCACGTGTTTCATTTTGGTATTTAAATTCGTGTTGGTTGTTCCGCTATTTATTTTCTATATGTTGTTTCATCATTTATGTATTGTTAATCTAATGCGCATGGGCTAACTAGGGTGGATTAAAGGTCTTCTATTCGAGGGAAATGCTTAAAGGCTACATTTACCATGATGTTTTACCGCGCCGGACGAAATACACTCGATTGAATGTGAAATGTGTTTAATCGGGCATACAAGGTCCCATATTATTTATTTTTTTATTCATGCATTGATAATTTAGTGCGCATGGGCTAACTAGGGTGGATTAAAGGTCCTCTATTCGAGGGAAATGCCTAAAGGCTACCTTTACCATGATATTTTGCCGCGCCGGACGAAGTACGTTTGATTGAACGTGAGATGTGTCCAATCGGGCATACAAGGTTCCATATTATTTACTTATTTATTCATGTATTATTACTTGATGCGCATGGGCTAATTACGTTGGTTTAAAGGTCCTCTGTTTGAGGGAAATGCCAAAAGGCTACCTTTACCACAATATTTTGCCATGCCAAAAGGCTACATTTACCACAATATTTTACCGCGCCTTTTATTATGTCATTTAACCTTTGCATATCATTGTTTTATTTATGCATGCATTGCGTTCTAGTGCGCATGGGCTAACTAGGGTGGATTAAAGGTCCTCTATTCGAGGGAAATGCCTAAAGGCTACCTTTACCATGATGTTTTGCCGCGCCGGACGAGGTACACTCGATTGAATGTGAAATGTGTTCAATCCGGCATACAAAGTCCCATATTATTTATTTGTGTATTCATGCATTGATAATTTAATGCGCATGGACTAACTAGGGTGAATTAAAGGTCCTCTATTCGAGGGAAATTCCTAAAGGCTACCTTTACCACGATGTTTTTCCGTGCCGGACGAAGTGCACTCGATTGAATGTGAAATGTGTTCAATCGGGCATACGAGGTCCTATATTATGTATTTGTTTATTCACGTATGGGTTTGCTTCGTTTCAGATACCATTTTGGTAATCTCGTTCGAACGTGTTTCCGAACGTTACACGAAGGTATGCATTCTGTCTCAATCCGTTTGAACGCATTTATGAACACTACTCGAACGCGCATGTATTCTACTTTACCATGCATCAGGTCTCATCCCATTCGAACGCGTTTACGAATGCTATACGAACACGAATATTCTGTTTACCGTTCGAACACGTTTCCCAACGCTACACGAACGTCCATACAGTGAACAGATTTCTTTTCATCCCATTTCATGCATGTTTGCTTTTTTTTGGTTATTCCTTTTGCATTACATAATTAATCATATCATTTCATTATTGAAACTTTTACTGTTATCATTTATTTATATTCCCGCATTTATCTACTTAATGTGTTCATGAGATTGTGTGCTTGCCTTTATTTCACTTACTTCTATGCATGCAAACTTATATATAGGTTATATGCAAACTTAGACATATGTTATTCTTGCGTGTGTATGTTGCGTAGACTTGGTAATATTATTGCATGAATCCGTTCATTACAAATGACATAAGTAATGGACCATTCCGAACCCAACGGTTTGAGGTCTTCCCTTGCGAGGGATGAGTGCGGCCTTAAATCATTTCCCAGTTCACACTGGGTGGCGACTCTATTTATTCTCCGGTTTAGTCCCCCGCGGGCTACTCCGTACTCCCGACCGGGCCATGAGCCTGGGACAACATCGTCCATTTCTGTGTCCTACAGTCTGGCGACTCCACTGGGGATAGAGAATCGGCCCTGAAATAATGTCTTGTAATGTTTGTGATTTGTGCTTTAGTTAACCTTGTCTAGAGTTGATTTAAGCTAAGGTAATATTGGAGTTAGATAATGATTTGGTGTCTTCCTTCACTCACTACCTTTTTATAGCCAAAAGGAAAAACTGCGAAGACATCTAGATAATCATCTAAAGTGATGGACTAATTTGGATGATCTGTTGTTTATTCCTGTCACCAATGCGATAAGAGCCTAAGTGGCCAGGGTATTTAAGAGAGTTCGCTCCACCCTCTATCTGGGGAATTTTCAATAGAGAAATCCTTTTGACAATTATTCATGTATCGTGAAGTCATTTTTGCTCGAGGTGGCGGATCATTATATGGTATCATCACTGGTTGGCACGTACCTTATGGTATAAAAAGGGTGCACTCACTTGGTCGCTCGAACCCTTGAGCGGGGAGACCTAGTTGTGGGCAATCCTTCGCCGGCAGAAGCCTTTATCTATACTCATATAAACTGCATGAGAACTATAGTTATATAACTTGTAGAAGCCACCATTTATACTTGTGTTTGAGACCATCATCATTTGGATTCATTTGGACTTCTTGTCATGAGATATGAGCCTGTTGGGCCATTTAAACTGGGACGAGTTTGTGCCGTATGAAGATTGGGCCAAAAGTTTCTAAAATGCCGAATGGCCACTTTGTGTTTGGGCCCCCTATCATTTGAAGTTGTTTAGCCACGTTATTGCAAAAGTGTAAACATGTTGGGCCTTTTTCAACTGGGACAAGATTACGCCTCGCAATAATATGATTGAATGCTTTAAAATGATAATGGGCCAACTTGTATGAAAACCTTGATGGGCTTAGAAAGTCCAAACATGATCCAAATATGCCAGAAGCATGAGTTCGATATCCACACTGGCTTTCATCCAAAAAAGATACGCCTTGTTATGATATATTTGTATACTTTTGGATACCTCTAAGTTCATCCCCATGACCGCGGTTGCTGAAAGCCCAATTCGTCGCTTCTAGACAATGACATGATCGCATAATAGGCTTAGTCCATGTTGAAAGTGGGCAGTCTTTGTCTTTTACCTATGGAAAGGGACTGAAGCGACCAAGGTTCACCCCGTAGCATAGGAGAGAACGATTTTGCGTACCCCACATTGGTGCATAAAATGAGCCATACCTAGGGTAGAAATGGACTTACCACGAGTGTGGGAGGAAGAAGGTCGGAAGGATATATGCTGTTTTGATAACCACATACATCTTATATATCTTATGCATCGCACGCATACACACATCATGCTAACTCACAGTTTTAAAAGCCATAATAGATATCTGTTGGGTTAGAGAAAAATGAAGGCTCATTAAACAACAGTTAGCAAACATGAGTGAGTCAGATAATGAGACTTCCCGTATGGATCAATTAGAGACCAACCTCACTAAGATTACTGAACAGTTATAGTCGTGGCCAGTTTGGCAGTGCCCCGCGCAGAGGGAATAGAAAGCAATGAGAATGTCATGCATGAAGAGCCTCCGAATAGGGTGAGTGATGAGATCCCTGCTTTCGATGATGACATGGCAGAGTATACCATGGGGAAGGTAGCCCGGTCTCAGGCAGAATTGCAGAAACTCAGGGATCAAGTAGAGTCAGTTACCCGTAAGCTGAAAGGTAAACATGAGGATTTGCTAGACTACAATGCGATGACTTTCGAAGAGCATATGCCTTCGCAGTTCAGGATGCCCGACATAGCCAAGTTCAACGGGAACAGGGATCCGAGGGTCCATCTCCGACAATATGTTTCTGTGATGAGTTCAGTGGGTCTATCGAAGCGTCAGGTTCAGAAGATGTTCGAGATGTCACTAGAGGGGGCGCCCGTGGTATGATATCACGGCCTGGAGAGAAAGGTCAAAGACTATTGGAGGGTATTAGCAGAAGCCTTTCTGAATCAGTATGTCACAGACTTGGAGATTGACTTGTCGCTCCGTGACTTTGAGAATACCAAACAGAAGCCAGAGGAGAGCTTCAAGGACTATGTAGATCACTGGAGAAACCAGCTCGTGAAAATGCAGACTCGGCCCTCGGAGAAGGACTAGATCAAGATGATCATTAAAGGCACCAAACCATCTATTTATAACAAGTTGAGGAGGATAACCTCTATGATTGGCGATTTTCGACAGTTGAGGGAGACTGTTATGGATATTGAGGAGGAAGAAGCTGAGAACAGAAAGTTCTATGGCCAGAATAAAAGGACTATTGGGGGGCCTTCAGAGACCATGCCCGCTACTGCTGAGGTCACTACCATAAAAAATAGGCGGTTTTCCAACCTTGGTAAGCCTCTTTCAAAGGTGTTTGAAAAGCTGAAGATGCAAGGACTCCTAAAACCCTTAGACCCTAAACCACTTCCAAACCCTGTGCCACCCAACCTTGACCTAAGCCTATATTGTCACTTCCATCAGAGGAAAGGCCACGAAACTGACAACTGCACCAGCCTTAGGCATGAGATTCAAAACCTCATTGACGCCCATAAAATACCCGATCCAGAAAAAGAATAACCCAATACACTAAGAAACCTCTACCCAACTACCACTCTGTTCCATCACCCACCTACATGATTAGCTCCAGCCTACCAGAAAGCCTTGTCCTCCAAACCATCGACCACCGGGCCTTATACATGGAGATATAGGGTAGCAGTAGTGAAGATGAAACGGGGCAAGAGATGGATTCCCGAAAAAAATTTCTCGATCAGTAATAAAGAGAAGAATGAATAAAAAGAAGAACTGTTATAGTCGGAGAATCTGATGCTCAAGAAACCGAGAAGACAAGGCTGCAGATGACGAAGACATTTATTTTGAATCCCGCATTTATTAGTCACAAAGACATTGTTTTGCTTACTTGTTATAACCTTTTCGATTTACGTTATAATATGCGTGACATCAGCATATTTGATATTAATTCGAAAAATACGTCTAATCTTGGAACATGTGAGAACCCCGAGGGAACTTCAATTGTAAGTAAAAAGCGGAATAGAATTGACAGAAGAAAATTGTAGGCAAGCCTGGGGGCGACTAAAGACTTTTATATGCAAGAGACACCAAAAGAAGCACAAGGAAGGCCTAACCCATCGAAATAGGGAATGCATCCATGCATACATGCATACACATCATATACATGCGATTTGTGTTTTTGTGTTCGCAGGTTTCGAAGAAAAATGAAAAAGCAGCAAAGACGAGCGAATCAGGAGTGGTTCAAAAAAATAAACAATTTCAACTCAGTAACAGTTCGGAAATGGACCATCTCCCATCAGTAACGGTTCGGAAATGAACCATCTCAACAAGTAACGGTTCGGAAATGAACCACCACCTCACATCAGTAACAGTTCAGAAATGAACCACCTATCAAGTAACGGTTCGGAAATGAACTACCTATCAAGTAACGGTTCGAAAATGAACCATCTCTCATCAGTAACGGTTCGGAAATGAACCACCTATCATGTAACGGTTCGGAAATGGACCACAATCTCATCAGTAACGGTTCGGAAATGGACCACCACCCCACATCAGTAACGGTTCGGAAATGAACCACCTATCAAGTAACGGTTCAGAAATGAACCATCGTCTTACATCAGCTCAGTTCGGTAATGAATCCTAGAGATCACAGCATCTTGCAGGGATGAACCTTAGGGGTCGCGGCACCTCGTCACCAAATCAACTCAGTTCGAAGCATCTCAAAGCAGCATGTAAGTTTGGCGGCAACTGGCGAGCCAAGTAAGTAAAAATGCATACATGACTTTGATAGGATTATCATTGTCACACACTGCACATGTCCCATAAAAGTGGGGGCGACTGTAGGCACTACCCGATAAGTCGCGGGAAACGGACATCGGAAGGGAAAAATTAAAAAATAAATACATCAACAAATTTAACTCGCTAATTGGCATCAGATTCGCTCGATTAATCACTGTTTTAAAATATTAAGCCTCGGCCCAAAACCCCCGCACCCATCTAAAGCCCACTTGGCCCAAGCCCAATCCAAATAATTAAAACATTTAAAACACATGTCACAAATTAAAATTAAATCCAATTAAATTAAATTAAATCCAATTAAATCAAATCAAATCCTCATTCCTAAATAAAATAAATCACATTCCTAATTACCAAAGATTTAAATCCAATCTAAATAAATCACCTACCAATTTACAGATATTCCCCCACCAAAAATACAAATATCCTTTCCTTTAATAATTAAATTAAATACACCCCATAATTGCTTGATTTATTTCCTTACTTGAGAAACCCTAACCCTAGCACACCACTATAAAAATATAACATAACCAACCCTAAGGCTGCTCATCTCCTTTGGCTCTTGACGAACACAACACTCCTCTCCTTGGAAACTCACGCCTCTCCCCTCTCTCATCACCTCTCTCAAACATAAACAATAAAATAATAAACCCTAGCACAACACTCGATTCTTCTTTCTTACATTCACGCCATCTCTCTCTCTATAAAAGAGAAAACCCTAAATTCCTCTCGGCCAACTCTCTCTTCCTCTCCCCTCTCACCCTTCTCTTCTTATTTCCTTACAACCCTCAACAACCAAACAAACCAATAGAGCCACGCCCCAAACAAATCAACACGCAAACAACAAAAACGCGTAGCCCACATAAACCGACCAGCAAAGCCCCCTAACTTCAACCCACACCGACTACAGCCACGTACCCTAGACCTTTCTCATATCCATCTCTCTTCACCGATAACGCCACCCAAAAACAAACAAGCAACTGACTAACCTACTTAAACAACAAAGCTAACGCACAATGCCCTTCACTACTCGGCAGCAGCAAGCCCTTCATACAGACATACACTGCCTCACCCCCACGTAGTCAACTCACGAACCGATAGCCCTTAAACCCTAATGTCTGCCACCGACCGAACCATTCACAAACTGCCTTCACATAAGCACACACTTAGCCTCTCCACAAAAAAATAGAAATAAAAGCCAGTAAACCTTACACGCCAGTCAGAACGTCACCAACCCCACTCACATACGGCCAACTGACCATGTAGCAAACCCTCATAGAACCCTTACACTCACTAACCTCTTTCACGCGCAGCCCCCATAATTACCGAGCAAAAAACAGTCTGAAACAGTCCCAATAGTTACCCTGATACCAGTCGCAAAATCGACCCCAAAATAGTAGCAAAAACAGAGAAAATAGCAGTCCAAAATAGCAAGCAAAACAGTGAAGAAAACAGAGAAAACGGCAGTGAAAACGGCGGAACAGCGAAGGAAAATCTTGAACCAGAAAACCAGAAAAATAATTGAGCATTAACCTTTTCGGTGACGACGTAACGCACTTCCGAGGAGCATCTTAAAAGGTAAGACCTGAGGGCCCCCCTTTTTATTATTTATCTTTTCAGTTATTCTTTGTTGATCATTCGCATGCATCGCTGTGTTTTACGTATGGTTTCATTTGTGTTGGGTTGATGATTGTGTGCTATCCGTTGCAGTATATCGGATGGAAACCCAGACGTAAATTCTGTAGCCGAATTCGAATGGACGGTAGTGCGGTCTGTACTTGGGATACAACTCCAAGTACCGCTTGAGGAACTTTCAAGCACGTGTTTCATTTTGGTATTTAATTTCGTGTTTGTTGTTCCGCTATTTATTTTCTATGTGTTGTTTCATCATTTATGTATTGTTAATCTAATGCGCATGGGCTAACTAGGGTGGATTAAAGGTCCTCTATTCGAGGGAAAAGCTTAAAGGCTATCTTTACCATGATGTTTTGCCGCGCCGGACGAAGTACACTCGATTGAATATGAAATGTGTTTAATCGGGCATACAAGGTCCCATATTATTTATTTGTTTATTCATGCATTGATAATTTAGTACGCATGGGCTAACTAGGGTGGATTAAAGGTCTTGTATTCGAGGGAAATGACTAAAGGCTACCTTTACCATGATGTTTTGCCGCGCCGGACGAAGTACGTTTGATTGAACGTGAGATGTGTTCAATCGGGCATACAAGGTTCCATATTATTTACTTGTTTATTCATGTATTGTTACTTGATGCGCATGGGCTAATTACGTTGGTTTAAAGGTCCTCCGTTTGAGAGAAATGCCAAAATGCTACTTTTACCACAATATTTTACCGCGCCTTTTATTATGTCATTTACCCTTTGCATATCATTGCTTTATTTACGCATGCATTGCATTCTAGTGCGCATGGGCTAACTAGGGTGGATTAAAGGTCCTCTATTCGAGGGAAATGCCTAAAGGCTACCTTTACCACGATGTTTTGCCGCGCCGAACGAGGTACACTCGATTGAATGTGAAATATGTTCAATCGGGCATACAAGGTCCCATATTATTTATTTGTTTATTCATGCATTGATAATTTAATACACATGGGATAACTAGGGTGGATTAAAGGTCCTCTATTCGAGGGAAATGCCTAAAGGCTACCTTTACCATGATGTTTTGCCGCGCCGGACGAAGAGCACTCGATTGAATGTGAAATGTGTTCAATCGGGCATACGAGGTCCTATATTATGTATTTGTTTATTCACGTATGGGTTTGCATCGTTTCAGATACCATTTTGGTAATCTCGTTCGAACGCGTTTCCGAACGCTACACGAACGTATACATTCTGCCTCAGTCCGTTCGAATGCGTTTACGAACGCTACTCGAACGCACATGTATTCTGCTTTACCATGCATCAGGTCTCATCTCGTTCGAACGCGTTTACGAACTTTATACGAACGCGAACATTCTGTTTACCGTTCGAATGTGTTTCCCAACGCTACACGAACGTCCATACAGTGAACAAATTTCTTTTCGTCCCATTTCATGCATGTTTGCTTTTTTTGGTTATTCCTTTTGCATTACATAATTAGTCATATTATTTCATTATTGACACTTTTACTGTTGTCATTTATTTATATTCCCGCATTTATCTACTTAATGTGTTCATGAGATTGTGTGATTGCCTTTATTTCACTTACTTCTATGCATGTAAACTTAGATATATGTTATATGCAAACTTAGACATAGGTTATTCTTGCGTGTGTATGTTGCGTAGACTTAGTTATATTATTGCATGAATCCGTTCATTACAAGTGACATAAGTAAGGGACCATTTCGAACCCAACGGTTTGAGGTCTTCCCTTGCGAGGGGTGAGTGCAGCCTTAAATCATTTCCCAGTTCACACTGGGTGGCGACTCCATTTATTCTCCGATTTAGTCCCCCACGGGCTACTCCGTACTCCCGACCGGGCCGCGAGCCTGGGACAGCGTCGCCTATTTCTGTGTCCTACAATGGGTTAAAGAGAAAGCTTAAGAAAAGCATACACTTTTCTTTTTGTCATTTGAGATCCGAGCAATTAAGTTTGTAGTGTTGTCTTAACACTTATTGCCCTAAAGCAAACTAGTTTGTGAGTTATTGACCCAAAGATCGTTACAAGGGTTGAAGATTTATTATTCCAAAAAAAATATTTGTGTATATAAATAAACTGATATTGCTAAAAAAAGTGTAAATTATGATATAACTTTAAGAAAAAATATTACTTTTTTTCAATAAGACTTATGAATATTGTGGGCACAATAAATTGATTGATACTTTGTCTCATGTGTATATGGAAAAATGGTAAAATGTGGAGGATGATTTACTTATTTGATAATTTAGAAAGAAAGAAAACAATTACTAACTTTTTTTATTCTAAAATAATTACTAACTTGGATAAAAAAAAATTCTTTGAATTTTTAAATTATTAGGGACTAGTAATAAGCTGGTTGAAGAGTGATGAACACTAAAAAATACACATTTATTAAAAGAAAAATTAATCATTTTATATTTGTAGTTTAATTAATCCCATTTGATTTAGCACATTTGTGTAATAACAATTAAATTTATATGTTGTATATTTTTATTATTTTTTATTTATTGTATAGGTAAAATACTGCTTTGGAAGCTCAATATGAAAAATGGATACGAGATCTGAATTTCATGACCCAGGAAACCAAAAAGAGTATGACAGTTAAATTCAAATCAGAGTTGGAAAATATTCACCGTATTTAGATTGACAACAAACTGAACTTATAATGTATTTAGCTACACATGTATTGTATTATTATTATTATTATTATTATTATTATTATTATTATTATTATTATTATTTTGGAGGTCCCACTGAGATTATATATATATAATATTATATATATTATTTTGGAGGTACCACCAAGATATATATATATATATATATATATATATATATATTGTCAACCACCAAAACACCTTTCGGTGGGTGACAATAATTTACAAATGCATTTGCAATTTGTGCCGAAACCCTCGTATAAAATGAGGTGTTCGGCACCTTAGTTGGAAGGAGGGGAGAAAATGGATAGCTCATCTCCAGTCCGGATGTTTTATTTTATTTTTCTCTTTCGGGGGATTTGGGGTAAGCATAATGTATGTTTTATTTTATTTTTCCTTTTATAATTTTTTTCTTTAATTAATAAAATTACATGTTTAATTAATAAAATTACGTGTGTTTTTATTTATATTTTGTTTTGCTAATTTGTATTATGTTGGGGTAAATAGTGAAGATCTTGTTATGAAAATATAGATGATTTTTATTTTTATTATATTTTATAAATTGTGATTATTTCCAAATAAAATTCTTACTCTTTTTCAATTTATTGAGAACTCTTGACTGGCTGTAGATAGTCCCCGATTGGCACATATAATATTTGAATTCCATAAATACGAGAGAGTAGACTATTAAAGATTTGAATTAGTTATGGACAATATGATTTTACATATTTTTGATATATTTAGTACCTTGGTAGAACTAATTATCGACATATGTCATATACACCCGACATATGATATATCACCTCCTCGTAATGAGGATCTTTGTATTGGAGTTGGTTAGAACAACTCCATAAGACTCTTCAAATGTCATTTAGTTATTAAATACAATAGTCATATCATCAAAATTGATTTCAAAAGAAACTCCAATTGAGATTTTTCAAATTAAATTTCATTTCTCACTTTTCAATATTGAAGAATGACTTATCTATCTCTCTTCAAATGTTTTTATATAAATTTTATTTATCTTTACTTTATTTGTAGTGGTGGTGGTTGGAGTTATTAATAACTTTTATATATTAAAATGATATAATTAAAGTGAGATCTATTCAATTTGATTAAAATTATATAAATTGATTTATCTTATCTATTAATATTAATATTATATAATTTCTTATATCACATCATCGTCAATATTTATAATTATTTACATATTAATTCATAAAATTAAAGTGTGTCCCTTCAATTTGATTAAAATAATATAATATTATTTTTATTTGAAGAGTTTTTTAGAAAGCATCTTATTTTTCACTCTTCAATTTGACACATACGTAATCAAATAAGTATTTAAAGAGTGAAACTGGATGAGTTTTTTGGAGTTATTCTTACACCTGCAACTAAAATGGAAACAAAGCATTTCCGATTCAAAAATATTGAATCTCGTCTCAATCATCATTTGTCAGGCCTGTTCGGAGAAAGTTCTTAGATTATATCATATGTGTAACTATATTATATATAACCATAATATATTTAATTAGTTGTTTTTTTAATAAATTTCACACATATTACATGAGTGACGACCATCTATGCCTATAGTTCACCGTGAATTAGTCAAACTGATTATTTTGTAATCAATTCTTTAAATATATATAATATATATATATATAAAGAAAAAATTAATATTATCCATGCAATCTGCATGCCCTACACAATTTATTTTGAGAGGGGGACACAATATTTCAAGTTCCAAGAGGTCTGGTAACAATTTAAATATACCATATACTGTGGCATGGGTAAGTTTAAATATATTTTAACCTCCGAATCCGTATATTTGAACTCAAGCGTTGGATTTTAAAAGCGTTTATTTTTACTAACCAGACTATATATTAATGGGCGTTCTTGTTGTTTCTGTATATGTAACTTATAATTGGATGCTTATTAGGCTTATGAGAGTTAGCAAATTAATAATAATTGTGTTTGTGTATAAAATAACAATTTTTTATTACTCAAAATTATAAAATTTCAAACAGATAATTAATGAATAATGACAGCAAAGCAGCAAAATATTCAGCTCCTAAGAACTGAAGACAAATGAAAATCAGACTAAAGAGACTGAGTGAGTGCTAATGTGAAGTGGGGGACTTAAATTTCATGGAGATGGATTCTTTAATAAACACATTTGATTACTTCTTGACTTAAAAAGTGTGATCATTTATTGCAAGGGGAAAGGTGATGAGGACACCTGGCTCCATAGATGGTGCCACGCGTCATGTACAAAGTCTCTGTGTGTAATTTATTGCAGAAGAAAAGGATTGTGATGGTTACATAATAGGGGATCACTTTTAGTTGAATGCAGGGCAGCAGATGGAGTACGTACAAATTTGTTGGTTCTTGAATTTTGTTTGTATTTGTCTCATCTAGGGATGGCAATGGGTAGGATATGGTGCGGGTTTTCCATTACCAAACCCGCACCCGCATATGTAAATAAATTATCAAACCCGCATCATACCCGTTGCGGGTTTTAATTTTCATTACCAAACCCGCACCGCATATAAAAATAAATTACCAAACCCGCATTGGTACCCAACAGATTTTTTGCGGGTTTTTAAAATATTGAATTACTTTATATTCTTAATAATATAATTTTTTTAATTAAATAATTTATTTTTAATTGCTAGTTGTAGTTTTCACATTTGTTTTTCATTTGACATATACAACATGCAATGTATGTATATACAGTACATAGATAACATAATGTATGAAAAACTCAGTACCATATGTTTATTTTCTCATATAAACATAATTAAAACGAGTTCTTCCCTTCATAATTATAATGATCTAAGTTAGCCAACTCAATCGACAATAAGCTGAAAAATAATCACCAACCTTTGGTCATATTTTTTTATGCTAAGTGTAATGAAAGTGATGCTTACAATGCTCAAGTGGTGTAAGTGTAGCTTATTTTGCTCCTCTCTCGTTTATGATCATGTTGATGGTGTTTTTCGGGCACTATGTTATTTAAACAACACGACAGGGGTAAAATGGGTAACTCCATTGATCGAGACCGTTAAAGCCGACCCGACAAACTTGACGGTAAGAGGCCGATCACTTTATACTAATGGCCAAGCACTTGAGATCGGATGACCGAGCATTATCAGATCGACAGCAGCATTCTCAGTTCAAATGGCTATCATGACCGACCTCATGAAGACCGAGCACATGACGAGGCGTGCTCAGGAAGATAAAGCATCCTATTCTTGCGGAAAAGGGATAAGTTGTCCTACTATAATGGGGTAAAGTAATAACTTAATATCCTAATAGGATAAAGGAAGTAAATATAGTTTTGATTAGGAATCCTTATGGGAAAAGGGAATAGTTTTGACTAGGAATCCTGATAGGAAAATGAGACCATCTCCAATTGGGAATTCTTGTACAAATAGGAATCTGGTTTCTTCACCATTATAAATAGGAGGGTAGAGTGAGTGTAGAAGAGGAGTGGAAAGGATCTAAAAATCATCACAAGAGTGAGGGATTAAAGTTCCAATTTGTAAGAGCAAAGGAGAAGTCTGAGAGGTGTATTTGAGTAATAAAAAAGTACCACCCTGTTCTTGTCCGTGGACGTAGGTCGGATCCAAAATCCACCGAACCACGTTAAATCACCTTGTCTGATTGGCGTATTTTCTTGTTTTCCGCTAAGTTTGCTTTTGGTTCCCTATAACCAAACAAATTCACAGTTGAAGGAGGGTTCCCTCAGAGGTGATATTCCCGTATTACCCTGAGACCAAAATCCACCGTCAACAGTTGGCGCCGTCTGTGGGGAACTTCACAAAAAGCAGTTTACGTGATAAGACAAATGGCGGAAGGCGGAAATCACCAACCAGGAGGTCCGGCAATGGACTGGATGAAAAAGATGGAAGATAGCATGAGGTCTATGATGGATCGACTAGAAAGAATGGAAGGAGCAAACAACGAGAAACCTGAAACCGGGACCGACCAGAGGAGGAAAGAGAGGGAAAAAGGGAAAAGAGTAGTAGATGTAAGCGAAGACGAGGGACCCAGAAAGAGAGGCCCTTATGGGATAAGATCTGAAGTGGTAGGAAGAGAGCCACGATCAGAAGACACATGGGAAAAAGAAGAGGAGGAACAATCACCCGACCCCTCCTCCGACAGTTTTTACAACCCCGAGAGGGAGGATAGAAAGTACAACGAAGATGTACAGGAGACCTCCGGGCTTAAGGAACGCCACGCTCGGAACAACAGGCGAACAGAAGGACACAGAAGGCGACACGGGGGCACAGCCCGTGAAATAAAGTCTTGGTTGAGAAAAGAGATGACCAGATGGGGAGAAGGCCTCAAGATCGGCGCGGGAGACACCCGAGGCGAGGAAGAGGGGTCTCCCCTTACAGAAGAGATAAGGTCAGCACAGTTCCCAAAAAGATTCAGCATGCCGACCATGACACCATACAAGGGCCATACCGATCCCAAAACCCACATTGAAGGTTTCGTCCTACTAATGGAGGTGCAAGGGGTAACAGGGGACGCCATCTGCAAAGTGTTCCCCTTAACTCTAGCCGGACCGGCCATTCTATGGTATAGAAGCCTAGCCCCAAGAAGCATCATCAGCTTCACACAACTGAAGAAGTCATTCATCCGACACTTCAAGGGGGCTTGTGTCCCCCGAAAAACGATTGGAGAACTAAGGCTTATGAAGCAAGGAGACGATGAACCTTTGAAGATATTTATTGAAAGATACCATAATATGGTACTCGAAGTTGGAGGGTACGAATCCTCCGAGGCCCTAGAAAGTCTCAAGGGAGGTCTGAAGGTCGGGAAGTTGTGGACTCACCTAAGGATTCAAGACGTATCGGATTATGCCACTGCCCTGGAGCTGGCCAGGAAGTTTATCTTAATAGAGGAGGAGAAAAAGATTGTCCGGGGAGTAGACACCCGAAAGACTAAAATGCTCAGGTCAGACAATCAGTGGGATTCGATCGAAAATTTGAGGAGACCAGTCCCAGAGCAGAAGAAACTCAGACTGACACCTCCGAGTAGTCATGCTCAAAAGATAAACTCATCTGTCCAAGTCAACCATATCGCGGGGGGGACAGTATACACCCCCCTGAACAAACCTATGGCCCAGATAGTTCGGGAAATCCAGGATAAAGGTTTGTTGGCCGAGCCTAATTTGAGGAGGTTCCCGATTGAGGAGGGAAATAGTAGGGCTTACTGTATCTACCATAACGTAAGGGGACATGCCACGAATGAGTGCAGAGACCTGCGGGAGCAGGTGGAAGACTTGGTGAAAGAAGGCTATCTCAGTGTGTACACAGACCATTCGGTTTTTGAGGTCGACCAAAGTTGATAGCGGAAGTCATCCGGTCAGATGCGTGGAATGCTGAGATGCAAGAGGATGTATTAAGAAAGAGCCTTGCTTGTAGTGACCCTTGTAGAGTTGCAAGAAAGGCAACAGATCCCAAAAATGTGAGTAAGACATCTTCTATCTTAGACTGACATTTGATTTTGCTTGTTTGTTATGGCCCACACAATGGTTTTGATATTTTTTACGGTTCGGGTCTGCTCTTGTACCGCCGAGTCCGTTTTGTTGATATTTGTTTTACGGCTCGGGTCTGCTCTTGTACCGCCGAGTCCGTTTTGTTGATATTTGTTTTACGGCTCGGGTCTGCTCTTGTACCGCCGAGTCCGTTTTGTTGATATATGTTTTACGGCTCGGGTCTGCTCTTGTACCGCCGAGACCGATGTTTCTTTCCGAATCGGGTCTGCTCTTGTACCGCCGAGATCGATGTTTCATTCCGGCTCGGGTCTGCTCTTGTACCGCCGAGACCGATGCTTCCTTACGGCTCGGGTCTGCTCTTGTACCGCCGAGACCGATATTTCTTTCCGACTCGGGTCTGCTCTTGTACCGCCGAGACCGATGTTTCTTTCCGGCTCGGGTCTGCTCTTGTACCGCCGAGACCGATGATTCTTTCCGACTCGGGTTTGCTCTGGTACCGCCGAGACCGTTGTTTCTTTCCGGCTCGGGTCTGCTCTTGTACCGCCGAGACCAATTTTCTTTCCGACTCGGGTCTGCTCTTGTACCGCCGAGATCGATGTTTCCTTCCGCTCGGGTCTGCTCTTGTACCGCCGAGACCAATGTTTCTTTCCGACTCGGGTCTGCTCTTGTACCGCCGAGATCGATTTTCCTTCCGGCTGGTCGGGTCTGCTCTTGTACCGCCGAGACCGATGTTTCTTTCCGGCTCGGGTCTGCTCTTGTACCGCCGAGACCAATGTTTCTTTCCGACTCGGGTCTGCTCTTGTACCGCCGAGATCGATGTTTCCTTCCGGCTCGGGTTTGCTCTTGTACCGCCGAGACCGATGTTTCTTTCCGACTAGGGTCTGCTCTTGTACCGCCGAGACCGATGTTTCTTTCCGACTCGGGTCTGCTCTTGTACCACCGAGATCGATGTTTCTTTCTGGCTCGGGTCTGCTCTTGTACCGCCGAGACCGATGTTTATTTTCGGCTCGGGGCTGGATTTCGTTCCGCCGAGGCCGCTTAGTTATTTGGCTCGGGGCTGGATTTCGTTCCGCCGATGCCACTTGTTTATTCGGCTCGGGTCTGGATTTCGTTCCGCCGAGGCCACATGTTTATTCAGCTCGGGGCTGGATTTCGTTCCGCCGAGGCCACTTGTTTATTCGGCTCGGGGTTGGACTTCGTTCCGCCGAGGCCACTTGTTTATTTGGCTCGGGGCTGGATTTCGTTCCGCCGAGGCCGCTTGGTTATTCGGCTCGGGGCTGGATTTTATTCCGTCGAGGCCTTATGGTTTATTCAGCTCGGGGTCGGGTTACGTCCCACCGAGTCGATTTCTTTGGACTGGGGATGTAACATTCCCCCAGAGCCAAGTCTTTCTTTTAGCTCGGGGTCGGGTTACGTCCCACCGAGTCGGCTTCTTTGGACTGGGGATGTAATATTCCCCCAGAGCCAAGTCTTTCTTTAGCTCGGGGTCGGGTTATGTCCCACCGAGTCGGCTTCTTTGAATTGGGGATGTAACATTCCCCCAGAGCCAAGTCTTTCTTTTAGCTCGGGGTCGGGTTACGTCCCACCGAGTCGGCTTCTTTGGACTGGGGATGTAATATTCCCCCAGAGCCAAGTCTTTCTTTAGCTCGGGGTCGGGTTATGTCCCACCGAGTCGGCTTCTTTGAATTGGGGATGTAACATTCCCCCAGAGCCAAGTCTTTCTTTTAGCTCGGGGTCGGGTTACGTCCCACCGAGTCGGCTTCTTTGGACTGGGGATGTAATAATCCCCCAGAGCCAAGTCTTCTTTCAGCTCGGGGTCGGGTTACGTCCCACTGAGTCGGCTTATTTGGACTGTGGATGTAATATTCCCCAGAGCCAAGTCTTCTTTTAGCTCGGGTCGGGATACGTCCCACCGAGTCAGCCTTTCGGACTGGGGACGTAACATTCCCCCAGGTCCAAGTGCCTTTCTCAGCTCGGAGTCGGGGTACGTCCCACCGAGTCAGCCCTTCGGACTGGGGACGTAACATTCCCCCAGGTCCAAGTACCTTTCTCAGCTCGGGGTCGGGGTACGTCCCACCGAGTCAGCCCTTCGGACTGGGGACGTAACATTCCCCCAGGTCCAAATACCTTTCTCAGCTCGGGGTCGGGGTACGTCCCACCGAGTCAGCCCTTCGGACTGGGGACGTAACATTCCCCCAGGTCCAAATACCTTTCTCAGCTCGGGGTCGGGGTACGTCCCACCGAGTCAGCCCTTCGGACTGGGGACGTAACATTCCCCCATGACCAAGTGATTTTTACAGCTCGGGGTCGGGCGATGTCCCACCGAGTCTGCCTTTGGACTGGGGACGTAACATTCCCCCAGGACCAAGTGATTTTCTCAGCTCGGGGTCGGGGTACGTCCACCGAGTCAGCCCTTCGGACTGGGGACGTAACATTCCCCCAGGACCAAGTGATTTTCTCAGCTCGGGGTCGGGGTACGTCCCACCGAGTCAGCCCTTCGGACTGGGGACGTAACATTCCCCCAGGTCCAAGTGCCTTTCTCAGCTCGGGGTCGGGTTGCGTCCCACCGAGTCAGTCCTTCGGACTGGGGACGTAACATTCCCCCAGGTCCGAGCATCTCTCACAGCTCGAGACACGATCACATGCCACCGAGCACATCATCGTAAGCAATTTGCTTTGAGGTGGAAAATCATCCTGAATAAGGTCACCATCTCCAAAAAAAAAAACCGAGGATATGAAGATAGAAACAGAAGACTTAGTTGATGGCGAAAGCAATTTCTCTGTAAATTCTGGAGCGACCACCAGCAAGGCGATGAGCACACCATCTTTTTATAGTTCCCGGTACCAACTTGTGTACTCGTTGGAACCGAGAACTAGGGGACAGATGTTGATGGTGTTTTTCGGGCACTATGTTATTTAAACAACACGACAGGGGTAAAATGGGTAACTCCATTGATCGAGACCGTTAAAGCCGACCCGACAAACTTGACGGTAAGAGGCCGATCACTTTATACTAAATGGCCAAGCACTTGAGATCGGATGACCGAGCATTATCAGATCGACAGCAGCATTCTCAGTTCAAATGGCTATCATGACCGACCTCATGAAGACCGAGCACATGACGAGGCGTGCTCAGGAAGATAAAGCATCCTATTCTTGCGGAAAAGGGATAAGTTGTCCTACTATAATGGGGTAAAGTAATAACTTAATATCCTAATAGGATAAAAAGTAAATATAGTTTTTATTAGGAATCCTTATGGGAAAAGGGAATAGTTTTGACTAGGAATCCTGATAGGAAAATGAGACCATCTCCAATTGGGAATTCTTGTACAAATAGGAATCTGGTTTCTTCACCATTATAAATAGGAGGGTAGAGTGAGTGTAGAAGGAGGAGTGGAAAGGATCTAAAAATCATCACAAGAGTGAGGGATTAAAGTTCCAATTTGTAAGAGCAAAGGAGAAGTCTGAGAGGTGTATTTGAGTAAATAAAAAAGTACCACCCTGTTCTTGTCCGTGGACGTAGGTCGGATCCAAAATCCACCGAACCACGTTAAATCACCTTGTCTGATTGGCGTATTTTCTTGTTTTCCGCTAAGTTTGCTTTTGGTTCCCTATAACCAAACAAATTCACAGTTGAAGGAGGGTTCCCTCAGAGGTGATATTCCCGTATTACCCTGAGACCAAAATCCACCGTCAACAGATCATGTGAACTTAATCCAAATTTTTGTATTATAATTTTATTAACAAGTGTGATTAAAAAAAAAACAATAATAGTCATGCAAAAAATCCTCAGTTAGGCAGGTTGCGGGCTGCGGCTGAGTGAGAGTGTGGAACTGTGGATTAGTGTTTTAGGTTTAGGTTTTGTTAGTTGTTTTTATATGAAGGTTTTTTTATATTGTCCTAAAAATATTAATTAATAAAAAAATAATATTGCGGGTATGCGGATACCCGCATTTTTTTCTTAAATACCAAACCCGCACCGCACCCGCAGCGGTTCTGCTTTAAATTATCAAACCCGTACCACACCCACTAATATATTTACCAAATCCTACCCATTGCGGGCGGACTTTTACGGATTTGGCGGGTTTACGGGTAAAATTGCCATCCCTATCTCATCAAATGGCGTTTCACCCTTTGGTTTAGCCTTTCAATAATTTATCAATAATCTAATAAAATTTTGACACAAGTACTAAAGTAGTTAAAAAAAAAAAAAACTAAATACATGAGTTATATTTAATACAATTGCATTTGTTATTTAATTATTTATTTATTAATGGTACCACATTATTCATACATGAGAGACATCGTTGTCAAGTTAAAATTAAACACGATAATATATATATATATTAAATAATATTATCTAATTTATATTTTAAAACATGCAAAAAATTTACTATGGAGTAGAGCTTTATGTACCGTAGGGAAATATACTTTGTTAAAGAGGTAGCAAGGTAATCTTTTTTTTTTTTGGAAATCGTTGGAAATCCACCACCAAATCATCAATTTCGGGTTTAAGTGAAGTAAGTAAAATTCTCGACTGTCCCAGATTTTTACAAGAAACGTACTCCATGAATTCGAACGCAGTACCTCAACATGACATCCTGCTTTATACTACTAAGTCATATCTCTTGCCCCTGGGGGACGTAGCAAGGTAATCTTGTTAAAGCCAAAAAAAAACGATGATGAAAAAGCTCAAGGCTAAGTTACTTCAAATTTAGAAGGAAAAAGAAAAGGCAATTTTACATTTAATTGTTGAAAGTAACATCTTCCCAACCATATTTCTTTTCACATTACTAAAATCTTAATCCCATTGTGATGTCACCATCCCTTAAACTGTAGGGCACAGAACTGAGAGAAGAACCAAACGGGAGACTTTAAACGACACAACAACAAACCCCCACAAAATGAGTATTTTATTCGCATTGTGTGGGCTTGGGCCCAATTTTGCCACGCACATGCAATGGTTGGTTGCCAGGTGGCTCAATCACAACCGATAATGTTATCTAATGATTTTCCTTTTTATCAATTTTAACAAACGAGTCCAGGATATGTCAATGAACGATTCGATTGATTTTTTATTTTAAGAAATATATTTCATTTTTCAAAGATCATTGTAGCATATAACAGCCTAGAGTCCCTGAGATTAAAATGTGTCTAGGTAGGAGTGGTTTTGATGACAGTCTATACCGGTAAAATTTGGATAAAAATTAGGGATTTCCAAATTTAAAATAAGTCATTATTTATTGTAATAAGAATATAAAGAAACGACAAGAGATCATATATTTTTGAAATTCTTCGATCATAAAACTCAATGTCGCCATGTATTTAGGCCTTAGTAGAATTTTAGAATTTTTTTTAAAAAAAAATTAACTTTTAAAATGAACACTTTTATGATTTAACCTGTAAATTATTTATTTATTATTTTTTAGCCCATAAATTTTTATCTATAGTTCTGTCCCTCATAGTAAATATCAAGACCAATTCAAAATAATCCATTACAATATCAATTACAACCTGTGATTTTTCAAGCATGAGCTTGGAAACTTTAGATTTAGATTTAAATGAAAATCACGGGACAACAAATAAAAGTAACAAATTTAAACAAACTTAGATGTGGGTGAACAAACTTAGATGAGGGGAAAAAAAGAGAGCTAAGGCATAAATTGTATTAGGTTAAAGTTCTCTTAGACATCAATAAGTTATTTGATCGTATTTTTGAATATGATCCGGAATAATCTTACCCATCATTACAAGAATATGGACTTTTAGTGTCGTCACAATTCGCGCCAAAAGAGGAAAAAGTCGAAACCAAAATTTTTGACGTCGAAACATGACGACCAAGAAAATTGACGCTAAAAGATGATGTGTGAAAAAATTTTAGCGTCGCTTCAGCTTTATAAACGTTACTTTTTGAAGGTTAAAATAATATTTGTTTTATTTTGTTTTCTGTTTTTATGGAAAGGGTTAACGATTCATGCAATTATTCATGAGATTAATCAAAAAATAGATTTTTTTTTATTCTAAATAATTAACATTTAGCACTAACAGAAAATACGAAGAGCATTCCTAACGAATAAAAGGTTAAATTCCTTTGGTCCATGATTGTCTTCCTAATTATATTACAAGTGACAATTTTGGCGAGTCTTGATCAATCTTTCAGAGTCAGTGTAGTTCCATCAAACACGTTGAAATTCATTGTTGCTAAGACAATGAAATGACAACAAACTTGATATATCTATTACGAGTCATTTATCACTTTCATTCCCACCCAAATCGAGTTACATCAAACAAACTGAAATTCTTTTTATTTTTTTATTTATTTTTTGAAACGTTCGAAATTACAACGTCAAACCACCCTATCCAAATGTTAACGAATCAGGTAAAATTTCAAACTGTTCATACTCTTATAAAAAATACACCTCTAAACTCAAATTTAGAATCTAATAATCAAATTTTAAACTCTTTTTTCTATCAAACCACACTCTTTAATAAAATTGAATTCATTGTTGGTAAGACAATGCAGTTTTTAATATGGGTCTCTTATTAAATAAATAAAAGATATGATGTTAATGATCCTCGCATTTCTATATTTTGATTCAGTATTTTTATAATTTTATCACAGGCCTAAGCCTAAATGTTTGTTTCCCAATTTTTTACTTAACATGACAGTTTCAAGCTCGATGTATTGGATAATAATAATAATAATAATTGTTGATGGTGTTTTTGTGATGGAGTATTTGAACAGTACGGCAAGGGCAGAGATGTGATTTCTCCTTTGAGGAGGACGAAGGATCTGAGGGTATAAGTCATTCTTCGACCAGGTATAGAGGTCGGACCCGGCTCCCCGAATCTGACCAACCAGAGGACACAGCATGGTGTAGGTTTCAGAGGCAGACAACATCAGAACCTAAATCGACCACTTCAGACCGGTAGCTCGGATCAGTCCTATCCTTCCTCCTAGATCGGAAGATTGAGCTCAAATACTTCGGGTCAGGTCGGAAGTAGTAAGAGTACTGCGACTCATTATCTGGCCGTCACTACAAGAATTAGACCATTTAGCGTCGAATTGTTTCGACGCCATAAGTGACGATTTCGACGCAAATGATATTTAGCGTCGAAAAAATTAGACGCAAAAAATGGACGATAAAATGTCGACGAAAACCACTTTTAGCGTCGAAATAATTAAATGCGACGCTAAAAAACAGTATTCTGCGTCCAATTTATTTCGACGCTAAAGTAAACTTTTCGACGCTATATTGTATATATTTGGCGACGAAAATATCGACGCAAAAATTCAAACTTTTAGCGTCGAAAGGTTTCGACGCTAAAGTATATTAAAAAAGTATTATATGTAAGCTTATAGCGACCATGTTTTTTACTATTAGCGTCGAAATTTTTCGACGCTAAAATTCACCTTTAGCATCGAAACCCGTCGACGCTAACATATATTTAAAAAGAAATATATGTACGCTTACAGCGGCCATTTTGTATACTATTAGCGTCGAAATATTCGACGCTAAAGTAAATAATTTATTTTTTTAAAATTAGTAATTTACTTATTTTTTGGTCTAAAATATTTAATTTAGTTGAAAAAAAATGTAATTAATGACGAAATATTATATTGAAATTTGTTTTAGAAAAAAGAAATATTATATTAAATCTATTTGTTCAAAATGTTTATACAAAACTAAATATAAAATTAATTGCTACTGTGATGGGGGGACGCTCGAGCCCGATGCACCATGACTCATTGAGGCCTCGAACATCTGACGGAAAGCCAGCAGTTGCTGTTCCAACTGCTCCATCTTCTTCTCGTGGTCCATCATCTTCTTCTCGTGGTCCACCGTGACCTGTTGTAGCTTCTCCTTAGTCTGTTGCAGCTCGTCTTTGGTGGTGACTAACTCGTCTCGAAGAGAGACATTGTCCGAATTACCATTATTGCGTGCAGATGACGTTTGCTTCTTACGAGTGCCAAGACCAACGTTGTAAGCTGTCTGATTCTTGAAAACCAATTGCGACAGCTGCTCATCTGGTATGGGGTCGGTCCCTGTCTCCTGAGTTTGATGTTGGAGTTCCATCATTTCGTTCTGTTTCAAAAAATAAGTTAATATTAGAATTTGAGAAAAAAATTTAACATATATAATATTAATTATTTTATTTTAAAAACTGAAACTTACATAGCAGCGTTCAGCTTCTTCATTTATCCATTTATTCTTGTCATTGTAATGCGTCACACGGAAAAAATCTGGAAATGATTGCACCTCACATGTGCTACTCTGTTATAAACATAAAATAAATTCAATATTATTCCAGATAGTAAAAACAATTAACTGTTAAATTTTACGTTAGGATATATTTACCTCAGAATGTTCGGCACGATGTTGGATAAATGGCTTCGAACCTCCACGGTGGTTAAAACGCAAGTGACTTCGATTTTCCGCATTTGCGTGACATTTATCCTGTATTCACGAACACTGTAAGTACCGAAAACAAAGACAATTATAAATTTCCGTTTATTTCAAAATTTACCTCGTGTTTTTTGCTCGACCAAAGCTCATATAAGAATGTCCAGTCTTGTTCCTCTATAAAATCAGGTTTGTGTTGTGGAGCATTTGAAGGTCCATGTTCGTCGAATATTGGTTTCAAGACTTTTGTTCTATAATCTTTATAACTTTTCCCCATGTGGTAGTCAATATATTGTTGGACATTCACTTGGGTCAGATCGAAGTCGAACCATTCCTACATGAAAATCGAGTAAAAATAAGTATAAAATAAAAATGTTAAATAACAAACAATATCGAAAACTTACAAGTAGCGAAGGGAATAGCTGGTTCAGTTTCGTCTCCCACGGTATCTTTCTCCAAGATACGTAGTTTTGGGGAGCTTCATATCGAGCTGTAGCTCCTATGGCTGTATTAAACGTTGAATTATGTTGTCCGACTTGAGTGTGTCCATCATCTGATATCTCTATCCGGATACGACTGTGAGCCTTAACGTACTTAGCCAACCCCAGGCCACGGGTGCGTCCTCGACCCTTCACTGTACTGGACTCACCTGTGCTAGCAGAGAAATCACCAGGGCCAGTTGCCCTTGCTGATGTAGATGGAGTCGCGGTAGCCCGTTTGCGATTGCCCGGTGCCATCTGCAAAAACCCGTCGCATTAGCGTCATCAAATTCCAAAATTCTTATACATATACATACATATCCATACAAGTCAATACAACTTAACAAAAGCGCTTATAAAATCGAATGCTCACTTTCGTTTTCAAATTCATTCATTCATTTATTCATTTCACATATGCATTCATTATCCATATAATCTACGAGTTCCATCATACACGTACATACACACAGTCACACACTCAATGAGATACATATAACCAACCACGAAGCACACAATCACATGACTTCTCATGCACACGTTCGTATGGCGTTCTCGAACGCGTTCGAATGGACCAATTCCAGTGAGTTCACGTTCGTGTGGCGTTCTCAAACGCGTTCGAACGGACCAATTCCAGTGAGTTCACGTTCGTATGTCGTTTTCGAACGCGTTCGAACAGACCAATTCCAGTGAGTTCACGTTCTTATGTCGTTCTTTAACGCGTTCGAACGTAAAGTGGGTGTTCGAACGCGTTAAAGAACGACATACGAACGTGAACTCACTGGAATTGGTCCGTTCGAACGCGTTCGAGAACGCCATACGAACGTGAACTCACTGGAATTGGTCCGTTCGAACGCGTTTGAGAACGCCACACGAACGTGAACTCACTGGAATTCAAACTTATCAAACAGTTATAATTAACCAAAGAGGGCACAAATTCAAACTTAACATTATATAAATATTAACCAAAGATGATGATGATTTTGAAGACGAACAGCAGCAAATGCTGCTGTTCTTGCAAAGAATCATCATCATCTATCATCTATCATCATCATCATCATCATCATCATCAATTTCATCAAAAAATAATTCATCAATTTCATCAATAATATCATCAAACTCATCCTCAAATTCATCAAATTCATCAAATTCATTCTCATAAACAATTTTAAATCAACAAAGGAGACTTACCTGTTGATTTCCTTCGTTTGTCACTGTTGGAGAATGAGATTGCAGTTTTTGCTTCTGAGTCGAGGAAGAAGAGAAGCACTGGTTTTAGGGATTTAAAGGACATTTAGCGTCGAAATAATTGACTTTTAGCGTCGCAGTAGTCGACGCTAATTGTTAGGCGGGTTATTGAAAAATTAGGGTTTTTTTTCCGGGAAATTTAATTTTTAATTAGCGTCGACATACTATATTCGACGCTAAAGTAGAGAGATATAGCGTCGAAATACTTTATTCGACGCTAAAGTAAAGACATATAGCGTCGACATACAATTGGCGACGCTAAATGTAAGACATATAGCGTCGAATATAGTATTTCGACGCTACATAAAAATTAAATTTCCCGGAAAAAAAAACCCTAATTTTTCAATAACCCGCCTAACAATTAGCGTCGAAGTAATTGACATTTAGCGTCGAAGTAAGCGACGCTAAATGTCCTTTACATCCCTAAAACCAGTGCTTCTCTTCTTCCTCGGCTCAGAAGCAAAAAACTCATTCATAACATAGTTATACTATTAATCATTACGTTAATATTTCAACAATATCTAAAGAGTAATTAAAATCAACAACCATACATTAATCCATAAAATTATTCATCCATCACAAAATACTGTAACTTCATAATTAATCACTATTATCGTCGGTATTTGAGGATTCGTGACTGGAATCGAAGTCATCTTCAGTGTCAAATTGTTCTTCACTTGCTACTTCAACGCTCACTTCAGAATGAGGAATTAGCTCAACGTCTGTACTAGATCGAGTTAATGTTATATTTTCAGGAACGTTGACAGTTGGTCCAACAAATATCTGTTCAGGAACTTCAAAATTGCCGGAGACTTCTTGTGTTTCATCTGATATGTCAACTCTATCTTTCTCCTGCGTGTCCCAAATGGCCCTATGTTTTAACTTTTCTACCACCATCCATCCAGTTCCTAACTTAGGATCAGGTATATATATCACTGAACGTGCTTGCGTACAAAAAATGTATGGAATTTGACACCTACTGCCCCAAATGGTCTGTAATTTTGACGGAACACTGTGATCTCTTGGCTATTACTTGCATCTCCATCATAGTTTCGTGGCCGACGATTGAAATGAGTTTCAATATTCTGCATGTACATCGAACAAAATGTTATTGCTTCATTTATTATAACAGCTTCAGCTATTGAACCTTCAGGTCGTGCCTTGTTTTTGACATATTGTTTGTAATCTCCCAAAGCTCTGCAGATATGACAACAAGTTTGCATTAACACTAAATTATATGCAAATAAAAACGGTTACAAATTTTCTTATATAAAACTGTATATATATATATATTATATATATATATATATATATATATATATATATATATATATATAGTACCTCTCAATGGGATACATCCATCTGTAATGGACAGGACCTCCCTTTCTAGCTTCATCCGGTAAATGCACAGCCAGATGTACCATGACATCAAAGAAAGCGGGTGGCAAAATTCGCTCCAGCTTGCATAGGATTATCACGATTCCTCGCTCAAGGTCGTCAATAACAGATGTGCTTAATGTCCTCTGACACAATTGTTTAAAGAAGCCACATAGATCAAGTACGGCGTCGCATACATTCGGGGGGAGATAAGGTCGAATGCCAACAGGAAGGAGAATCTCGAGCAGCACATGACAATCGTGACTCTTTAATCCCGTTATTGTATCATCTCTGACCCAACGCCCAATATTGGATGCATAATTATCAGGGAATTTAACCATTTTCAGCTAATCACAGAATGATTTTCTCTCCGATTGATTGAGCACATAACTAGCAGGAGGCTTAATAAAACCTCGAGAGGAGTCTTGTAAATGCAATTCACTGCGAATTCTAAGATCTTGTAGGTCCAATCTAGCATTTACAGTGTCTTTTGTCTTACCCGGAATATTGAATAGTGTACCCACTAAACTCTCACAAATATTTTTCTCTATATGCATTACATCCAAATTATGTCGCAAACTCAGAGTCCCCCAATATTCTAACTCAAAGAAAATACTTTTTCCTGTCCAATTCAACTCTTCAGGTAACCGTTTTCGATTTTTATCTCTATTATTAGGATGTTTACCTGGTGTGCTGTCTTTGAGCTGTTGATGTTGGCAAAGTATGTCAAATGCAGACAATCGACTGGGCTTACTCTGAGGTTCATGTTGCCCGTTAAATAATTTACTCCTCCGCCAAGGATGACTCGACTCAAGAAATCTCCTGTGCCCCGTGTATCCGATTTTATTCTGTAATCGTTGCGAAGGTGTATGATCCGCACAAACTGGACATGCCATGTATCCCTTAGTGCTCCATCCAGATAATGAACCATAGGCTGGAAAATCATTAATGGTCAATAATAATGCGGCATGCATCTGAAAATACTGCTCTGAAGCTGCATCATAGGTATGCACACCCACATTCCATAATGTTTGTAACTCCTCGATCAATGGTCTCAAGTAAATATTTATATCTTTACCAGGTGAACGTGGACCAGGGATAAGCAATGACATAAACATGAACGGATCCTTCATACATTTCCATGGAGGTAAGTTATATGGAATGACAATAACGGGCCAGATGCTATAAGAGTTGCACATATTCCCAAATGGGTTAAAACCATCAGAGGCAAGACCTAACCTGACATTACGGGGGTCCTCAGCGAAACAGGGGTACATGTCATCAAATTCCTTCCATTCGGTTCCGTCCGCAGGATGTCTAAGTATGCCCTCCGCACCGATCCTCTTTTCATGATGCCACATCATATCAGTCGCTGTGTGTCGTGACATGAACAATCTCTGCAGCCTGGGCGTTAAAGGGAAATATCGCAATATCTTTTGAGGCACTTTCTTCCCCATACCACGGACTTTGTACCGACTTTCACCACATATCGGACAATGTTCAAGTGATTCATACTCGGCACGAAATAATACACAATCAAACTTACAAGCATGAATGGATTCATACCCCATTCCCAGATCACGCAACATTTTCTTTGCCTCGTAGTACGACTTAGGCAATTCGCTTCCAACCGGTAACATTTGGGCCAGTAACTCTAACATCATATCGATACTTTTGTTGGTCATTCTGTTGATCACTTTAATGTGTAATAATTTCACAACGAAATTCAAGATCGACATTCCAGCACCTTCGAATGGAATTTTTTTTGCCTCATCAAGTAGTTCACTAAATAAATTTTGATCATGTCCACTTAACACTGGCATGTCGCCACTAACACTATGACCAAGTTGTGGACCTTGTAAGTCATGCAAAATATCGGCGATATCATCGTTTGCAGGTTGATTGTAACTACTGCTCCCTTCGCCGACATCAAAAAACCGTGACTGAGAATGATACTGCTCACCGTGATAAATCCACGTACGGTAAGTGGGTGATATTCCTGGCATGTATAAATGATTATGAACTTCATCTAACCGCTTCATTTTCCTATTCAAACAATTTGCACATGGACAACGAACACGACCTTCTGCATCAATGTGTTGCTTTGCGACTTCCATAAACTCAGACACTCCATTACGATATTCAACACTCAATCTATCCAGAGAGCTCATCCAATTTCTATCCATTTCAGCAGAATACCTAAATATAATAATATAATTATTAGATATCATTTTACATTGGAATCAACATTACTAATTCAGTAATACTTAATTTAAGCATATATATATATATATATATATATATATATATATATATATATATATATATATATATATTTGGTTGATAAATTAATTAAATAGTTTACAGAAAAAATTCTATTTTGTTAATTAATATACTTACTCTACATATATGAATCATAAATCACTAACAAACAGCATATAAACAACATATATAATCATAAAAATTGAAAATAATAAAGAAATATGAAAGAAGATTTACCTTTTCGGAAATTGATTACAATTTTATTGAAAATTTTTAGGAGAGATGTGAGGCTGTAGAGGAGAAATTCTCAGATTTCAGAGGATTTTTATGAAGAGAATAAGAGAAAAAACAGAGGGGGAGAAGGTATTTTAATCTATCTTTAGCGTCGAATTGAGTATTCGACGCTAATTGTTTCCATTTTTAGCGTCGACACCGTTTTTTCGACGCTAAATGTTGCCGTTTTTAGCGTCGAAAACGTTTTTTCGACGCTATATATAAAAAATTAGCGTCGGATTTAATTTAGACGCGAAAGAATCAATGATCTGTCGGTGGAGGAGCTTCATAACTCCTTTAGCGTCGAACAATTTATCGACGCTAAAAGTATGTGTTTTTGGCGTCGAATATCAAATTCGACGCTAATTATTTTCGATTTTAGCGTCGAAACCGTTTTGTCGACGCTAAATATCAAAAAGATAGCGTCGAATTAAATTTAGACGCGAAATAATCAAGGACCTGTCGGTGGAAGCTTCATAACTCTTTAGCGTCGAAAATATTTTCGACGCTAAAAGTATTATTTTTGGCGTCGATTATTCACATTCGACTCTAATTGTTGCCGTTTTTAGCGTCGAATTTAATTTAGACGCGAAAGAGTCAAGGATTTGCCGGTGGAAACTTCATACACCTTTAGCGACGATATATGTTCGACGCTAAAATTATATTTTTGGCGTCGACTCCGTGTTTCGACGCTAAAAGTGTAATATTTGGCACAAAAAATTATTGCAATAATATAATTATTCAGCGTCGAATATTTTTCGACGCTAAAGTTCTGTTTTTAGCGTCGAAATATAGTTTCGACGCTAAAACATTAATATTCTGCGTCGAAGTTTTATTCCGTCGCTAAAAATATGACATATAGCGTCGAAACTATATTTCGACGCTAAAAATAAATTTTAGCGTCGCATAATGCTTCGACGCTAAATATTTGGACGCTAAAAGCCATAATTCTTGTAGTGCGTCCTCATGACGCCTGACATGTGATCAGGACTGTTTGGACTTTTCCCTCTGACATGTACCACCGTATGAGAGATCTTTACAGGCTGACATCATAATGGTGAAGTGTGGCAGTGTAGAAAACATAGTGATTTGACAATGAGTTAGATAACAGTTTTGCTTTCGGCGAAGCAGTTGGGGCAGAGAGCCCGTCAATCAGCAGGAGATCCATGTGGCTGACGTCATAAAGATATGAGAACAATGTTGTGTTTCTCTTAGTATATAAAGGGAGGGTAGTCTCATTTGTATAGGTTGGTTAGCAAAAATCTCGCAAAATAATATTTTGTAAGAACTCCACAAGGCAAACAACTCGGTCATATTAGACCACCTTTTAAAAGATGTCGGTCGAGCTCGGTTTGGTAATAAAATCAACACTCTACTTTGTTCCCATGGACGTAGGTTAGATTCATTCCGCCGAACCACGTAAACCCTCTTGTCGATTCTTGTGTGTGTTTCATTTTCTGCTAAATTTGCCTTTGGTCCCCCATAACCAAATAAATTCACGGTTGGAGGAGAATTGTCCCGTGAGCACTATCCCGATATTGCCCATGGAACTAAAATCACTCGTCAACAGTTGGCGCCGTCTGTGGGGAAAGAGCAAAAAATAGCATTGCGTAGTAAGACAACGGCGGAAGACGGGAACCATAGATCGTCGGAGAGTTCAACAACAGAGTGGATGAAGAAAATGGAAGAATTAGAGGAGAGAGAAAGGGACCTTTTTAGCATGGTCAGGGATTTCAGAATCAAGTTCAGACCAGAAGAATGTACTCAGACTGCAAGACAAGAACCAGAAAATTGTTGTAAAAGCCTCTCTTGAAATGACCCGCAAAGAGTTGTAAGAATGGCAGTAGATCCCTTGAATATGAATAAGACTTTATCTTTTGAATTTAAAACTTGTCCACTTTACTTGTTTATTAATTGAATGTGAAAGCCATGTTCACTATTCATGGGATGTGCTCGATGCGAAAGGGTGCTAGGTAGCTGGGAAGGGCACCAAGCCCGTGGCACGCCAATCCCGGGTGTCATTATCAAACCCCCGGGTGGAAGTGTTTCGACCTAGCTCCTTTCACATTTGAGGATCTAGAACGCATCAAGGGATGAATTACATGTGGGAAAAGCGCGAACCCCTCGTGGCACGCCAATCCCTGATGTCGTTATCAAATCCCCGAGGTTTGAGCGTTACTACCATATGACTCGCATTTTTTAGGAACAGCTCCGGTAAACCGGACCCATGGAGGTTTCTGCCCTTGTGCGTCAGCTGGTGAATCCCGTTGAGAACCATCAGGCACACGTCATGGGAACGGTCGAATGGCCTCCATGACCATTGTGACCTCGGGTAAACCGGACCCATGGAGGTTTCTGCCCTACGAGTTGGTTAGTGAGTCCCGTTGAGAAACACCAGGTGCACAGCGCGAGGAAGACCCGCCCAACATGGGGAGGTTTATGCCCTCATGGCTTTGGCCGATCACCGATCCGTAGCTCGGCTAGCCGGGACGCTGAATTGTAAGGTTCATAATTGTTATTTTGAAGGGCACCATGCAGGACGCTGCCTCGGGGCACCCGAGTTGCTATCTTTTTGAGTCTGTGTGGAGTATGTGCTAAGTCACCTCTGATGTACTAACTTTGTCATGTTTCCACTTTTTATTTTTTGCTGATGCCCGGCAAATGGACGTCTGCGCCGGGATCTGCGAAGTCTCGGAGGTTGAAGTTTTTCCCTCGCGATTAAGTCTCAATTGTTCCACCAACTCGGGGCTGGATTCGTTCCACCGAGGCTTTATGCTCCTCCAGCTCGGGGCTGGATTCGTTCCGCCGAGGCTGTATACTCCACCAGCTCGGGGCTGGATTCATTCCGCCGAGGCTGTATGTTCTACCAACTCGGGGCTGGATTCGTTCCGCCGAGGCTGTATGTTCCACCAACTCGGGGCTGGATTCGTTCCACCGAGGCTTTATGCTCCTCCAGCTCGGGGCTGGATTCGTTCCGCCGAGGCTGTATACTCCACCAGCTCGGGGCTGGATTCATTCCGCCGAGGCTGTATGTTCTACCAACTCGGGGCTGGATTCGTTCCGCCGAGGCTGTATGTTCCACCAACTCGGGGCCGGATTGGTTCCGTTGAGGTTGTATGTTCCAAAATCTCGGGGCTGGATTCGTTCCACCGTGGCTGTTTGTTCCACTACCTCGGGGTCGGGTTACGTCCCACCGAGAGGCTTATCATCGGCATGGGGTCAGATCATTTCCCCCATGGTCGGATTCTTATTGGTCTGGGGAGGTAACATTGCCTCGGATCCAAGTATTCCACTACCTCGGGGTCGGGTTATGTCCCACCGAGAGACTTATCATCGGCATGGGGTCAGATCATTTCCCACATAGCCAGATTCCTAATGGTCTAGGGAGGTAACATTCCCTCGGAGCCAAGTGTTCAACTACCTCGGGGTCAGGTTACGTCCCATCGAGAGGATCATCATCGGTATGGGGTCGGAGCATCTCCCCCATGGCCGGCTCCCAATTGGTCCGGGAGGTAATATTCCCTTGGAGCCAAGTGTTCAACTACCTCGGGGTCGGGTTACGTCCACCGAGAGGATTATCATCGGCATGGGGTCAGAGCGTCTCCCCCATGGCCGGCTCCAAATTGGTCCGGGGAGGTAACATTCCCTCGGAGCCAAGTTTATTGTTAGCTCATGGTTGGGTTACGTCCCACCGAGTGGATTATCATTGGCTCGGGAACGGAGCAATCCCCTCATGGCCGAATTCAAATTGATCGAGATCGAAACTTCCACTCACAGTCAGAGTATGAAGAAAGAGTTAGCAAGTTAAAAATGGAAATCATGCTAAGTATGGAAGACAAGAAGTAAAACATTCAGTGATATACACGGGCTCGGCATGAGTAATCTTAGCTTCTGTTTGGATGGCATGAGGGGCTTCTACCTCTACTGCAGGCACTTCGGGGGTGGGGGCAGAAGCCTTAGGATGTAGCTCCTCAGAAACTAGGGACATGGGCACGTCAGATATAGGTTCAGGATCTTGAATCTGCTCCGGAGGAGGGGGTGAGTAGAGCAACAGTTTCGTCCTCCGAGAATCCCCTTTGCAGAATTGGATAGCAATGTGGACGAGTCCCATGTCCACCCCGGGCATCAGTATTGGAATGATTTGAGCACAATTACCAACCTCTTCGAGCTTCGCTTTCTCCAGCTCGTCTTCCAGTTGGTCCTCCCGATTTTTCAGGTCCTCCTGAGCCTGATCTCTCCCTTTGATCGCCACTTTGAGCTTAGAATCCGAGCTTGCGGCCTCCCACCTCAAAAGTTTGGCTTCCTCTTCGGTGGCCTTCATTTTCTTCTTTGCAATGGCGGAGGCATTGCGGAGGGAATCGATCAATGCGGTGGCCTCGGCCTCGGCCGCGGCCTGTCTAAGAATTTGGTTTTCTTTCTCTTTTCTAGCCAGCTCGGCGGTTACCTGTCTCAGATATTTCTCCTTCCTACCCAGCTCGGCCTCTCGTTCTGTAATCTGAGATTAGAGCCTCTGCACTTGGCCCCCCTCGGACAGAAGGCTCATCAGTAAATCTTTGTTCTGAGCCATTACGTAACCCATATGCAAGAGAGAGAAGAGGTTAGAATTCGTCAAGTAAAAACGAAGAACAAAAACATGGAAGAATGTTTACCTCGAGGATTTGGGCAGAGAACCTGGAAATCACCTCATCGGGGGAGATGTCCTCAAATTTTGGGATCCGCTCGGGGGCACTGTCTCGGCCAGTAAGTTGATCGCAGGCACCAGGTGAGATGTCGCATCCCGGACCTTCACTAAGTTCATCCACCCCCAACACTACCTCACCATTCCCGGTCTTGGGGGAGCCTTAGCATTTCGCATTTCCCTCCGAGCAGTAGACTTCATGGTGAGAGGTTCTTCTTCTTCCTCCTCTTGGAGCTCGACTACTTCTTCTCCGAGCACATGACGGTATTTACTCGCAGGCCTGGATAAGGCAGGAGATGGTTGGATCGTTGCGCTCGGTGCTGCCTCTGTGAGAGTAGGGGGAGGAGGTGCCACCGGATGAGCAAGCAGTTTGGCTTTTCCCTTAGCCTCGGGAGGAATCGGAGTGGTCAGTCGCCGCCGAGAACTTCCGAATTCACCCTGACCGGTCCTCTTGGTCAGACCATCGATCCGCCCTAGGTATTTGGCCGACTTCGTCATTCCTGCAGAATACAAGGCAGAGAGCATGTTAGTTTCTAAATACGGGTAACTTCATTCATGTTTGAGCTGAGGATAAGGGATTTGTCAGAAGGTTAGATGGTAGCTACCTAATCAACCTAGAGCCTGAGGGGTACGTTCCGGATAAGGCATGATTCTACAAAGGCAGCATCGTTGATAATTTTCCTCCAAGGGCCAGTAAAATTCCAGGCCTTTTTAATTCTGGTCCAGACCTCATGGCTGACTTTGAGAGGATCTCTCCAGCAGGCTGAAAATGTTTGGGAAGTTAGTATTTTTTTCATGATAATTACGAAAAAAACTAAGGGCTCAGGTCCACACCTCCTGTTGAGAAGATATTTGGGACGTCTATCTATTCAGAACCTGTCGATCGAGATCGGCCCCAGTCACCCGTGGCCCAGAACCAGGGGTCTTTGAAGTTCTTGTTAGTTTGGGGGAGCTCGGTAATGAGGGCGTGGACATTGGCGTAAAAAGAGAGGTAGTACCAACAGTGGTGGGATTTCGGGTTGGCCTTCAACTTATATAGTCTTTGTAGCTCCACAAATGTCAGCTCTCCAAGGCCTGCTCGATGCCATATTACATGAAGACCTGCCAATATCAGCCAGCTATTCAGATTCAGTTGGCAGGGGGCAACTTCCATCATACTGAGCATCCTCGTAAAATACGACTGGATGGGCAGCCACAGACCGCACTCGAAGAAAGAAGGGAGAAGGGCCACAGAGCCAGACTCGGACCGACTTGCGTGTTCGGCAAGGCCGGGGACCTCAAGTGCTATGTCTATGGGAATCTCATACTGGTGGCAGAGAATGCTCAAAGCGTCTTCTGTGGTGGTTGAAGGACGGTCCATGTCCAAGGAATACCAGTCTAATTCGCCCGATTTAGGGTCTTTCCGGGGAATTCGACGGTGGTAAGTATCATTCTCTTCCCGTGAAAGGGGTTGAAGTGGTATCTAACTCCTCTAAACTAGCCATCCCCGAGCTTGAGGAAGCTTCTTCAGCACGAGGAGTTTGGAATTTTGGGGGTCGGGCTGAGGACGATTCGACGTCAGACATTCATAGCAATGGCAGGGTCCGAGAAGGGCAGTTAGTAATCAGTTTGGGGGCACCACAGAATCAAAGGCTATTCTAACTTCCGGGGACCTAGGCCTAAAGTCTCTAAACGTCCTAGTAACAGCCACAAATAGTAAGTCTCTTCCTAAACATCAAACCAAACATACGACAAACAACAAACACAGAAAACCCGAAACCCAAACACCCTAATCCATAACCCACATTCGACCAAGAAACACACGCATCCTACATCACCCACCCCACCCGAAACACACATTTGTAACACATACCATGGAGATAAACATGATAGAAAAAAATGAAGAACAAGCGAGGATGAATACATGAACTTTCACAAGTAGCAAGTGATCACAGAGAGTTTCAGTAATTGAAAAGAATGAAGTCGAGTAGAAAACTTACTTGATTCAAGAAGATGTATCGACGGTTGGTCTAGTCGGTCTTGAAGTTTGCTGATCTCAGGAAAATGAGGAAGGAGTCTCTTGCGCTTCGGAAGTGCTGGTTTTCGTAAAAGAAAGAAATGAGTGTTGCTTCCCATTTTTTATAGACAGCTTGGGGTATTTCTGGCCGTTGGATCATAGATAAGCCTCGGATGTGCACCGCGTGTCACTTTCAAGCTCCATCTGCTCAGATTGCGATGAACGGATGAGATTGGAAACCATTCGGCTGCTCATTAAACGATTGATTATTTTGATTGTTGGCGGGAGGATCACAAATGCTCGATAAGTGTCGCGTGCAGACTAAACCCTAAAAGTGATTTGATGGGCATTTAAGAGGTCATGATGGTTTACGATTTCCAAGGGACGACTACCAAAAGGGTAAATTAGGTATTTAGATCAAGACAGAGGATCATTTGGATGGATATCAGAACTCTCGGCGACCGAGCACATGAAGATGACAAGGACGACCTGATTGGCAACCATGACAGTTTTCTCTGTGGCCCGTAGAGCCGACCACTAACTGGCTAATCAGCACACACCTGACTTTATAGTTCTCGGTACCAACTCGTACACTCGTTGAAACCGAGAACTATGGGACATATATTGATGGTGTTTTTATGATGGAGTATTTGAACAATACGGCAATGACAAAGATGAGATTTCTCATTTGAGGAGGACGAAGGATCTGCGGGTATAAGTCACTCTTTGACCAGATATAGAGGTCAGACCCGACTCCCCGAATCTGACCGACCAGAGGACACAGTTGATGCAGGTTTCAGAGGCCGACAACATCAGAACCTAGACCGACCACTTCAGACCGGTAGCTCGGATCAGTCATATTCTTCCTCATAGATCGGAAGATTGAGCTCGGATACTTCGGTTCAGGTCGGAAGTAGTAAGAGTAGTGCGGCTCATTATCTGGCCGTCCTCATGACGCCTGACGTGTGATCAGGACTATTTGGACTTTTCCCTCTGACATGTACCACCGTATGATAGATCTTTACAGGCTGGCATCATAATGGTGAAGTGTGGCAGTGTAGAAAACATAGTGATTTGACAATGAGTTAGATGGCAATTTTGCTTTCGGCGAAGTAGTTGGGGCAGAGAGCTCGTCAATCAGCCGGAGATCCACGTGGCTGATGTCATAAAGATATGGGAACAATGTTGTATTTCTCTTAGTATATAAAGGGAGTGTAGTCTCATTTGTTTAGGTTGTTTAGCAAAAATCTCACAAAGTAATATTTTGTAAGAACTCCACAAGGCAAACAGCTCGGTCACATTAGACTACCTTTTAAAAGAGGTCGGCCGAGCTCGGTTTGATAATAAAATCAACACTCTACTTTGTTCCCGCGGACGTAGGCTGAATTCATTCCGCCGAACCACGTAAACCCTCTTGTCGATTCTTGTGTGTTTCGTTTTTTGCTAAATTTACCTTTGATCCCCCATAACCAAACAAATTCACTAAGGATATAATAATAATAATAATAATAATAGTCGATCCATTTTGAAAATTGAATTCTGATTTTCAAATTCAATCAAATTTTTAGAAATTATCTTTCGGTTCCATTTTGACATTTCTGGATTATGCTTACGAAGTGTAAAATTTTAAATTTGTTGAATTGGATAGATAATATGTTGTGATTTCATAATTAGTTTACTTTCGAAGTGAATTATGATGATTTTTCCAGAAAATAAAAAATAAAAAAGAATTATGGGATTAACGAGTAAAAAATATAAAATAACAAAAAAATGGACATTTACTATTAATTTTTAACAGCATGGACCTGGGACATTATGAAAAAATTAAGGGCATGATGGGATATTATAGAAAAAATTAAATTCCAAAGACCTTCCTCCCAAAAACAAAAAAAACAAAAAAAAAATTGAAAAAGGAGAATAAATGTGTTGAAGAATTTTAATATGTAATGAGGCATTGAATTAAACTATGAGAATATAAAAGGTATTTATCATTTTTGTTTTTTTGGAAATCGCCACTAAATTACTTAATTTAGATTTAGACGGAATATGTAAAATTTTCGATTGTCTCATGTTCTTAAAAAAATGCACCACTTAGATTCAAACATATGATCTGGAGATCAGATCATGAATCATACATTACCAAGTCATGTCTCTTGAGGACAAAAAAAAAAAAAAAAGTATTTATCCTTCAAATGACAAATCTTTAAGGAAAGCAATCATCTTAAAAAATTTTATCAATGTTTTTGATGTTGCAACAGCGACCTACTTTTCGTTTTAATTTCTACAATGTTCCTAATTAAATTTTGTATAACACGTGTAACTATTGTTTACATCCGTGTAACCAATGGCAAAAAACAACCAAATGAGATGTTAATTATATCAAAGTATATTGTATCACATCTTGGGTGGGTTGGTTTGTCAAGTTTATTCGAATTTGATTCGGATCAGAAAAAATTCAGATTCAAATTAATAAAAATATGAATTTATATATATATTTTTAGGATTTATACGGATTTAGATCCGAATTCAAGTGTGTGTATATATTTATATAATAAAGGAGAATGATTGGAGGAAAGATAGTGTATCCAACGGCTCTCTTTATGTGGCTTAATTGACGACCCAGATCATTTCATTGGTAATTGGAGGAAAGAGAGTGAATTGATTGATGGAAATGGTCAAAATTTTCAAATTTTCAAATTAAAAAATAGAAAGTTAAAATAAAATCATTTAATTAAAAAATAAAATCATTTAATTCTGTAACACCGTGCCGTAGGCACGGGCAAATACTGTAACATCGTGCCATAGGCACGGCCAAATACTGTAACACCGTGCCGTAGGCACGTGCATCATTTAATTAAAATATAAAATCATTTAATTCTGTAACACCGTGTCGTAAGCACGAGCAAATACTGTAACACTGTGCCGTAGGCACGGGCCAAATACTGTAACACCGTGCCGTAAGCACGGGCAAAAACTAGTATATATATATATATAAAAGATAAGAAAAATTATTAAAAAAATATTTTTTAATGATTTTATTATAATTTTATATTTATATTTAGATTATTTTGGATGGATTTCTAATTATAAATATTGTTTAGATGTTAAATTGTGATTGTTTAGTTATGGATATTATTTTAAATATGTTGATGGTGTTTTCAAGCACTACAATATTTACAACAGCATGACAAAGGCAAAAGGGTAATTTCCTTTCTCTGGTTGACTTCATGGTCAGACCGACCACTTCATGGTCAGACCGACCACTTCATGGTCAGACCGACCACTTCATGGTCAGACCGACCACTTCATTATCAGACCGACCACATCCTGAAGAGACCGACCACTTTTGTTCAGATGACCGAGCATTAAAGAGGGCGGGAAAGACACTCTCAGCATAGAAGGATCGCCAGCCCCAACCTCATGCATGCCGACCAGATAGCAAGGCGTGTTCAGGAAGAGAGAGCCCCCTATCTTTTCGGATAATGAGACAAAATTATCCTACTATCACGGGAAAACTGGTGGAATTAGTATTTTGATAGGAGAAAAGGAGTAAAGGTAACTTGAAATTAGGAAACCTTGTAAGAAAAGGAGATTGGCTCAACTAGGAAGCCTTGTAGGAAAAGGAGTCTAAATTCTGTTATTATAAATAGGAGGGCAGGGCATGTGTAAAAGGATATCTAAAAAATCATCACAAGAGTGAGGGATTAGAATCATCAAGCTCCGATTTGTAAAAGCAAAGAAGAGACCCGAGGAGTGTATTTAAGTAATAAAAAGTACCACCCTGTTCTTGTCCGTGGACGTAGGTCGGATCCCAAAATCCACCGAACCACGTTAAATCTCTTTGTCGATTGGTGTGTTTTCCCGTCTCCCGCTAAATTGCTTTTGGTCCCCCATAACCAAACAAATTCACCGTTGAAGGAGGATTACCTCGGAGGTGATATTCCCATATTACCCCGAGACCAAAATCAGCCGTCAACAAAATATTCATAATAAAATAATTTAAAAATAAAATATAAAAATTGAGATTTTTTAATGATCCGAAAATCTATACGGATCATACTCACATTCCAATCTATATATTTATTTACGGATACAGAATAACAAAATAAATTACAAATTCAGATCCATAAGAATATAATATGAATTTGAATTCAGATATGTATCTTATCATCCCTAACATTTAGGACATATTTGTAAGCAACTTGATTGACTGAATTACATATATCATAGTATTGAAATAATCTTCTTATTTTTCAAAAATATATGAAATTCCCTCAAGTTTTCAAATTTAATGAAACTCTGACGTCAGATTAACGTCAAATCACATTCCTAAAGGCATTTCTTTCTCTCTCTTTTTTTTTTTCCTTTAATTTTTTTTTTTTTTTTAAAAATAATCTTATTTTGTTTGAAAGCTGTCGGTATTTTTGGAAGACATATTCACCTTAAAAAATGTGATTTGACTGTTAATATTTTTATATCAAGGGGGTTTCAATGAGTTTTAAAATTTGAGGGAATTTCGTTTATTTTTTATTTTTTATTTTTTAAGAAAAAGAGAATTTCGCTTATTTTTCCTATATTTAGTAATGTGTTTGGAGTAGTATGAATTTGGATAAGATTGTAAATAATTTTATTTGTAATTTAAAAAAAAAAGAAGTGATTACGTATTTATTTAGTTAATATCAGTTTAACTAAAATTCCTTATTTCAGGTTCAAATCCTCATATGAGTGTAAGGAAATTAGGTCATTTGGTTAATTTATTTATTTTTTAAAAAAAACTAAAATTATTTGAAAATGAAAACTAGTTAAGTATTTAAATAGTAATTTAATTTTAATTATTAAATAGCTACAAAAATTTATATATTTTAATATATTTATTTGTTATTTTTGTAATCAATGGTCAAATCACATTCCTAAAGGTAGTTCAGTATTTTTAAAATCATATTTTGTTGATATTTTTGGAAGACATAATTGTCGTTAAAGAGTGTGATTTGGCTGGTAATATTTTTAATATTAAGAGAATTTTAAAGAGTTTTAAATTTTGAGGAGTTTTCGCTTATTTTTGAAAAGGGGGTTGGAGTAGCATCAGATTGGATAAGAATATAACTAATTTTATTATTAATTTTTAAAAAAGAAAAATAGATATTTATTTAGTTAATATCAACTTAACTAAAATTTCTTGTGTGGAAAGAATATGCTTGATGTTCGAATCCTACTAATTTGAGTGGGAAAGAAATTAAGTTTCCATTTGGTTAAAAAAAAAATAATCTAAAATCAGTTCAGTTACGTATTAAAATAGTAATTTAATTTTAATTATTAAATATTTAAAAAATATATTATTTATTTTTAATATATTTATTTGTCATTTTTTAAATTAACGGTCAAAATCACATTCCTAAAAGTAGTTTTGTGTTTTTAAATTCACATTTTGTTGAAAAGCTATTGAAATTTTTGGAAGGCATAATTGTTCTTAAAGAATGTGTTTACGGCTGATTTTGGTCTCAGTGGCAATAAGAGTTTTTTACTCCCGAGACAATCCTCCTCCAACTGTGAATTTGTTTTGTTTATGGGAAACCAAAAGCAAATTTGGCAAAAGATAAGTAAATTCACCAATCAACAAAGAGATTTAACGTGGTTCGACGGATCAGATCTAACCTACATCCACGGGCACAGAACGGACGATGTTTTATTACCGAAATATGTTTCTCTAATCTGTTTTGTGTTTAAAAGTCTAATTCTCTCTTGTTCTCTTCTCAACTCTACCTTACAATCACAATTTCCCCTCCTATTTATAACAGCAAAGAAACAATTTTCATTTTCCCATAAGAATTCTTAGTCGAAACTACCTTCATTTCCTTTATCCTATTAGGACACTGACTTATCAACTTTTCCCCATGAAAGTAGGATAACTTATCTTCTTATCCGTAAGAATATGAAGCATATCTCGCCATATTCTCGGTCTTCATGAGGTCGGTCACAGTGGTCTTTTGAACTGAGAATGCTGCTATCAATCTGATAATGCCCGACCATCCGGTCTGGAGTGGTCGGTTACCGATCATAAAGTGCTCGGCCCCTTACTGTTGGCTTTTAGTGGTCGGGTCGGCATTAAAGATCTTGACCAAGAAGAGATTTACCTTTTTACCCCTGCTGTATTGTTTAAATATCATAGGGCCTGAAAACACCGCCAACAGAATGTAATTTGGCCGTTAATATTTTAATATCAAGGGGATTTTAATGAGTTTTAAATTTGATAGGGTTTCGCGTATTTTTGAACAATAAGAGGAGAATTTTGTTTATTTTCTCTATGTTTGGTGTAGTATCAGATTGGATAAGATTGTGAATAATTTTATTATTAATTTAAAAAAAAAAAAAAGTAAAATAGCTATTTATTTAGTTAATATCAATTTAATTAAAATTTCTTATGTGGAAAGAATATGTTCGATGTTCGAATCCGACTCATATGAGTGGGAAGGAAATTAGATTTTCATTTAGTTAATTTTTTGTAAAAAATAATTAAAAATAGTTCAAAATGAAAACTAGTTAAGTATTTAAGTAGTAATTTAATTTTAATTATTAAATATTTACACTTTATTTACATTTTAATATATTTATTTATCATTTTTTGACCTCTCCCTAACATGAAAGTAGGAAGGAAAAAAAATTGTTCAACCTATATTTTATTCCTCAACAAAACAAATATAAAAGTTTATTTGTATATGTTCCTATAATCATGGCAGTCGTAAAATTATCCTCGTAAAATTATCCTAAATATTTGGAGGTCTTGAGTGAATTTTTAAAATTATATTGATAAATGGTAAAATATATAAATTATAAGTCATATTATATATTTAAAATTTAAAATTTATTTAATTTGAGACCTGAATTAAAACCAAATTTTAATACCTTAACCAACTGTCTTAATCAACTATCCCTAAAATTGATGCGTATATAACTTTATAATTGAGATATTTTGTGGTTTGCCTCAATTCAATTTGCAAAGAAAAGTCAATTATTTTGAGATAGACGAACAATGTTACAAATTCTACAAATATCTTTAGTGTCACACTATCAACATTAATCGATCTGAACGACTTTTTTGGATGCAAGTTTATTGATTTATGACTTATTATATAACTTTTAATACTATATTTTTTACGTTATATTATTATTATTATAAGTCCCCAACGGAGAATGGCTGTGGCTTGATAATGAAAGACTCAAAATTTGATCTTCAGGTTCTGGGTTCGAATTCAGTGATATGTTTCTTGTAAGAGTCTGAGACAGCCGAAAGTTTTATCTACTCAACTTAAGCGCATAAGAGGTAATTTAGCCGTGAGATTTCCAACGATTTCAAAAAAAAAATTATTTTAAATCATACAATGTTTCACATCATAAATAAGTAGTCGTTGATAATTTGATACAAATTTGTTGTATTGTGACGATACCTACCATAATTCTTTCAGCAACAAGTTGGCTTTCAACAAAAAGTAACAGATCACTCGTTATAAAGGTTATGTGTTGGTATAATTTTTCAAACACAATTTTTATTCCTTGGTGGAATTTTTAGAAATAAAATTTTCAATAATTTAATTATTTGGTTGTCAATAAGAGTTTTTATTAAAAATTATAAAATTAATTTATTAGATATTTTTTTTAAAAAAATATATTACAAAAGAAATGAAATAATTAATTTTTTAGAAATAAAAACTAAAAAGAGTTTTTGACATTAGGAGAAAAAAACTATTTTGGTCAGTAGAAAATCCATATTAGGTGTGGACATTGACGGACTCATGAATAAATCTTAGAGGAGGCTATCCGCGGACTCGTGAATTAGTGTTAGAGTGAGTTGTTTTAAATAATGATATAATTCAATAAAAAAAATAAATAGCAACAATGAGTACTTTTTTTTTTTTTGAAATCCCGCCGTCAAATCATCTTATCCGGATTTAAGCGGAGAAGGTAAAACCTTCGGCTGTGCCAAATTTTTATAAAAAACGCACCCCCTAAATTCGAACCCATAACCTGAATACCAGATCTTGAGCCCTACACCACAAAGTCACGGTTAGGGTTGGTGCTCGGAGGGCCAATCCGGATCGTATTTATGTCTGATTCATGAATCCAAACAATATATTTTTTTCCATAATATTACTTATATATGGTCACACATCTTGTCTTTTATATACGTATTCGATCTAATATCGATTAGATTAAAACTAAATTCAATTTAGTGATATGTATATATATATTAGACAAAGACCCCAAGATTTACAACGTAGTGCGCAGTTACAACGTAATTTGTAGTTGACATTGAGAAGTGTCACTATAAGTTGTATATTCTCAAATAAAGTTTATGGTCAAAATTTACTAAGACGAGTCGGTTAGTAAAATCCGCTAAGACCAACACATGTCGTATATCGAGACTTGGTCCGATGGTTTATCCCAATGAACCATGAGCCTTAGGAAACTCGTATAGACGTATTAGTGTTTATTTGATAAAGCTTGTCACCTCCCTTTCCTTTCGTGCATTGTCTCTTTCCAATCGCATATCTTCTTTCATCTTTTCCATCCACTCCGTCGTCGAAGACCCAAAGCTCTATGATTTTTATCTTCCGCCATCGTCTTAGTGTGTTTGTTATTTTTTATACTGTTCTCGACAAACGACACCAACTATTAACGGCCGTTTTTCGTTCCAATGGTAATTTAGGAAATCAACATCTCGAACAAATCTCCATCAACAGTGAATTTGTTTGGTTAGTAGGGAACCAAAACAAACTTAACAAGCAGATAAATACTCACAAAGATAAGGATTTACATGGTTCGGCAGAGAGTGGCTCCAACCTATGTTCACGGGAGCAAATGAGGGTGTTTTATTACAAACGGTGTGATAAGATTTTGAAGGGTTTACCACCTCTCGGATCTTATACAAGTCCGTTACAAATCTCTTATATGGTCGAGTACCGATCAGATTTCTCTCTCTATCACTAAGTTTTAGAACTCTTTTACAGGTAGTGAGATGTGAAAATTGCTAACCATTGAATCTGTTGCTTCAACCCCTTCATATAGGCTCTTAAATCTACTATTTCACCAACCCATGACGTCAAATTTTTTCATCCCGTCATCATCGCCCCATGCTCTTTTTCCCCAACCACTCAGCAAACAGTTTCTCTGATATCTGATTCAACCATCCAATGTCAGTAGAAACTCATCCTTCCAACTATTTGGCCACTGCTACACGCTCTGTAGACGTGACAGCCTGTAGTTCACTGTCTCCGGCAGTGCTCCATTTGTCAGGGTCTCTTCCTAAGGAGAGTGGTTGAATAACTCCTGTCACATCAACCTTTCAGAGGATCAAACTTCCAAGTAGGGCACACGTCATATGCCTTCAAGCACAAAATTATTGGAGTTGGTGCTTGGAGCGCCAATCTGAACATTGTATTGTACATTTTATTATTCATTAATAAAATAACTATATTTTCATTTTATACCCTATTAATGATATTGTCATTATGCGTTTTAGATTGATGTATAGATATGCTAAGAATGACATCGACCTTAGAATATTCATGTAGTAATACTGGACACTAGGTGGTCTGACATTGAGATAAGTATTACTACTGTAAACTATTCTTAAAGTGTATATATATTCCTAGTCGTTGGTTTTGGAATACGGTCGAATTCATATAACCTATAAGACTAGCACATGTCGTATATTGAAATTTGAGTTTCAATGGTTTAACCCAAATGTACCATGAACTTTGGAAGCTTATATAGACATGTGGGTATTAGTTGGACCGAATACTGAATGACTTACATATGATTCCTAATAGTTGGAAGTACACACCACCGTTAATAGGAATCTCCTCGAGTCGAGTAGCACATGTAATCCTTTGAGTATATGATAACTTTGATTTTGTGTGAGATCCTACACACTTTGATACCATGTATGTCAGAAACCTTTCATGGTCTGGCCTCTAGATGTTCGTTGGGTGTGGACCGATGCACTCAGTAATCAAATGTGAAGCAAGATAGAATTCATCGGCATGTATGTGTACCATAAGTGGTTTAGGTATCCATGTGAGTAAAGTCACGATTCTTAAATCTTTGGCCAAAGTCGATCACCTTGGGTGGATCACATCAGTATGAAGAATCGTGGACATGTCGACATGAGATGTGCGCCTCGAAAACTTGACGGTATATTCTATGTTTCCTAAGAACAACTCGGTAACATTTGCCTCTGCACTAGGTCTACGTCTAAAAATAAAATTAAAGGTTAAGATCCAGATTTATCCGAAGCTTCTTACCATAATCATTATCGGACCAATTTATCTTGAAAATGATAGGGTCAATTTGTGGTTCAAAGGCTAAAAATTGGTCAATTAAATCATGGGCAGTTCTGGCAGTGAAGATGATATATTTACAGGTTTTGACACGAACCCATTTCTCCGGGCATCATCAAGAAACACACAAAGAAAATCATAAAATCCATCAACGTTAAACAGTCCAATTGGTTTCTGGTGTATGTTCAAGTTCGCCCAAGATAACACTATAAAACTTTCCTCCATCGTGCCCAAGCCACCTGGAAAAGCAATAAAAGCATCAGCACGATTAATCATTTCAACCAGTCGTTCAGACATACCTGGCACGATAAGTTCCTCTCCATTTGATGGTCCTATAAAATTCGCCTCTGCCAAAGGTTTTGGGATGATTCCAAGAACTTGACTACCTCCTTCATGTACAGCCCTTGAAACGTACCCCATTAGTCCAAGATAACCACCACCATATATGATGAGTGGTAAATCTATCACTATTTCCCACTCACTTAACCTAATATTTTGTATAGTTTCTTGAGTCTTGTGAACGTTTTGATGTATTTTGTGTTATTTTGCAGATAAATAAAGTTTAGGAAGCATCGGAGACAATTTTGGGGAAAAATGGACAAAATTGGATAAAAGGGCAAAATCGTCATATCGGCGTCGCGACGCTAAAGCATTGTGCGTCGCGACGCCCAGCATGCACCAGACTTGCTAACTTGCGCCGTGGACACATGGACCAATCAGAGAAATTTGCTAACATGCACCAGACTTGCTAACTTGCGCCGTGGACACATGGACCAATCAGAGAAATTTGCTAACATGCGCCGATCATGCTATCTTGCACCGTGCCACGTGTCGCTATCACAACAGAGACGCTAAAATGCACCGGTGCCACGTGTCGTGATCTAACGGTGCCGACAATCGCCCTCCACACGTCACAATGATGTCACTAATGACGTCATGAACAGTGCCACGTCATCGGATAAGAATCTGAGTCGGTGAATCAGCAAGTGACACGTGTCACTGTAGCTGGCGTCGCGACGCTGAACTGTTCCAGCGTCGCGACGCTGGACCCCTATCCGCGCCTATAAATAGAGCTCGAAATTTCAGATTTCATTGTACCATCCTCTCCCATTTCTTTGATGTAAATAGGGAGTTCTTCTCTCTCTAAATTTCTTTTAATTTAGTTTTGTAATTACGTTCTGTAATAATAGTAATTTTACTTTTGAATAGTAATAGTAATTTATTTTTACCTTTTACTTTTTACAGTTTTTACTATTCAATCATGAGGAGGTAACTTCCCTATGCTAGGGTGAAAGATAATTCTTTTACTATTACTATTTAGATTAATCTCCCTTAAAAATAATATATTTACTATTTAAAATTTGACTTAATCAGGATACCGCCAGATTGGTCGGTTGGTAATAAAATTCCTTTTCCGCCTTTATGGCTGGTTTTATTTTGGTTCCGCCTTTATGGCTGGTTTACTTTGGTTCCGCCTTTATGGCTGGTTTACTTTGGTTCCGCCTTTATGGCTGGTTGGACTTAAATTGACTTAATCAGGTTACCGCCTATATGGCTGGTTGGTAATAATCACAAGTTTATATATTATTTTACTGGGAGATATCTAAATAAGTAGAAGTAGAAATAATTACTTTTACCTTAGCATTTTATTTTATTTTACTTTTAAGCTTTTACTTTACTGCAATTACTTTTCAGCACTGTTACTTTATGGTTTTTACTTTTAAGTTTTTACTAGCCCTAGTTATGTGTCATAACTAAGTTAGTTATCTAGGGTTGTGATGAAATCCAATATCACCGGTTTATAAGGGTTAGATTATAGTTTGAGTAATATAAAGATTTATTTATTGAGTTTTAATCTTAATACTCTTTAATTAACTGGCCATTAATTAAATTGATTAGGTAAACTTAAAATGAACTAGATGGGATTTTAAGTTTAAGACCTTAGACTCAATAGCCCACGATCTTCCTTAAGGATATATAACCCTTTAATAGATTTCCTTACATGATAGGAATATACCTGTCGGGCGGGGGTAGCCATAATTGGAACTTAATCTTAATGAATCTAGGTAATTTGGTTGACATAGACATATGGTTCAATTGGATTATACTAGGTATTTGTAATTGACAATCGGAAGAGGCTTTTACATAATTTAGTGTTCCAGGTTAATAAATCAATATTTTACCCAACTATAAGATAATCACTTCATCTTTAATTAATATTGGAATAAATCACAACCCTAGAAAGTTTTTAATATTGAATTTTCTTAAAATCTACCTTCGAACAATTTTATTTACTTGTCTTTAAATTTAGAATCGTTGCCATTTCAAATCAATTAAACAACCTATTAGATACTAGTAATCATTTGACCTCATAAAATTAATAGTTTAGGTATTAAGTCCTCGTGGGATCGATACTTTTTATACTACTTGAACGATACGTGCGCTTGCGTTATACGCGTGTGTTTGCACCGGTCAAGTTTTTGGCGCCATTGCCGGGGACTTATTTATCTTTTATTATTAATTTAGGGGTTAGATACGTTACTTGTATCTAATTTTCTTTTTACTTATTGTTATTGTTTTCTTGTGTTTCAGGTTCTCAGAAACTTCATGAGACGAACCAGAAGCTTTGAACTCCGACCGCTTGACCCAGAAATTGAAAGAACTATCAGACAGTTGAGAAGGGAAATGCGAGAAGCCCAAGAAGCTTTAGACATGGAACCTGAACCTTTGGAGGTTGCACCACCAATTCCCATTCGAGACAGAACCATTCCGGTGGTTGACAGACTCATTTCATGTATTGTACTTCCTCCATTACCAGCAAATGCGGGTGACATCAAAACTTGCATTCAGATGATTCAGCAGTCAGTTCAGTTTGGAGGAAATGCAACTGAAGATCCTAATGCCCATATCAGCAACTTCCTGGAAGTTTGCGGCACTTTCAATTACAACCGAGAAGCTGAAGAAGCAATGAGACTGCGTGTCTTCCCATACTCCTTGAAGGACAGAGCTAAAGCTTGGCTACATTCATTACCAGCAGGTTCTATCACAACATGGAACACTTTAGCCACCAAATTTCTTGCAAAGTACTTTCCACCAGCCAGAACCGGAAAACTGAGGAATGACATCACCTCCTTTGTGCAACAAGACTCAGAAACTCTCTACGAAGCTTGGGAAAGGTACAAAGATTTACTCCGGAAATGTCCACACCATGAGATTCCAAAATGGCTTCAAGTCCAAACATTCTATAATGGACTTTCTGGAATAATGAGAACCACAATAGATGATGCTGCTGGAGGAGCTTTAATGGCAAAATGAGAAGATCAAGCCTGTGAACTAATTGAAGAAATGGCTAACAACAATTCCTTGTGGCCAACTGAAAGGAGCATGATCCAAAGAATTACAGGAATTTATGAAAGTGGAGCTAATACAGCAGTCAACACCAAGCTAGATCAGATATGCAAATTCATGGAGACTCTTACCACTGGATCCACAAGTTCACCATATGGAGGAGCACCAGAATCAAACCAACTTGAAGAAACGGTGAATTTTGTCAACAATTTCAACAGACAGGGGAACAATCCATATTCCAACACCTGCAACCCAGGGTGGAGGAATCATCCTAATTTTTCATGGAGCAACAATTCAGGCCAACAGCGGAACTATCCATCACATGGATTTCAGCAACAGAACAAAGGCCAGGAGCAGGCAAATGAACCAGGAATAGCAGAAGTGATGGCTCAACTAAAAAAATATGATGCTATCTTTCAGAGCCAATCGGCTTCCATCAAAGCACTGGAGAATCAAATCGGACAACTGGCCAATGCTCAGAGTTACAGACCGCCAGGTACCCTTCCTAGCAACACAGAGCCAAATCCAAGGAACATGGGGAATGAGCAATGTCATGCCATCATATTAAAAAACGGTACTGAAATCAACAAAGATGTTGGAGCCAAAACAGCTGCTGAGGAAGTTCCAAAAGATGCAGTTCCACAGATGGAAGAAAAAGAAGCAAAGGAAAAAGAAAAAGAACATATCACTCCACCTCCACCTTTTCCTCAACGTCTTCAGAAAAACAAACTGGACAAGCAGTTTGCTCGATTCCTGGAGATATTCAAAAAGCTGCACATCAACATCCCATTTGCAGAAGCCTTGGAACAAATGCCCAGCTATGTCAAATTCATGAAAGACATTCTGTCACGAAAATGGAGATTGGGAGATTACGAGACAGTAGCATTGACAGAAGAATGCAGTGCCATCATCCAGAGAAAACTTCCCCTAAAATTGAAAGATCCTGACAGTTTCACCATTCCATGCATCATAGGAGAACATAACTTCGGTAAAGCTTTGTGTGATTTAGGTGCAAGTGTTAACTTAATGCCTTTTTCCATTTACAGGAAACTGCAAATCGGAGAAACAATGCCTACCTCAGTCTCACTGCAACTTGCTGATCGAACGCTCGTATTTCCAAGAGGTGTAGTTGAAAATGTGCTGGTAAAAGTTGATAAATTCATTTTTCCAGCAGATTTTATTGTCCTTGACATGGAGGAAGACGCAGATGTGCCAATCATCATTGGGAGACCATTCTTGGCTACAGGTCGGACCATTATTGATGTACAGAAAGGAGAACTAACCATGAGGGTACATGACCAAGAAGTAACATTCAATGTTTTCAAAGCCATGAATTTCCCAGATGATGAAAAGAAGGAGGAATGTTTCAGACTTGATGTGATACACCGTACCATCCAGAACTCTGACGTAAAACAAAGTTCTACTAACAAACCTAAGGCATGTCAATCGCCTGTGGAGACTGAAGATAAAGGGTTTTGTGCACTCGAAAAGCCAAGTCTTGCCATACAAGCAACAGAAAAGAAACAGTTCCACCAGCTCAATGAATTAGAGGAATTTCACATTCAGCCTTTTGAAAATGCCAAATTGTACAAAGAAAAGGCCAGGAAAAGACATGATGAGAAGTTAGTACGCATACAACTGGAACCAGAGCAGAAGGTACTGTTAAACAAATCAGGAGTGAAATTCTTCCCATGGAAGTCAAAATCAAGGTGGTCTGGACCATTTGTGATCACTCAGGTTTTACCATATGGAGCTGTTGAGTTACTGGATCCCAATACCAACAACACATTCAAGGTTAACAGTCAGTGTGTCAAGCACTATTGGGGAGAATCATTTGAGCGACAAAAAGAAAGTGTCACACTTTCAGATCCAGCATAAACGTTCGAGCAGTCACGTCTAGCTGACGACTTTAAACTTAGCGCTCGCAGGGAGGCAACCCATGCAATTTTTATATATATTGTGATTTGGTGTGATTTAATTTTGTGTGTTTAGTTTTTGCAGATTAAGTCATTTTAAGATGGAAGAAGCTCTCGCAAATCTTCACAAGCAATTTCCTTCTCTCCCTCAAAAATCTCTGATGAAAGTCTACAAAGCTCGCTTGGAACGGATGAGGTTATTGACGATCTATGGTGTTCCCAATGACATTCGTTGGGTAATTGAAGCATGAGTCCGATTGGCAGGTGAGTCTTCTGACTCTTTTATTTCACATCTGTCTGGTTTTGGAAGAAGCACCTATGCAAAGAAACGAAGAGCTAAGCAAATAGGTGTTTGTTACAAATGTGCACGATGGAATTGTAATACTCGTTGTCGTTCTTTAGGAATGATGTCTGATAATCGCGAAGACAAAATTAAATTCATTAGGGATGGCTTGAGTAAGGAGTCTTTAGATGATATATCTTCGACTCTTGAGACGCATCCCAGTGGATATGTTCACATAGCCTTTCGCAAATTACATACACAATTTCAAAAAGAAAGACAACAATTAAGTCTTGGGAATCTGACTAAAAAAGACCATGTTTGCCAATTTATAAGAAAATTGGATGGGAAGCTTGTCCCTGACGCATAGACGTTAATCAAGCTGTAAATTCTTGTACATATTATATCTCTTTGTCTTTTCTAATAATTGTGATTTGTTTTGTTGTTTTCTTTTATTTCCTCCGACAGGATCCAGATCTTGTTGACTATCACGATCTATTTTACTATTTTGCTACTAATCGTCCTTCGGAAGATACTTGTGTTATTTTTGCTCACCCTTTTCAGGTATTATAAATTCAACTCATCATTGCACTTTTGAAGACATCCAGAGTAAAAAATGGAAGCCACTTCAAGAAGACGAGTTGAAAACATTTGTGTGTTTTGCGGTAGTACTGTTGGTACTAAACCACAATACATAGAAGCAGCACAGGAATTGGGTCGAGTCTTAGCTGCAAGGAATATGCACTTAATATATGGCGGAGGTAATCTCGGACTTATGGGGATCGTTTCAAAGGCCGTACAGGAAGGAGGCAGTCACGTTTTGGGAATCATCCCAAAACCCTTGGCAGAGGCAAATCTTATTGAACCATCAAACGGAGAGGAACTGATCGTGCTAGGTATGTCTGAAAGACTAGTGGAAATGATTAACCGTGCTGATGCTTTTATTGCTTTGCCAGGTGGCTTGGGCACATTGGAGGAAATTTTTATTGTACTATCTTGGGAAAACCTGAACATACACCAGAAACCAATTGGGCTGTACAACGTTGATGGGTTTTATGATTTTCTTTGTGTGTTTCTTGATGATGCTCGGAGAAATGGGTTCATATCAAAACCTTTAAAAGAACTCCTATTTACTGCCAGAACTGCTCCAGATCTAATTGACCAACTCATAGCCTATGAACCAAAAGTTGACCCTATCATTTCAAAGATAAATTGGTCTGAGGACGATCGTGGTAAGAGGCGTCGAATTAATTTGGATCTTAACCTTTAATTTCCTGTAAAATTTCAGCGAACCAGGTATTATCTTCTAAACTATTCTTCTACTGTTTAAGACATTGGGGACAATGTCTCATTTAGGTTTGGGGGAGGAAATTAGTTGATTAATATCTTGTTTTTAGTTGTATGTTGTTTTTGTTTTTGTTCCAAATTTTTCAAAAAAAATACAAAAAAATTGAAATTTTTTCAAAAATTACAAAAATATTTTGTGTTTTTTGTGGTTTTGTTTTGACTAAAAAGGTGAAATTGGTAAGAGATGGCCGAGTAAGGAATTTCTACTCCTGAGACGTATCTCAAACCTATTTCGAAACAAGTTAATTTTTGTTTATTTCCTTTTAAATTATTTAATTTGTGAATTCTCCATAAAATTGACTAAAATGAATCTTCATATGCTCAGTTGGCAGGTATTATCAACATACATAGTAACATACAGACATGAGCTAAAATTGAAAAGTCTGTAATATTCAGTGCTCTAGTTTAATTGGAGGAAGCATCTCAAAAAGCAATGGAGTAAAATAAATAAATAAATAAATAAATCTGAGATCCGAGTTATTAAGTCTGTAAGGGTGTTTTAACACCTAGTGCCCTAAAACCAACTGGTTTGGGAGTCACTGACCCAAAGCTCACTACATGGATCAAAGATGCTGCAAAAATATATATATCTGAAGTCTGAGTAATTAAGTCCGTAGGGGTGTCTTAACATCTGGTGCCCTAAAGCCAACTGGTTTGGGAGCCACCGACCCAACACTCGTTACATAGATGGAAGATATTGTATATAAATAAAAAATAGAGAAAAAATCAAAGAAAAAAAATCATAAAAATCAGAAAAATTATTCCATTGCTACAAAAAGGTGTGAAATCTGATAGAACTTTAGGACAAAAATATTACTCTCTTATCAACTGCACTTATGAATGTTGTGGGCAAAAATGAGTTGATTAATATTTTGTTGGCTGTGTATATGGAGAATGGTAAATATAATCGGAGAATTTACTTATTCGGTAATTTAAAAAGAAATAAAACAACTAGTAACTTGGAGTAGAAGTTTCACCTGATTAGTCACTAACTTCTTTATTCTCTTTTCGCTTGTCTTTTTGCTTTTGTGTGCATTTGTTTTACTACCTTTTTACTTTTGTAAAATGTTTGTGGGTATCATTGCTGTAAACCCTCACGAGACTAAAACTCGTCCATTAGGGACACCTAGGGGTTTAAAGGCTTGTTGCATATGGTAAATGCAACCGTGATCCCTACGAAAGTGGCTTAGTTAATTTATTTATGTTATTTTATTCTATGTTTTGCTCGAGGACTAGCAAAATGTTAGGTTTGGGGGTGTGATGAGTGGTAAATCTATCACTATTTCCCACTCACTTAACCTAATATTTTGTATAGTTTCTTGAGTCTTGTGAACGTTTTGATGTATTTTGTGTTATTTTGCAGATAAATAAAGTTTAGGAAGCATTGGAGACAATTTTGGGGCAAAACGGACAAAATTGGACAAAAGGGCAAAATCGTCATATCGGCGTCGCGACGCTAAAGCCTTGCGCGTCGCGACGCCCAGCATGCACCAGACTTGCTAACTTGCACCGTGGACACATGGACCAATCAGAGAAATTTGCTACCATGCGCCGCTGCTAACATGCGCCGATCATGCTATCTTGCGCCGTGCCATGTGTCGCTATCACAACGGAGATGCTAAAATGCGCCGGTGCCACGTGTCGTGATCTAACGGTGCCGACAATCGCCCTCCACACGTCAGCGTGATGTCACCAATGACATCATGAACAGTGCCACATCATCGGATAAGAATCTGAGTCGGTGAATCAGCAAGTGACACGTGTCACTGTAGCTGGCGTCGCGACGCTGAACTGTTCCAGCGTCGCGACGCTGGACCCCTATCCGCGCCTATAAATAGAGCTCGAAATTTCAGATTTCATTGTACCATCCTCTCCCATTTCTTTGATGTAAATAGGGAGTTCTTCTCTCTCTAAATTTCTTTTAATTTAGTTTTGTAATTACGTTCTGTAATAATAGTAATTTTACTTTTGAATAGTAATAGTAATTTATTTTTGCCTTTTATTTTTTACAGTTTTTACTATTCAATCATGATGAGGTAACTTCCCTATGCTAGGGTGAAATGTAATTCTTTTACTATTACTATTTAGATTAATCTCCCTTAAAAAAAATATATTTACTATTTAAAATTTGACTTAATCAGGATACCGCCAGATTGGTCGGTTGGTAATAAAATTCCTTTTCCGCCTTTATGGATGGTTTATTTTGGTTCCGCTTTTATGGCTGGTTTACTTTGGTTCCGCCTTTATGGCTGGTTTACTTTGGTTCCGCCTTTATGGCTGGTTGGACTTAAATTGACTTAATCAGGTTACCGCCTATATGGCTGGTTGGTAATAATCACAAGTTTATATATTATTTTACTGGGAGATATCTAAATAAGTAGTAGTAGAAATAATTCCTTTTACCTTAGCATTTTATTTTATTTTACTTTTAAGCTTTTACTTTACTGTAATTACTTTTCAGCACTGTTACTTTATGCTTTTTACTTTTAAATTTTTACTAGCCCTAGTTATGTGTCATAACTAAGTTATCTAGGGTTGTGATGAAATCCAATATCACCGGTTTATAAGGGTTAGATTATAGTTTGAGTAATATAAAGATTTATTTATTGAGTTTTAATCTTAATACTCTTTAATTAACTGGCCATTAATTAAATTGATTAGGTAAACTTAAAATGAACTAGACATAGGGATTTTAAGTTTAAGACCTTAGACTCAATAGCCCACGATCTTTCTTAAGGATAGATAACCCTTTAATAGATTTCCTTACAGGATAGGAATATACCTGTCGGGCGGGGGTAGCCATAATTGGAACTTAATCTTAATGAATCTAGGTAATTTGGTTGACATAGACATATGGTTCAATTGGATTATACTAGGTATTTGTAATTGACCATCAGAAGAGGCTTTTACATAATTTAGTGTTCCAGGTTAATAAATCAATATTTTACCCAACTATAAGATAATCACTTCATCTTTAATTAATATTGGAATAAATCACAACCCTAGATAGTTTTTAATATTGAATTTTCTTAAAATCTACCTTCGAACAATTTTATTTACTTGTCTTTAAATTTAGAATCGTCTCCATCTCAAATCAATTAAACAACCTGTTAGATACTAGTAATCATTTGACCTCATAAAATTAATAGTTTAGGTATTAAGTCCTAGTGGGATCGATACTTTTTATACTACTTGAACGATACGTGCGCTTGCGTTATACGCGTGTGTTTGCACCGGTCAATATACTAGGTGCATATTCCTTTTAGCTATGACTCTACCCAATTCTTGTGCTGCCTCAACATACTTTGGTTTAGATCCAATACTAGTACCGGAAAACACACAGATGCTTACAACTCGTCTTCTTGAAGTTACTTCCATTTTTTTATTGTGTATTTCTTTCTCAAATCTAGATGGCTTCAAGAGTGCAATAACGAGCTGAATTTATAGAACCTGAAAAAGGTGAGTAATAATAACACTAGTACCTGCCAAATGACAATTATTAACTAAACAATAAAATATATCGTGAAAGTCAAAAAGTATGGATCCTGTCGTAGAAAATAAAAGAAAATACCAAAATAAATCACAATTATTAGATAAAAGACAAAGAGATAATAATATTTATAAGAAGTAACGACTTGATTGATATCTATGCGTCAGGGACAAGCTTCCCATCCAATTTTCTTATAAATTGGCAAACAGGAGCTTTTAAAGTCAGATTCTCGAGACTTAAATGTTGTCTTTCTTTTCGAAATTGTGTATATAATATGTGAATTGTGTGATGCACATATCTACTGGGATGCATCTCTAGAGTCAATGATATGTCATCCAAAAACTCCTTACTCAAGCAATCCTTAATGAATTTAATTTTATTTTCACGGTTATCAGACACCATTCCTAAAGAACGACAACGAGTATTTCATGTCATGCGTGCACATTTATAGCAAACACTCATTCTTTTATCTCTTCTTTTCTTAGCATAGGTACTTCTTCCTAAACCAGACAGATATGAAGTAAAAGAGTCGGATGACTCACCTGCCAATCGGACTCGTGCTTCAATAATCCAACGAATGTCATTAAGAATACCTTTGATTGTCAGAAGTCTCATTCGTTCCATGCGAGCTTTGTAGACTTTCATCAGAGAGTTTTGAGGGAGAGAAGGAAATTGCTTGTGAAGATTTGCGAGAAAGTCTTTCATCCTAAAATGTAACTTTACTTACAAAATTTAAACACACAAAAATAAAACACATCAAATCTTAATATATACACAAATTGTATGGGTTGCCTCCCTGCTAGCACTAAGTTTAACGTCGTCAGCTAGACATGACTGCCCGAATGTTAGGCTGGATCTGAAAGTGTGACATTTTCTTTTTGTCGCTCAAATGATTATCCCCAGAGTGCTTGACACGCTTGCTTTTAACCTTGAATGTTTTATTGGAGTTGGGATCATGTAACTCAACGGCTCTATCTGGTAAAACTTGGGTGATTAAGAACGGAACCGACCACCATGATTTTAACCTCCAAAGGAAAAATTTCAACCTTGATTTGCTGAACAATACCCGCTGCCCCGGTTCCAGTTGTATGCACACTAATTTCTCATCATGTCTCTTCTCGGCCTTTTCTTTGTAAAGTTTAGCATCCTCAAAAGGTTGTATGTGAAATTCCTCCAATTCATTGAGTTGGTGGAACCATTTCTCTTCAGTTGCTTGCAGTTCAAGATTTAACTTGTTCAGTGTGCAGTACGATTTATCTTCAAGCAGATGACATGCTTTAAGTTTGTCAGTTGAACTTTGCTTTTCATCTGAGTTCTGGACGGTACCATCTATCACATCAAGTCTGAAATATTCCTCATTCTTTTCATCATTCGGGAATTCCATGGCTTTGAAAATATTGAATTTTACTTCTTGGTCTTGTACCCTCATGGTTAGTTCTCCTTTTTGTACATCAATAATGGTTCGACCTATAGCTAAGAATGGTCTCCCGAGGATGATGGGCACGTCTTCGTCTTCCTCAATGTCAAGGATAATAAAGTCTGCTGGGAGAATGAGTTTGTCGACTTTGACCAGCACATTTTCAACTACACCTCTCGGAAATGTGAGCGATCTAGCAGCAAGTTGCATAGAGACTAAGGTGGGCATTGCTTCTCCAATTTGCAGTTTCCTGTAAATCGAAAAAGGCATCAAGTTAACACTAGCTCCTAAATCACACAAAGCCTTACCGAAGTTGTGTTCTCTTATGATGCAAGGGATGGTGAAACTGCCAGGATCTTTCAACTTTGGGGGAGGCTTCCTCTGAATGATGGCGCTGCATTCTTCTGTCAATGCTACTGTCTCGTAATCTCCCAATCTTCTCTTCCATGATAGAATGTTTTTCATGAATTTGACATAGCTAGGCATTTGTTCTAACGCTTCTGCAAATGGAATGTTGATATGCAGTTTTTTAAAGATTTCCAGAAATCGAGCAAACTGTTTGTCTAATTTATTTTTCTGGAGACGCTGTGGAAAATGTGGAGGTGAAGTGAATCTTTCTTGATCATTTTCTTTTGTCTTTTTGTCCTCCATCTGTGGGTTTGCTTCACTGCTTTCTTTTGGAACTTCCTCAGTGGATGCCTTGATTCTAACATCTTTGTTGATTTCAGTACCGTTTTTCAAGGTGATGGCATGACATTGCCCATTCCCCATGTTCCTTGGATTTAGTTCCGTATTGTCAGGAAGGGTACCTTGCGGTTTGTAACTCTGAGCATTGGCCAGTTGTCCCATTTGATTCTCCAGTGTCTTCAAAGATGTTGCTTGGCTTTGAATCAATGCTGCTTGAGATTGAAACATAGCATCATATGTTGCTTGTTGCTTTTTCATTTGGGCCAGCAATTCTGCCATTCCTGGTTCTTTTTCATACTCCTAACCTTTGTTTTGCTGTTAGAATCCAGGTGGTGGATTGTTCATTTGCCCTGAATTGTTGTTCCATGCGAAATTGGGATGATTCCTCCACCCTGGGTTGTAGGTGTTGGAATATGGATTGTTCCTATGTTTGTTGAAATTGTTGACATAGTTTACCGTCTCATCATGTTGGTTTGTTTCTGGTGCTCCTCCATATAGTGAACTTGTGGATCCAACATTACCTTGCATGCTAAGATTTTCAATGAATTTGCATATCTGATCCAACTTGGCATTCATTGCTGTGTTGGCTCCAACTTCGTAAATTCATATAATTCGTTGGATCATGCTCCTTTCTGTTGGCCACAAAGAGTTGTTGTTGGACATTTCTTCGATTAGGTCCCAGGCCTGATCTTCTCATTTTTCCATTAACGTTCCTTCAGTAGCAGAATCAATTGTGGTTTTCATTAGTCCAGAAAGTCCATTATAGAAGGTTTAGACTTGTAGCCACTTTGCAATCTCATGGTGAGGACATTTTCTGAGCAACTCCTTGTATCTTTCCCAAGATTCGTAGAGGGATTCTGAATCATGTTGTACAAAGAATATGATGTCATTCCTCAACTTTGCAGTTTTGGCTGGGGGAAAGTATTTTGCAAGGAATTTGGTGGCAAGAATGTTCCAAGTTGTTATGGAACCTGCTGGTAGTGAGTGTAGCCAAGCTTTAGCTCTGTTTTTCAAGGAATATAGAAAAACACACAGTCTCATTACTTCTTTAGCTGCTCGGTTGTAATTGAAAGTGCCACAAACTTCCAGGAAGTTGCTGATATGGGCATTAGGATCTTCAGTTGCATTCCTCCCGAACTGAACAGATTGTTGTATCATCTGAATGCATATTTTGATGTCACACGTATTTTCTGGTAAGGGAGGAAGTACAATGCATGAAATGAAGTCGTCAACCACCAGAATAGTTCTGTCTCGAATGGGAATTGGTGGTGCAACCTCCAAAGGTTCATTTTCCATGTTGATCAGTGTTTATTGACCTTCAAGCCTTTCCCTTCTACACTGTCTGATTGTTCTTTCAATTTCCGGGTCAAGCGGTCTGAGAACCTGAAACACAAGAAAACAAAAATAATAAGTAAAAATAAATTAGACACAGGTAAATGTATCTAACCCAAAAATTAATAGTTAAAGATAAATAAGTCCCCGACAACGGCGCCAAAAACTTGATCGGTGAAATCACTCACGTAACGCAAGCGCACGTATCGCTCAAGTAGTATAAAATGTATCGATCACACGAGGACTTAATACCTAAGCTATTAATTTAAGAAGCCAAATGTTTACGAGTATCTAATAGATTGGTTGTTTGATTGGATGATGATTTTAAATTAAAGACAAGTAAATAAAATAGTGCGAAAATGAATTAAAGGAAAATTCAATATTATAAAATTATCTAGGGTTGTGAGTCCTTCCAATATCTTTTAAAGATGAAGTGGTTATCTCATGTTGTGCAATATATTGGTTTATTAACCTAGAACATGAAAATATGCAAAAGCCTCTATCAATGGTCAGATGAAAATACCCAGTTTAACCCAATTAATCATATGTCTATGTTAACCAAGTTACCTGAATTCATTAAGATTAAGTTCCAATTGTGGCTACCCCCGCCCGACAGGTATATGTCTATCTTGGAAGGAAATCTATTAGGGGGTATCTAATCTTTAAGGGAGATCATGGGCTATTAAGTCTAAGGCTGAAACCTAAAATTCATTCCTCAAGTTTATTTTAAGTTTACCACATCAATCTTATTAATGGCCAGTTAACAAGAAGCATTAAGCTTAAGACTTAATAAATAAACCTTTATTTTACCCAAGATACAAAATAACCCCTTATAAACCGGTGATATTGGAATCCATCACAACCCCAGATATGGTATTTAGTTACAAAATATATCTACGACTAGTAAAAGCTTAAATAAAGTAAATGACATAAAGTAAAACTTGGAAATTAAAAAGGTAAATAAAGCAATAAAGAAAATGATAGGGTTTAGATGATCTACTGTTATTACTTCTATTTTAAATATCTCATTTATTATAATATATAAACTTTGCATGACATTACCAACCGACCATATAGGCGGTGTCCTAATTAAGTCAGATTTATGATTAATTCCAATCGACCATAAAGGCGGTATCCAATTTAGTCAGGTTAAAATCAATTTAATTAAGTCCAACCGACCATAAAGGCGGTATCCCATTAAGTCAGGTTTTAAAGAGTTTATATATTATAATTAAGGGAGATTAATCTAAATATTATTAATAAAAGATTTACCCTTCACCCCGGCAGAGGGGAGTTACCCCCTCATACTGAAAAGTAAAATAAAGACTGAAAAGTAAAATAAAGAAAGAACTATTGCGTAAAATAAAAAATTAAATACAGAAAGCTGTAAATAAACAAACAAGATACAATATACTCAGTATTCTTAAGGAAATCCCAGAAGAATGTATGAATTTTACAAATGAAATGGCTTGATATTTATAGGCAAAATTTTTCCTTCACCAATTTCTCCACTAATTTCTCCATCAAACATGGCACCAAACATGGCACAAAATATGGCACACACTTCCGGATGGTTTATCAATTTCGGTAATGAAAACTTCCGAATTCGAAATTATTATGAACGTCAAAGTGGTAAATCTTTGAGTCTTCTTTAATCTGGAACTTGAATCACCTCAATCTGATATCGGAGTAGAAAGTTATGGCCAAAATACGACAATTACACAAAGTTAAAATTTTCGAAATTGTATTTCGTTAGAACGCCATTTCAAGTTTCCAACCTCCAAAATCCAATTGTCAAGTCCAGTTTTTGTCCTTATTTGTTTCACATTTAGTCATGATTGATTTCATTGAGTCCTAAAATTTTATTTATCTGCAAAACACATAAAACACATCAAAACATTCATAAAACTCGAGAAACCATACACAATATTAGGTTAAAAGGGCGGTAAATAGTGATATATTTTCCGCTCATCAATCTTCAGAGGCCACGATGGATAGGTGGATGGAGATGATGAAGGAGAACTTACAGATAGAAAAGGAGAGAACTCGAGCCTTCCTGGAGGCCATGATGGAGAGAATTGAAAAGTTGGAAGAAGGAGCGGCGAGAGAACAAACTCTGGTAGGACTTAGTCGAAGGATGAATGATATCGCCAATAGTAAGAGGCTAGCCGCTATAGAAAATGAGCAAAAGACTAAGAAAAGGAAGAGACCATGACCAACCCAGCAGAAGCTCAAGATTATATGGGACGCAATGTATACTGCCCTCAGTAGGCCTTTGTCACAAATAGCTTGGGAGATGTGGGACAAGTGCCTATTGAATAAACCAGACTCGAGGAAGTTTTCAAATTAGAAAAGAAACAACAAGGCTTATTGTATGCACCATAATGCAAATGGACATACCACGGAGAATTGCAAGGACCTGCAGGAGTAGATGGAGAACCTGGTGAGGAACGACTACCTCAGTGAGTATGTTGATCATGAGGTCATGAGGATGAGGCATCACCAGTAGCAATGTCACCAGGTCGGGTACTTATCACTTGGAGCAGTTGGATGGTACCCGGCTCAAGAAGCCCTGGAATGCGGAGATGTTACAGAATTACTTCCAATAAAGTCTCTCTTAGAATCACCCTCAAAGAGTTGTAAGATGGGTAGTAGATCCCCTAAATATGAATAAAACTTTCTCTTTCTTAGATAAAAACTTATTTATCCATGCTTGTTTATTGTTTAAGTGGGAAAAATATATTTAATATTCTTGGGAGATGCTCGTGATCGGAATATGTGAAGGGGTGTTATTATCAAACTCCCGGGCTGGAGCGTCAATGCCCCATGACTTGCACCTTCGATGAATTCAGAATGCATGAAGAGGTGAAGGACATATGGGAAAAACACGAACCCCATGTGGCACGCTAATCCATGGTGTCAATATTAAACCCCCGGGGTAGAGCGTCACTACCCAAAGACTTGCATCTTTGGGGAGCTTAAGCGTATAGACCTACATGATGTTTGGCTCCTCAGGTATCTATAGCACGCTCGGTGAAATAGTCGATGCGGCGCTTGGTGCCCCTAGGTAATCGTCACATGCACGGATTGAAGACAGCTGAGATACTATGGTATCGTTGAAGGTGCATAACACGGGGAATGACAGAGAGCCTCCGTGGCTTTTGTAGCCTCGGGATGTGTCTAACACAGGGAGAGAGACTACCCCGTGGCATTGGCCATCCCATTTCGGATCCGTATGAGCATAGCACGGGGAAGACCTGAGGGTCTATATGGCGTTTACAGACTCATGGCTTGCTTACCATGAGGAGAGTCTCATGGCGTTGGCCACCTCTTCGATCCGTAGCTCGATTTGCCGTGACATTGGACTGTAAGGTTCAAAATTATTATTTTGGGTAGCATGGGGCAGGACGCTGTCTCAGGTTCCCACGCTGTTTCCTTTTTTTGGGTAAGTACGAGGTATGTGTTAAGTCACAATCGTTTTGTGTGTCTTGTTTTTTAACTTGATTTTATTTTTGTTGGATGACCTGAAGTGGGACGCCATTTTCGATCTCCATGGAGATTTTCGGAGGTTGATAATCTTCCATCGCAGTTAAGTCTTGGAAATAAGTTTGATGGCTTGGGTCTGCTTTAGTACCATCGAGGCCGTGGTGATTCGATAGCTCGAGTCTGCTTTCGTACCGCCGAGGCCGTGGTGATTCAATGGTTCAGGTCTATTTTGGTACCGTTGAAGCCGTGGTGATTCGATGGCTCGAGTTTGCTTCAGTACCACTGATGCCGTGGTGATTTGATGGCTCGGGTATGCTTTTATACCTCATAGACCATGATATATTGAGGCTCGGGTCTGTTTTAGTACTGTCGAGGCCATGCTGATTTGATGGCTCGGGTCTGCTTTCGTATCACCGATGTATGGTGATTTGATGGCTCGAGTCTGCTTTCTTCCCGCCGAGGCGTGGTGATTTGATGGCTCGGGTATGCTTTCGTACTGTCGAGGCCGTGGTGATTTGATGGCTCGGGATGCATTCGTTCCGCTGAGGCCATGATGTAGTTTGATAGCTTGAGGTCGTTTGTTTCTTCAAGGCCTCTCTTTGTCAGATCAGCTCGGGGTCGGGTTATGTCCCACCGAGACCTTATTATCTTCGTTGGCATGGGGTGGAGTTTCTCTCCCATGACCGAGTGTTGATGGCACAATGAGGGAATATTTCTTTGTGGCCGATATTTATTATCAGCTCGGGGTAGGGTTACATCCCGCCAAGGCCATTTTTACTGTGTGATAGCCCGAGGAGGTGAGCTTTCCCTCGTGACCTATGTTTTGTTTTACAGATCTTTGCATATCAACATCTTCTGGGATCACAACATGTCAATAGCGTGCATCAGCCCGAGGTGGCATAATATGTGCTTCTTTAAGCAAAGCCAAAAGGATGGACCGAACAGAGTTAGTTCAAGTCGACTTCTTCCGTCTGAGAAAGTCGCGAAAGAGATGACCAAGTATGGATCAGAATTAGGGTTTCTGGATTTGGGTTTTGAACCTGACGTGGATTTTCACAAAAAGCACTGAAGCTTGCAGTTGTGATACCCAGTATGAGGTGGGACAGACTTGGGATTCTGGGCTTGATCGAGATTTGAACATCAGCATGACATGGAAGTTGTTTCTTCAAAAATATTCCAAGTATTGGAAAGGTACCACTAGACATCAGGTCGAATCAATGTGAGGTGCCAATGAGAGTATCAGCCCGAGGACGCCAGACCAGTCTTCGACTTCGTGCACCATCATCTTTTTTTTAGTTCCCAACACCAACTCACTTACTCGTTGATACCGAGAACTATGAGACATATGTTGATGGTGGTTTTCAACCCTCAAGAAGTCAGAATCCCAATGAAGGGTAAATTGGGTTTTATAGTTGACAGATAAAAGTCCAAGATCCTCATGAGGATGAGAGGTCAGACAGAGGGGCCCGAGTCTGAGGTGGAGAGAGACAACCCGAGGCAGAACTAGAGGATTGGTTGGGAAACCGACTTGACCTTATAAGAAAGTATCATACTCGATAGCACCGGAACATTTGTGAAAGATTGACCTGAGGTGGTCAGGTCCGGCCCAGCATCAGACTCTGAGAGCGGCTTCGGCATCAGACTCGGCATTCAGAGCCTCGTGTCAGCCTATGAAATCATAGTCGACTTAGTAGATCAGACCCGGTCGAGGAAACGAGAGGAAGTCGGACAAAACACCGTGAGTCTTGGCACACTGACCCAACCTGCTAGTAGATATAATGAAGGATGTTACATGTTCTGACGGACCGACTCGAAGATGTTGGTCGTGGTTGCATTATTGTGTTATTAGATGGGCGACGTAAGTTTGGGCTTCCCAAGGATTGAGGAGACAGAAGTAGGCCAGCGGCTGATGAGAAGAAGCAGGGCTACAGATTTATTAACTGATACACGCAATCGCGTAGGGGCAGTTGGGACGCAGACTGGCACATGGGCTGAAGCGTGTAGCAGATGGTAAAGTAGTATGGTTTAAAGAGATTTAGGTGGTAGAGAGTGGTTGTGTCAGATGGCAGGATCACGTGACTGACGTCACAGAGTTAGCGAAACAATGGAGTTTGTCCTAGTATAAAAGGGATTGAGAACTCATTGTAAAGAATTGGCTAATTTGTTTCTTCAATTGTTAAAGAGAGCAAAAAACTTATTGTAAGCAAGTGCTAGTAAGAGGTCAATCAGGCGTGTAAGCGAGAGATAGAGAGGTCGGTCTGATCCGAGGTCATAATAAAAACTTCATTTTCTTTGTGCCCGTGGACGTAGGTTGGATCCATTCCGCCAAACCACATTAAACCCTCTGTTTTGTCTGTGTATTCTATCATCTTTTGCTAAGTTTGAATTTGATTCCCAACAAATCAAACAAATTCACAGTTGATGGAGGTTTATTCTAGGAGTGATTTTTTTCTCGAATTACCCCTGAAAACAGCCGTCAACACGCATTTTGGTTTATTTGGCCACCAATAAAGTTTGATGATAAATCCAAAGCTTAAGGCCTATGAGTATTTGCCAAAAGGGTATGTCCCAGATACGTACTTGTGCCTTTAAAATTTAAGCCAATGATGATATATAAAACTCAATACTCGGAAGTTTTTAAGGTTGCCATTGCCATTAATTGAGTGGCCACTGAAGGCATGCATTACTGTATAATACCGGAAGGGTGAAAGAAGGAAAACCGGGACTCCCTCAGCTACTGGAGGCGCGTTTGAGTTAAATTTGTTGTTCGTGTTGCTGAACATTGTATTTTGGTGGAAGATTTCTCTTCCCATTTATATTAAAATATTAGTCGTCCAATTTTAAAAAAAAAAATAATAATCGTCCAATTATTCTAATAGAAGGGAGAAAAAAAAGACTTTGGACTAGCTTATTGCACCATCATGATCAATTTCTCTGTGGATGAAACAGGCTACAAAGTTCAATCTGTGGAAAGGAATCAATCGTAATATTAAAGAAACTAAAATTACATTTACTACCACTGACTGTGTCTGTGTGAACATCATATGCCCACAATACAAAATCCTTAGTCAAGGCATCATTTTATTATTTTATCTACTTAACCGTTGTAATAATTATGTATCCAAGAACTTGTGGCATGCAAGAAAAACTACTACTTATATTCCTAGATGTTGACATTGAAAATTTATATTTACAATCTTGAAATGATACGAAGCAAGTATTAAGTCTCAAAGAGTCAGGCTGTTTGAAAGTCTTGATTCTGCAATTTAAGCTCATAATATTAATAATTATATTCTTTGATATGGTCAATTAACACTTGTAAAATAATTTATCTATATCTTTTCTATAATCAAAAAAGTAGAAATGGATGACTAATTTGGATTCACACAGAGAAGAAAGAGTCGTGGCAATGATGCCCTTGGAGGATTAATTACAGTGTGGCCATTGTTGACTGGTCCTTCAGAAAATGCCAAATTTGAGCATGATCAGATCAGCACATGCCTCAGCCATGTGTTTTTCTTCCCTTGATTTATTCTGCAAACAAGCCTATGCAGTAGCTAGGTTAAGTGAAAAAACAAAAACAAAGAAACAAAACAAGACCAATGTTGAGCTCTTTAGAATCTCAAAATAGAAGGAAAAAGGCTGCTATTTCAGTAGCTCAAAAATTTATATATAGCTTCCAAGATTATGCAAAATCTTGTTATGAAAGTTTTTGTGTTGAATTTAGAATTCTAACAATTAATCATAAGTTGTTGTAAAGTAGCAACCAAAATATTTTGCTGTCACGACTTTTTGAAATCTTGTTCTTAAAAAGTCTTAAAAAACTGCCTTGGCTGCTATCTTTTAACTTAATCTGTAAGCCCTTTTGAAATCCTTAACAACCATATGCTTAAAACTAATGACGGTCGAGCTCAAGACCATTTTTACATTTTAAAACACTTGATCATAATAAAATATTATGATAAAAAAATTTACTAATTGACTATTAGTTATTTGGAGGTTATTAAAACTCGTCTACAGAGAATTCGAAACTCTGAATGAGAATGAAATCAATTTCTTAGAAGCAAGACCATGTGATGAGGCAAAGGATTAAGGAACATCAACCATGTGCATCACTTGTCATGCAAAAGCATGGATGAATGTTCCTCAAGTATCCATAAGAGAGATCCACCAATAATTATATAACCAGAAAAATAATCACAAAACCCAAATGTAAACAAGAGCAAAAAGATCTGACTAATGTACAGTCAACCCCTACAGAAGCTCTTGAAAATAAAAATGGATTTTCAAGTTAGCACTCCACTAGGTATAGAATGACAAAATTACCTTATAAATTTTCATGCTATATCGTATTAACAAAACGAACATTTTCTGTTTCCATATGATCAAATTCTTTCAACAATCTTGATGCTTACTGCATCATGTGTTTGACATTTATATAGAACAGTTACAAAACATGTAGATTCATATGTTTTCAGGGTACTATAACAATATTTTCAACTAAAGTTTAGGCAACTTTGGGTAGGTAGTGACATTGATGGTAATATGTCGAAACACAAGGGTAGTAGTGTCATTTCAACAGATTATTTTGTAAGTTTTTGTTCTCTTCACAGCAGCTTGCTTGATCCCATATTAATAAATGTTGCTTACCAGTTACCACCAGCATTTACTAATGAAACAAACTCAATACACTTAGCCTCTTCAGCCCTTGTTTAGCAATTTTGTAATCTGTTTCTCACCATTTAAAAATCATGAAGATTCTCAATTCAAGAATCCCATTTATAGTCATCATCATTCTTGCAATCAGCCAACTCTCAAGTTGTCGAGACCTCCACAGAACAATGAGTGATGATCAAGAAACCAAGCAAACAGATACAACTGAATTCCATACAAAATTTTCATGGCATTTATCTGCAAAAGCTCCTGAAGAATCAAGAAAAGAAGCGCTCAATCCTATCTATGGAGTTTCTTATCGAGCAGTTCCAGGGGGACCGAACCCACTACATAACTGATCAAATCTTTTTACCTCCTTTTTGTACAAGAATATTTTTCCATATAAATTCTGTTCTTTTTTAGTATTTATAGACAAAAATGTATAATAGTTTATATTGTAGTCTCTGAAGAGTTGTATTTTCATATTTTGTTTGAATGTTGGCAGATTGTGTAACATGCTTCAATACTTGTATCAAAGAAAGAATTTTAGTCATGTAAATTAATGGTATATGATCTGGGAATATGTTAGTTGATGGGCTGTTAATTTGTGTCTCCAAATAATATAATCATGTAATAAACAAATATGAGCACAAAATTTAGGACTCTTCTAAGTTTAAAATACTCGTACAAATAAAAAGCTGACAATATTTTAGTTGCAAATTCATACATGTTTCTTGTTTGTTTTTTTTCTGTAGCTGGTCATAAACCACACATTTGGAAGCATTCCCAGATGTAACTACCAATGATATACAAATTAAAAACAAAAACGAAAAATGGAGGACTGTTCACATATAGAATTTACATCATTATGATTCAAGCTTCTAAATGGAAAGAGGTGAGAATGATCATTCAAGGTGTTGTGATTCTCTGATCACTCTAAAATGTGTTTGAAGAAAAACCGAATACTTTTCTATTACTCACAAGAATAGAATACAAAAGTGTTTAAACTTTACAAAGCAAAAAACCTCACTACACTCTCTATACACAAACTTTGGGATGCCTTCCAAATGAATTAGAACTCCCTTTTATAGGGCAAAATTGTGTGTTACAGTGCCACACATTTTTGCCAACTCCATCCCTAAAATCATGGCAATCACACCTAAAGTTGTCATGTCTTCTTCCTCCAAGTTTCAACTCCACCTAAAGTTGCCTGGGCAGCTTCTCTTCATGCATGGCAGCTGGATCTTTTGGAAACATTCGTCTTCAAAGGATGGCAACATGCAGCTCATGCAACTGCAACTGGCCCTTACAATTCTCCCCCTCCAGCTGCATTCGAAAACAATCGTCATCTGACAGCGATCCCGGCTATGTCTCTGCACAGCTCTAGCTTGTCTCGAGTAACCACATTTGTTAACATGTCGGCTGGATTCTCATATGTATGGATCTTCACTAGTCTCAGTAGTTGTTGATTCATTACTTCGCGTATCCAATGATAGCGAATATCGATGTGCTTCGTCCGGGAGTGATACATTGAGTTTTTGCTCAAGTCCAAAGCACTCTGACTGTCAAAATGTATCTTGTATCCTGTCTGCTTGATCCCTAGCACTTGGAGAAAATGCTTTAACCACAACATTTCTTTTCCTGCCTCAGCTATAGCGATGTACTCAGCTTCTGTTGTGGATAATGCAATACACCTCTGCAATCTCGACTGCCATGACACAACTCCCCCTGCAAAAGTATAGATGAAACCTGATGTAGATTTCCTACCATCAAGATCTTCTGCCATATCTGAATCTGTATAGCCTTTCAAGATCGGATCAGCTCCCCCATAGCACAGGCGAAACTTTGATGTACCCTTGAGGTACCTGAGAATCCATTTGATTGCCTCTCAGTGTTGCTTTCCAGGGTTATAGAGAAAACGACTCACTACACCCACTGCGTGTGCAATATCTGGCCTGGTACATACCATTGCATACATAAGGCTTATAACAGCTGAAAAATATGGTATTGATGACATCTCCTCTATCTCTTTTTTGGTTGAGGGGCACAAACTTTTACTCAGTTTGAAATGGTGCGCTAGCGGAACTCTGACTGGTTTGGCTTTCTGTACATCGAATCTCTTGATTATTCGTTCAATATAGCTCTCATGTGAGAGCCACAACTTCTTGTTCTGTCTGTCACGAACAATCTCTATTCCCAAAATCTTTGAGCTGGTCCTAAGTCTTTCATGTCAAAAGACTTGGAGAGTTCCTTCTTAAGCTAGCTGATCTTCGCTGCTTCTTGTCCAACAATCAACATGTCGTCCACATATAGTAGAAGAGCAACGAAATTTCCATCTGGAAATCCCTGGATGTATACACACTGATCTGATGCAGTTCTTTTGTACCTTTGACCCACCATGAATGAGTCAAACTTCTTGTACCACTGCCTAGGTGCTTGCTTGAACCCGTACAAGCTCTTTTTCAGTTTGCAAACAAGGTTTTCTTTTCCTGAAACCTTGAATCCTTCTGGCTTCTCCATGTAGATTTCTTCATTCAGATTTACATGAAGAAATGTTGTTTTGGCATCCATCTGTTCAAGCTCAAAGTTCAAACTGGCTACCAATCCTAGGATAACTCGGATTGAAGCCATTTTTACCACTGGTGAAAAGATCTCATCAAAGTCAATTCCTTTTTTTCTGTAGGAATCTTTTGACTACTAGCCGAGCTTTGTGTTTCACCACTTTTCCGCTACCATCTTTCTTGAGCTTGAACACCCATTTGTTCTTCAGTGCCTTCATTCCATGTGGGAGCTTGACTATCTCATAAGTGTTATTTTTCTGCAGAGATTCCATTTCATTCTGCACTGCGTGTAGCCATTTGTTTTTGTCTTTATGAGATACAACTTCGTTGAAGGTTTATGGCTCCCCCTCGTCAGTACGCATAATGTATTCTGATCCTGAGTATCTGGATGATGGAATCCGGCCTCGCTCAGATATTCATACTGGAGGTTCATTGGTTTTTGGAGGTCTATCGTCATCCAGATTTGTGGATGATCTTGTATCCTCTGATGGAGCAGATTGCAACTCCCTCTGCTCAACACCACCTTCCTCCTCCGGTTCTGCTTCTGGCATGTCTTGCTCCTCATCATCATTTGTGGCTACTCGTGTTGGTACTGGGGTTGTGTCTGGATTTACATCAGCTTTGTTGGCACTGGAATTAGAAGACATCTTGGTATTTTCAATGTCTTCTATTGTCTGGTCTTCGAGAAACACTACATCTCTGCTTCTGATGACCTTTATTTCCTTCGGGTCCCATAACCTGTATCCAAATTTCTCGTCTCCATAGCCTATGAAAATGCATGGAGTAGTCCTTGCATCGAGCTTCTGCCTGAGCTTCTTGGATACGTGTGCAAAGTTAAACATCCGAATGTTATAAGGTGAGAATAAGATGGATTCTTACTGTACCACACTTTCTCCGGAATTTCAAAGTTCAACGTAACCGATGGTGATCTGTTGATCAAGTAGCAGGCGACACGAACAGCTTCTCCCCATAATGGCTTTGGCAGCTTAACCATGCTGATCATTCTTCCGAATTTCTCCATAATGGTGCGGCCTTTCAGCGACATCATTGTGTTGTGGGGTGCATGGAACAATCTTTTCATGTCAAATGTCGTGGCTTCCGCAGTAGGCATCGAACTATCTGGAATTGTATTCGCCTCCATTTTCTGTGCGAAGGCACTTCAGTTTCTTCCCTATTTCACGCTCGACCATGGCATGAAATATTTTGAAGTAGTCCAGGACCTGATCCTTTATTTTCAGAAAATACATCCATACTTTTCGAGAAGCATCGTCAATAAAAGTCAGAAAATATTTATTACCGCCTAGTGAATTTACCTCCAAGGGACCACAAACATCATAGTACACCAGACTGAGTAATTCTGATTTTCTTGTAGAAGTAAAATTGAAAGAAACTATGTGTTGCTTACCAAAAAGAAAGTGATTGCAAGGATCCAGAGCAGCATTTTTGGAGACAGAGATTAGATCTTTCTTTGTCAAGGTAGACAACCATCTTTCACTCATATGACCGAGTCTCTGGTACCACAGATTATGAGAAGCCTCTGGTTCAGCTACATTGAGGATTTCTGCATAAATCTTCATGTCTTGTATAGAGTTCCACAAATATATCCTCGGGCGATGACCATGGCACCTTTTACCATTCTCCAAGTGTCATTACTGAAGTGGCTAGCATAACCCTGTTTGTCAAGGGCTACCCCTAAGAGTAAGTTTAGCCCAAGTTCTGGAACATGTCTCACCTCATTCAGGGTTATTGTATACCATGCATTTTTCCGCAACTGTATTTCACCAATTTCTACTATCTGAGAAGAACTAGTATTCCCCATCTTCACTGCTCCAAAGTCTCATGATTTGTATGTTGTGAAGAATTCCTATGAGGAGTGACGTGGTATGATGCTGCAGTATCTACCACCCACTCAACATCCTGAGTTGCGGTGTGAAGGCATGTTTCTTCCTAGCCGGAGCATATAGCTACATCTCTTGTGGTAACTACTAGTGTCTCTGCATCATTCTTCTTCGGCTGGTATTATCTTGTCCCTGATCTCGTTGCAGTTTCCAGCAATTCTTCTTAAAGTGGCCTTCTATACCACAGTGGTAGCACTTGTATGTAGATTTTCTCTCGTCCTTGGATTTACCCCTACTTTTGCTTCTGCCTCTCCCTTTACATTGATTTTTCTCATGTTGTCTTCCTCGATGCTCCGAGAAAAGGGCTTCTGTTTGATCTGAGCCCACATTTTTTCTTCTGGCTTCTTCATTAGACATGACATCTTTTACCGTAGGCATGGTAAGTTTGCCTCCTGAAGATGAGTTGCTGAGAGTAACCACCAATGTCTCCCAACTGTCAGGAAGAGGACTGAGTAGTAATATGGCTTGAACTTTATCTGCCAGTTACATGTCTACTGCAGACAACTGGTTCACCGGGCTTTAGAACTCATTGGTGTGTTCTGCATTGGAAGTTTCACTCCGCAGCTTCAGTTTCACTAAACACCTCATGATTAAGGCTTTATTCCGAGTTGTTTTGGCCTGGAACATGTCTTGCAATTTCCTCTATATTTCGTAAGTATCTGTATCTTGTGCTACGTGGTGGAAAATACTGTGACCGATCTACTGTCTAATTTATCCCAGAGTTCTGTTATTGAGTTTATTAAAGTCATACTCTTTAACAGATTCTGGTTTCACTCCCTTCACATCGATAACATCAAAAAAATCTTTACAGTGTAAATAATCTATCATCCGAGGTCTCTAGAGGGAGTAATTAGTTGTTGTCAGCTTGATCATTGCACCAGAAGGGGAATCTTCCATTTCCATTTTAAGTTTTTAAGTTTAAAATGAAAATAGGTTAAAATCGGGGCTGAATTTCACAAATTGGAGGTCACCGTTGCGTCCGGAACGATCGAAAATGGTGAATTAGACACTTCATTGGTCCAAATCCGACTCAATGACTGATTTATAAATTTCTAAAAATTCTGGGGCTAAACTATAAATTTCAAAGACTTCAAGGGGCTCAGTGAAATGTACCAGGGTTACTGACATGGCTGACATGTGGCTAATGACATGGCAAAAGTGGGATCGGTTTGCTGACGTGTCTGACATATGGCAGCTGACTGTGTGATGAAGTGTCACTGACGTGGATGATGATGTGGCAGGGTAGGCTGACGTGGCAAGTTGGTTTGACGTGGGAGCTTGCGTGGCGATGACATGGCGCCACGTGGTCGTCTTCAACCTCGATTCAGTGCGTGTGGCGCGTGCTGTGATTGGGCTCCACTCACCGGCATGTGTAGGCGCGTGCGGCTTCTCTGGGGCTCTATTTGATCGTCGGAAAATACCATCGAGCTCATCTCAACGTGAACTAGCTGATGGTACCCTCAAATTTGATTTTTGACAACTTTTCCGGAACTCAAATTTTCCGAACCGAGCTCCGTTCTTCGGTTTTATGACCCCAAAGTAGAACCAAAGCTACTGATACCACTTGTTGTGATTCTCTGATCACTCTATAATGTGTTTGAGGAAAAACTGAATGCTTTTCTATTACTCACAAGAATAGAATACAAAAGTGTTTAAACTTTACAAAACAAAAAACCTCACTACACTCTCTATACACAAACTTTGGGATGCCTTCCAACTGAATTAGAACTCCCTTTTATAGGGCAAAAATGTGTGCTATAGTGCCACACGATTTTGCCAACTCCATCCCTGAAATCATGGTAATCACACCTAAAGTTGTCATGTCTTCTTCCTCCAAGTTTCAACTCCACCTAAAGTTGCCTTGGCAGATTCTCTTCATGCATGGCAGCTGGATATTCTAAAAACATTTGTCTTCAAAGAATGGAAACATGCATCTCATGCAACTGCACCTGGACCTTACACAAGGGTGGTGCTTGCTGCCATCAAAAGCACAAAGTTCAATGGTAATGTGGCTATGGTTAAAGCTGTGGCGATTATTTTGGCCTAGAAGTAGCTATAGAAGCTTAAATGCAGCCAATTGTTATTGACTCAGACTATCAAATTAACAGGAAGGGCAATAAAGCTATTTTTTTTATGGAAGACATTAAAGAGAAGTTAGCTGGGTTAGAAGAATCTCTAACCAATTGACTTAATGGTGTAGGGTTCAGAATCTCACTTTGAGGTATTGGGTTCGTTTTCAGAGAATGTGTTTCTTATAAGAGTCTGGGACAACCGGGGGTTTTACCGGCTCCACTTAAACCCGAAATGAGTGATTTGACGGTGGAGTTTCCAACGATTTCAAAGAAAAAAAAAATCTCTAGCTATGCTATACTCATGTCTTATAATGCTATGGCCGATGCATTAATTAAAGAAGCTATGAATGTATCTTTGCATATTATTTAGAAAGGAAACTTTCCTTCAAATATTATGATATTGTTTGGTAGACAGTAGTGATTGAAAATATAAGTTATCTTATAAATTTTACAGTGAGAATATAAATCAGCTTATAAGTTTATCAAATTCTCTACCAAACGGTATATATATTATCTGGAAAGGAAACTTTTCTTCAAATATTATGCTACTGTTTGGTAGACAATATTGATTGAAAATATAAGTTATCTTATAAATATTACAGCGAGAATATAAGTCAGCTTATAAGCTTATCAAACTCTCTACCAAACGGTATATATGTGTCTCTTCAATTCTTTCATGAAGTAGTGCTAGCAACAGTGGCTCATTCGAGCAACTGTTGCAGTCGTTGCTTGTTTAATTGACACGTGTTTTTTCTTTTAAATTTTGTGTGAGGCATCAATAATTGTATTATAATTAAATATTATTATTCACTTTATACATTAAATTTACAATTATACCCATCTTGCCAAACCTCTCGTCTCTATCTTTTCATTTTGTATAATTCTTTCACTTCTTAATTAGTTAGAGATCATCATACATAGTTGTTTTGAAGAAGAATATGACTAAAAAAAATTTGGAAAAAAAAAATCATGACATTTTCTCGGATAAATGCAATGTTTCTCATAGTAAATCGATTCATTTCCTTTTTTAATAAATATTGGAATAAAGAAAGTAAAGTTAGGGGGAAAAAGAAAGATTCAGGGACTTATTGAAAATTCATATTTTTTTCTAGAGAAACTTTCCAAGAAAATTAATGAAAATACCTTGTGCACAAAATATCTTAGGAAATGAAATAATCCTCAAAGCAAACCTGCAAAGACACTGAAATGCATATATCTATTTCCTCGAGAAAATGCCAAAATTTATGAGAAAATGGACATTTCCACATTAGCATAAAATATTAAACAAGAAAAAGAAATGTTTCAATAACTTTTATAGAAAGAGAAATAAACTACTCTTATAAAAAATAAAACACTACAAGAAATAAGGTTTTTAGCGTCGAAACATATTGACGCTAAAATTCTCAAATTGGACACTAAAGGTAATTGGCGTCGAATAATTTCGACGCCAAAAAGTGGATGAGAAAGACAATTAGCGTCGAAAGAGAATATTTTGACGCTAAAGTCTAACATTTTACGTCCAAAACTTTTCGATGAAAAAGCATAATTTGCGACGCTAAAGTGCCTATTTGGCGACAAAAATTTTTGACGCTAAATGACATATTTTGACGACGAATATGTTCGACGCTAAAAGATATAAAATATTAAAATATAAATATTATTTTATTACTTTTAGCGTCGAATAATTCGATGCTAAAGGATATAACAAATTTATTATTTACCGTACTTTTGCTCCGAAAAATTCAATTTAATATTTTGAAAAATATTATTATAAAAAATAAATTTACTGAATAATAGTACAATTATTTTTATTCTAATAATTATTTTGTTATTATAATTAAAATTTATTAAATAAAATAAATACATAGTCCATTAAGAGTCTCTGCTGTGAATATTTATACAAATGAAAATAAAATTTATTGCTGCCATGATGGAGGGGCGATCGAGCCCGATTCCCTTTGGCTGAGTGAGGCCTCCAGCATCTCCCTGAAAGACCTTATCTGCTGGTCGAACTCATGCATCTTCCTTTGGTGGTCCATCTCGATCTGCAGTAGTTTCTCCTAAGTCTTCTTCAGCTCTACTTTGGTATTCCCCAGCTCTTCTTCGTTATTTTCCAACCTGTTTTTGGAGCTGGCTAGCTGTTCTCGAAGGCACAGGTCAATATGAGAAGAAACGGTAGTGCGTCCAGATGATGTTGGCTTCTCACGAGTGTCAAGTCTGACGTTGTACGCTGTCTGATTCTTGAAAACCAATTACGACAACTCCTCATCCGGTAAAGGGTCGGACCATGTCTCCTGAGTTTTTCGATGGACCTCCACCATTTCGTCCTGTTTAAAAAAATAAGTTAATGTTCGAACTTGAAAAGAAAAAAATTCAATTAAATTTATTTTAAATACTTAAACTTACGTAGAAGCATTCGGCTTCTTCATTGATCAATTTCTTCTTCTCATTGCAGTGAAACTCTGGAAATGACTGCACCTCACATGTGCCACTCTGCTAAAAAGCATAAACTGATTATTGGACATTAGTAAAATTAATGAACTGTTAATGTCACACCCGTCCCCTTAGGCAGGGTAGGGGTGAGACAGAGAACTGAAACTGGCAGAGTTTCCCCTGTAATATGGACTAATCCTCCAAATACAAGGAAAAATCTAAACTGAAAAAATAAAATCTCATCATAAAACTAGGATCTCCATGATCCAACTCAACATAATATCCATAAAAGAAACACAATAACCTCAGTATCAATTAAAGGCTCAATGCCTATAATCACATAACAAATTCTTCCAAGAAATACATATCTAGAAATACAGTCTCAAAACATAATAAAGACACTCTACTGTTGGCACAACCTTTTCTCTACAGGCAGGAATGATGACGAAACAGCAGATGAAAGAACGATCTACTAATCTGCTAAACCTGAAATGTTAAGGAGTGGGGGGTAAGCTCACGCTTAGTGCAATGGATCACAGCTCAGTGCCGTGGATAATCAAGTAACAAGGTGGATCGAACAAGTCTTTCATAATATATATAAATCACATAAGCTGTAAATCAATATCTCAAACATTTACTTGAAATCATAAATCTCATTTCTCATAAAACTCAAATCATAAATCTCATTTCTCATAAACTCATTTCTGCTCAAAAATACTCTGTAAAGATAAATCTGTTTATTCATCTATATGCACAACCTCATGACAAATACGGCAAAGCTGGCAACATGGGGCTTCCCCACGGCAAAACTGGCATCCGGAGCAAACTGGCAACGTGAGACCTTATCTCACGGCAATAACTGGCAACATGAGACCTTATCTCATGGCAAATATCTGGCAACATATATGTACACGGGGTGCATCCTAACATAAAAATCATTTCCAAAATCCATGCTCATATATCTCAAATCATGCAAGTTTCTCATATATCACAAATCATGCTTTCAACATAATCAATATTCGATCCATACCTTATAGCAAAATATATAAACTTTCTGAAAACAAACTCTTTTAATTCATTACCTTAAAATTCATTTAAGAAAACATACATATTATATACTTTTGAAAACATCAATGTTACAGGTTTATCCACGCACCTGGTGAGCTGACTACTGAGAAAGAAACTATGCAGCAGGACCGTCCCTGCTTACTGTATCACGATCACCTAACAGACAAAAGAATTTACTATAAGGAACATAATCCTAACTAGAATAAATGAAAGAATATGCAAGAAACGTGATTCGGTCGTTCTCGCAATCCTAACGAAATTTAAGATTCGGAGGTCCAATACTACTCGGAATGGTCTGAAATTCGCGGAGGAGACTCGGAAAGTCGACGGCAAGATTCTGCCTGGCGCGTGGGCTCCACTCGCCACCGCCACTGTCCGCGCGTGTGCTTCACGCGCCGCCACTTGAGTGGCGCGTGAGAACCACGCTCCGGCCAAAAACCAGATTTTCTGGTGGCCGTGAATTCCTCTCCTCATTTCGGTTCTAATGGCGCTGACGGTTTGTCGATCGGAGTTCTGGATCAACGGGAATCGAGAAAAACCATAAAAAGTTTCTTACCGAGATTTCTCTGAAAATTGGAAGTTTCCCGAAATGAAACTACCACCAAAATGATCCTCTCGACGAGATCTACACTTTTCCTTAAGGACTCGGTCGGATTTGAGCTACGGATCGGAATCGAACTTCTCTTCCTCTCTTTTCCTTCTTTTCTCTCGCCTGCTCTCTGTCTTTCTTATCTTCTATTCTTTGATCACTTTCTGTATTAGGCTGCTGATAATAATAAAAATAATAAAAAAATATCAAATTCCAAAAATTACCAATATACCCCCACTAGGAAGGGTACTTTCGGAAATCATCACTTTCAAAGCTCTTCTGATGCGATTCTCGAAATGTATTCAACACGAAAGTTGTTCGTCTCGGAAAAACGAGTCCGATGGTTCAAGAACCAACTCGATCGGAGTTCGTTTGCTAAATTCATGCCCAAAATTGTAAACTATACGCATATAGTAAAAAATCACGTAACTGATTCTTGGTCCCACGAGTTTTCTAACGCGAAGAATATTCATTTCATAATATTCTGATCCATATTCCATCACTTAAACACTTATTCTTCATTATCACTCTATTCCAAGACTATTTTGACAGTCTGGAATCTCCTAAAACAGTCCCGAAAATCTGGGATGTTACAGTTAAAAAATAATTTAAGATATATTTAACTCAGAATATTCGGCACAGTATTGGAAAAATGGTTTGGAGCCTCCACGATGGTTGAAACCTATGTGACTTCGATTCTCCGCATTTGCGTGACATTTATTCTGCAATTAACAACATTGTAAGTAAAAAATGAGAGAATTATCAATTTCGTATTATTTTAAAAATTACCTCGTGTTTCTCGCTAGACCGAAGCTCACATAAGAATGTCAAATCTTGCTCCTCTATATAATCAGGCTTGTGTTGTGGAGCATCCAAAGGTACATGTTCGTCGAATATCGGTTTCAGGACTTTTGTCCTATAATCCTTATAAATTTTCCCCATGTGGTGGTCGAGATACTTTTGGACGTTTTCTTTGGTTAGGTCCACATCGAACCACTCCTGCAGGAATAGCAACCAAGTAAAAATTAAATATAAAATATTAATTTAAAGATAATAGAAAATAACGAAAACTCAATACTGTAAGTTTACTCACAAGTAATGTCGGGAAGAGCTGGTTGATTTTCATCTCCCACAGGATCTATGGCATTGGTAAACGATGAAGAATGTTGTCTGATCTGCCTTTCTCCATCATCCGATATCTCTATCCGGATGCGGTCGTGGGCCTTTACGTGCTTAACCAACCCCATGCCACATGTGTGTCCTCGACCCTTCGCTATACTCAAGTCACATGTGCTAGAAGAGACCCCGGCAGCGGCCTCTGTCCTTGCACATGTGATGGAGTCGAAGTAGCGCGTTTGCGATTATCCGGTGCCATCTAGAAAATAAGAAACAAAATCTTTCACAGACATAAAGCAATAATATTTTGCAACAGCAGCAAGTGATGAGTGGAAAATATATCAATATTTACCGGCCATTTGACCTAATATTTTGTATGGTTTCTCGGATTTTATGAACGTTTTGATGTGTTTTTGTTTGATTTGCAGATAAATAAAGTTTTGGGACTCAATGGAATAAACTTGGGGCTAAAACGATGAAAAACATACAAAAATGGCAAAAAATAGGAAATTCATTGTTCACGCGTCGCGACGCGCCTCAATTATTCAGTTGTTGACACGCATCATCACCACATCATCACGTGCGTCATCACCGTGTCATTATGACGTTAGCACAATTATTGATCTACCGACAGCCGCCATCTAATGTAGCACGCGTCGCGACGCACCGACAAAATGCATGCCACGTGTCAAAATCTCAGTAAAACGCGTACAGGTGTCAACAATCCACGCGCATCGCAACGTGCAAGCCTTCACGCGTCACGACGCACAAGCCCGAATTTGCCTATAAATAGAAGCTGATTTCATTTTCCAAATTCATACTTTCCTTAAGGTTCTTAATAAGAATTTAAGGATTGTATCTTGTTTGTATATATCAATAGTAATGCATTTTTATTTTTAGTAGTAGTAATAATAATTTATTTAGCTTTCTTTTATATTTTGTAGTTAATTTCCGCTGGGGGAAGGGTGAAACTTTTATTATGATAATTTAGATTAATCTCCTTTAAATTATAATATATAAATTATCTTAAAACCTGACTTGATCGGATATCGCCTTTAAGGACGGTTGGATTTAATTAAATTAATTTTAACTTGACTTAATTGGATACCGTCTTTATGGTCGGTTGGAATTAATTAAAATATGACTTAATCAGGATACCGCCAATATGGTCGGTTGGTAATATAATACAAATTTATATATTATAATAAGGGAGATTTCTAAATTTGAAATAGTAAAGGTGGATCCTCTAACCCCATCATTTTATTTTTAATCTAGGGAAGTGCTGAAGCACAATATTCATGAGTTTAATAAATGATTTAAATATATTATGTGTGATACTTTGGCTTGTTTATTGAATCTTAACATTAATGCTTCTTGTTGCCTGATCACCAATAAGATTGATGTGGTAAAGTTAAAATGAACTTGACGAAGGGATTTTAGGTTTCAGCCTTAGATTCAATAGCTCACGATCTCACTTTAGGGGAGATTTCCTTCCAGGATAGGAATATACTTGTCGGGTGTAGATAGCCACAATTGGAACTTGAACTTAATGAATTCGGGTAACTTGGTTAACATAGACATATAGTTAATTGGGTTACTTTGGGTGTTTGCATCTGACCATCGGAAGAGGCTTTTGCATATCTTCGTGTTCCAGGTTAACAAACTAATTTATTACACATGTATAAGAGAATCAATTCATCATTAGAATAATATTGTGTGGAATCACAACCCTAGATATTTTTGTCTTTTGTTTATTTTCCTTAGTATTTTCTTTTGTGTTTTTATTTATTTATTTATTTAGCAAATCCACATTCAACTAACCAATAAGCAATCTTTCCATTCTCACCTCAATTAGATACCTGTAAATAAATAGAATCAATAATTAATAACAACAATAAGGTATAAGTCCTCGTGGGATCAATATTTTTATACTACTTGAGCGATATGTGCGCTTGCGTTACGTGTGTGTTTACCACCGGTCAAGTTTTTGGCGCCGTTGCCGGGGACTTAGTTTTCTTATGTTATTAATTTTGAAGCTATCTATTTTACTTGTATCTAATTTTCTTTACTTTTATTCGTAATTTTTATTCCTTTCTTTTATTTTCAGGTGGTTGAAAATGGATCACTATTGGGCGATGGAAGCATTAAGAACTTTAAGAGGTGAAGATACACCCCATATCAGAGAGATACAGTCCAGTTTTCTGAGACCTGTTGTCCAGCTCAATAACTATCAATGGATGTCAGAGAGAAATAATACAGCTTTTGCTCAACCATTTCAGAGATGTGAGATATGTGATGGTAATCACCAGAGCGATCAGTGCTTGTACCACTACAATTCAGGGTGGCAGAGCTATTAGAGACCTTCATACACAGAACCCACATATTTCACCGAATCTTATTTTCCATCTTATCCACCATCAACCTACAATCTTTGAGAACCAGGACCATCAGAGATAAAACAGTTGATGGACATGCTCAAGAAACGGGAAGCCAAACTTGATGCAATGCTTCTGAGCCAAATAGAAACCTTGCAGAGGTAGACAAATCAATTGAGACGATTAATCAGCAACTAGAACTACATATCCCACTGAACATTTTTAGATAACACTGATGAAGTCTTCGAGTACCAAAGATTTCATAATGACACCTTAACATGTGAGGAGGCTGAGGTAAAGGTATCAGTTCAGGAACCTGAACAAGCAGGATTTCAATTTTGATCTGGATAATTATCTGGTCGCTGACTGCATCTGTGAGAAACAAACAGAAGAGCTACCAGAGTCGTTCATACCAACCACAGAGGATAAAGGCCTACAATCAGACATATCTTTACATCATCAGGTTGACACTTATAGAGCATGCATTTCACAGATGACAGATGAAGAGGTGAACGATGAAATGCTGAAATACATCTGTGACGAAAAAGTGGAGCAAGATGAAGGACATAGGGAAGAGCAAATGTCTGACCATATTGAAAATCTCATGACTTCAGGAGAAACATCACTGTATTGGGGAGTAAACATTGAGGACACCGCCCAGAAGCTTGACAGAATTGAACAATCATTCAAAGTCAAGCAGCATACGAGACCTCATGATTTATTTTTATATCTTTTGCAGACTAATAGAGCGACAAAGTTTAAAAATGTTGCACAAGCACTAAATGAGATAAAAAAAAAATTGGTCACCTCATCGTTGGAAGAGACCCTTCAAAAGCAACGCACATGGGATTATCCTCAATCGGACATCCAAAATCACACTGAAGCCTCCTTGACGGATGGACTTCAGTCACGTCTGGCTGAAGATGATAAATTTAGCGCTAGCAAAAAGGCAACCCATGTAAATTTATATTGTTATTTTTATTGATCGTATTTTATGTATACATGTTGTAGAGTTTTTAATTTTTTGTGTTATTTTCACAGGAAAAAACACAGACGGAGCACTTAAAGCAGAACAAGCCAGTAAAAATGGTGATATCACGGAATAAAGTTTGACAAAATTATGAAGATAAAAAAAAATCAATTCATCAGAGATGGCAGAGTAAGGAATCAACTCTTGAGACGCATCTTAGTGGATATGTTCGAAGGATTCACATTTTGCCAAAAAAATTAAAAATTCACGTCGCGACACATAAGACCCCACGAGTCGCAACGCGCTAACCTAACATATGAAAATCCCTAAATTTTTAGGGTTTCGAGTCGCGATACGGAATAAGCTGCACGTCACGACGCGTACGCGATTCCAGATCTAAAAACAGCAGCCGCCACTCATCTTCTTCACATGTCATCTCCATTTTCTTCATTTTCTCTCAACTTTCTCCATAAATTCGTCCTTCAATTCGCCAAAACCCATCAACCAAACTCATTAAAACCCACAAAATCACTTCCCCCTACACGAAAACCATCCACCAATTCAAATACCCAACCCTTCATTTCGTGTATAAGCTCGGATCTGGGGAAGAACAACTCGCCAAATCACTTCCCCAACTCACCCATCCTCCATTTCGCGTGTATCATCTCGGATTTGGGAAGTAATTTCATGAAATCTCAAGTTCCATTTTGTTTCTATCTCATTTTTCTCTGAATTTTGTGTTATTTGTGAAAAATTTAGAGTTGTGGTTGTTGTGAAAAAACAAAACCTTTGTGGTGTGATTATTGTGTGTTTATATTTGTATTTGCTATTAAAATTTTGGAGTTGTGGGCGTGTGTTTGTGGAAGTTACTATTGGAAAATTCGTAGTTTTGGGGGCGAATGCTGTTTGTGATTTGTGAATTGTTGAAGTGTTAGAAATTTTAGGGTGAAAATTTGGAAATCTTGAAAATTAGGGGAAATTCTGTCGAAATTTTTAAGAATTAAAATTGCCTTTAAAAGACGCGAACCTCAGCGGCATCCGGATCGAGTTACGATGTAATAAAATTTATGTCGGCAATCATTGAGTGTCTATATGAAAAGAGGATATTACAAAAAGTCCCAATCATGGAGAGGGGTTTTGACATTAACCCCGGGTAGTTTCCCCAGATAGATAGAATTATTACCACCCATCATTGGCATAAGCTTTGCCAACAGCCTACCCCAGCCTGTATACCCGTAGTCCGTGAGTTCTACGTCAATGCTTACGAGCATCAGACGTATCAGATGTTAGTTAGAGGTCAATATATGACGTTTGATAGATCCACAATTAATAAATATTATGGGTTGCCCAATATAGAAGTAGATGAATATACAGCATCCATGGAGCATCTAGATATGACTCATCTAACACAAACACTTTGCATCCCCAATGTTGTATGGGATATGAGTAGCAGCGGGGAATATTTGAAGATGAGCTCACGATATCTTAAGCCAGATGCTAGGGTTTGGTTTCATTTACTGACCCGAACATTGCTGTCAGGCACCCAATGTCACAAATGAACGGATGATCCTGTTATATTCTCTGTTGGAGGGTCATACCATTGATGTGGGAGGGCTGATATAGTTTGGGCAGCACGTTCTACATAGATTGGCCTTTTGTATTGTAACCTAATCACCAATCTTTGCACACTGGCTAGAGTGCCCATGGACCCTAAAGAAGAAACGATACAGCCACCCATTGCATTGACTACTTGAATTATCCAATAACTCCGAGCAAAGATTCCTGCACAAGCTGGTTCTTCCTCTACACCTGCAGCTCCACAACAGCAACCTCAACCTGCTCGGAGATCATCGCAGCCTCGTTCTATGACACAACCTATAGAACGGTTGGAATCTCATGTCGATTACATTGCTCAACTACTTCAACGAATGGCACACCATCAGGGATTGAGTGATGATCAGATTCTAGCCTATCTAGGGGATAGCAGCGAGGAGGACATGGCTGAGGAATGAAGAAACCACGGTAACATTGTTCCCTTACCTTTCTTTTATTTTGTAACGTATTTGGGACAATGTTAGGTTTAGGTTTGGGGGTAAGGTTGTTTATTTTTATTTGTTTTCTCCATTATTTTTCCTGCACATTTTTCTTTCATGCATGCCGTATGTCTTGTGTGTCTTGCATGTTTTGCGTGTTTTAATTTTTTCATGTTTTATTTTAAAAAAATAATAATAATAATAAATGGTCTAATGATGAGATTGTTTGTCTTAGTAAAACGTTCTAGGAAAATATAAATGCTAATTTCACTTTTATCCTATACTTTGAGCCTAATATCTAGGTCAGACTCATATGTACTTAAAAAATAGTTTTGTAGCAGTTAGATAATAAGGAATTGACAAAGTGACTAGTTAAAATAATCGGTGGATGATGAATGACTGTTTGCCTGAATATCTATTTCTATCTACATTTATTTATGATGTGAGGTAAAAAAAAATTGACGATGAATAAAAACTGACCAAGCTCTTACTTAGTAATCGGACGTCTTGTCTGGCCAGCAGTGACTGTTCGCATCAAATGGTACGGCTTGAGTTAGTTAATAAATAAGCTTTTACTTAGTAACCGGACATCTTGCCTCAGTAAGTAGTGATCGTTCGCGTTAAACGGTAAGCTTAAAAAAAGTCATTCCTCACTTTACACATATTGTAGCAAACATAATAATTTTAGATAGTCAGGTTGATTTAACCCATCAACTACTGAGAATTGAGACAAACTCACCTAGTTAATAACTTAGAATCGAAGCTGTTTGCAGAATTATTCACACACACACACTTAGAGTCTGACTTTGATACTTTGTTCAAAGGAAATGATTTTAGTTGTAGTATGCATTTTGAAGGTTTAACTTTGTTGCTAGACATTCTCTGAGGACATTGTATATATAGCTATTATTTTCATTTATTTTATTTCGTTCTTTTCTTTCTTTTGTTTTTATGTGTTATTGCATGTGCATGATTGACGTTTGTGGGTATCGTCGCTGTAAGCCATCACGAGACTACAACTCATCCACTATAGACACTTAGGGGTTTAAAGGCTTGTTGCATACGCTAAATGCAACTTTGATCCCTACGAAAGTGGCTTAGATTAATTTATTTTTAATTGTTTATTTCATTTTGTTTTGTTTGTTTTTCTCGAGGACTAGTAAAATATTAGGTTTGGGGGTGTGATAAGTGGAAAATATATCAATATTTACCGCCATTTTGACCTAATATTTTGTATGGTTTCTCAGGTTTTATGAACGTTTTGATGTGTTTTTGTTTGTTTTGCAGATAAATAAAGTTTTGGGACTCAATGGAATCAACTTGGGGCTAAAACGATGAAAAACGGACGAAAATGGCAAAAATTTGGAAATTCACTATTCACGCGTCGCGATGCGCAGGACCTCAGCGTCGCGCCTCAATTATTCAGCTGCTGACACGTATCATCATATGAGTCATCACATGCCTCATCACCGCGTCATCATGACATCAGTATAATTATTGATCTGCCGACAGTCGTCATCTACTGTAGCACGCATCGCGATGCACTGAAAAACGCGTGCCAAATGTCAACATCTCAGCAAAACGCGTACATGTGTCAACAATCCACGCGCAAGCCTAATTTTGCCTATAAATAGAAGCTGATTTCATTTTCCAAATTCATAATTTCCTTAAGATTCTTAATAAGGATTTAAGGATTGTATCTTGTTTGTATATATTAATAGTAATGTATTTTTATTTTAATAGTAGTAATAATAGTTTATTTATCTTTCTTTTATGTTTTGTAGTTAATTTCCGCTGGGGGAAGGGTGAAACTTTTATTATGATAATTTAGATTAATCTCCCTTAAATTATAATATATAAATTATCTTAAAACCTGACTTGATCGGATACCGCCTTTATGGACGGTTGGACTTAATTAAATTAATTTTTACCTGACTTAATTGGATACCGCCTTATGGTCAGTTGGAATTAATTAAAATATGACTTAATCAAGATACTGCCTATATGGTCGGTTGGTAATATAATGCAAATTTAAATATTATAATAAGGGAGCTTTCTAGATTTGAAATAGTAAAGGTGGATCCCCTAATCCCAACATTTTATTTTTAATCTAGAGAAGTGATGAAGCACAATATTTATGAGTTTAATAATTGATTTAAATATATTATGTGTGATACTTTGGCTTGTTTATTGAATCTTAACATTAATGCTTCTTGTTGCCTGATCACCAATAAGATTGATGTGGTAAACTTAAAATGAACTTGACGAAGGGATTTTAGGTTTCAGCCTTAGATTCAATAGCTCACGATCTCACTTTAGGGGAGATTTCCTTCCAGGATATGAATATACATGTCGGGCGTGGGTAGCCACAATTGGAACTTGAACTTAATGAATTCGGATAATGATGAGTGGTAAATAGATCACTATTTCCCACTTCTTTAACTTAATATTTTGTATAGTTTCTTGAGTTTTGTGGATATTTTGATGTGTTTTGTGCTATTTTGTAGATAAATAAAGTTTCAGGACTCTCTAGAATCAAATCAGGGTGAAAATAATGAAAAACGGACAAAAATGGCAAAACTATCTTTTGGACGTCGCGATGCTAACGTGCGCCGGATCCTGCTAATACGCCGGACACGTGTCACAATTATAGAAGTTTGCTATCATGCACCCATGCTAACATGTGCCAGCCACGTGTCAACATCACAACAAATCATGCTAACATGCGCCGGACACGTGTCATCATCACATGTTGCGGACAACCATCATCACCACATCAGCACATACATCATCAATGATGTCAGCCCAATAATTCAGTGGTCTCCACGTCAGCATAATTATTGAGATAATCATTCATCTACGTACACGTGTCACCATCTCCGGGAGTTTCGCACAACATGTCCTTCATCAACGGCGCGTCGCGACGCGTGACACCAAAATTTGTCTATAAATAGAGGCCGAATTTCAGATGTCATTTCATAATTTCTTCTATGTAATTCCTTAAGAATACTAAGAAGATTGTATCTTATTTGTTTATTTACAGTTTTCAGTAATTAATTTTCGCATTTGCATTTCCTTTTCTTTACTTTTCAGTCATTACTTTCTGCAATTCACTTTTATGCAATAGTACCTTCCTTTATATACTTTTCAGTTTTACTTTTACGCAATGATGAGGTAACTCCCCCATATTGGGGTAAAATGTAAAGCTTTTATTACTAATATTTAGATTAATCTCCCTTAATTATAATATAATAACTATTTAAAACCTGACTTAATGAGGATACCGCCTTATGGTCGATTGGACTTAATAAAATTGGTTTTAACCTGACTTAGTGAGGATACCGCCTTATGGTCGGTTGGAATTAATTATTAATTTGACTTAATCAGGATATCGCCTTATGGTCGGTTGGTAATATCAGGCAAAGTTACTATATTATAATAAGGGAGATATCTAAAATAGTAGTAATAAAAGTGGATCCTCTAACCCCAACATTTTCTTTTATTGTACTTTTATATTTTTACATTTTCAGCATTTACTTCCAGCATTTACTTTATTTAATTTCCAGCATTTACTTTATGTCATTTATTTTATTTAAGCTTTTATTAGCCTTAGATATGCGTCGTAACTAAGTCTGTTATCTGGGGTTGTGATGAATTCCAATATCACCGATTTATAAGGGGTTATTTTATAGTTTGGGTAATATAAAGGTTTATTTATTGAGTCTTAGTCTTAATGCTTCTTGTTAACTGGCCATTAATAAGATTGATCTGGTAAACTTAAAATGAACTTGGAAATGGAATTTTAGGTTTAAGACCCTAGACTCATTAGCTCACGATCTTCCTTGAAGATATATAACCCTTTAATAGATTTCCTTACAGGATATGAATATACCTGTCGGGCGGAGGTAGCCATAATTGGAACTTAATCTTAATGAATTCAAATAACTTGGTTGACATGAGAATATGATTAATGGGGTTATTTTGGGCATTTGTATCTGAACTTTTGCATAAATCCGTATTCCAGGCTAATAAACCAATATATTACACAAACATGAAATAACCACTTCATCTTTAAAAGATATTGGAAAGATTCACAACCCTGGATAGTTTAATAATATTGAATTTTCTTTAATCTATTTTCGCACTGTTTTTACTTATTTTAAATTTAAAGTCACCATCCAAACAAACAACTAATCCATTAGATACTTGTAAAAATTTGGCTTTATAAATTAATAGCTTAGGTATTAAGTCCTCGTGGGATCGATACTTTTTATACTACTTGAACGATACATATGCTTGCGTTATACGCGTGTGATTACGCCGGTCAAGTTTTTGGCGCCGTTGTCTGGGACTTATTTATCTTTCACTATTAATTTTGAGGTTAGATATATTTTGCTTGTATGTAATTTTCTTTTACTTATTATTTCTGTTTTCTTGCGTTTTAGGTTCTCAGTCACTACATGAGACGAGCCACAAGCTTTGAAATCCGTCCACTTGACCCATAAATTGAAAGAACAATCAGACAGTTGAGAATGGAAAGGCGAGAAGGCCAATAAGCACTAATCAACATGGAACCTAAACCTTTGGAAGTTGCACCACCAATTCCCATTTGAGACAGAACTATTCTGGTGGTTGACGGCTTCATTTCTTGTATTGTACTTCCTCATTTACCAGCAAATGTATGTGACATCAAAACATGCATCCAGATGATACAACAGTCAGTTCAGTTTGGGGGGAATGCAACTGAAGATCCTAATGCCCACATCAGTAACTTCCTGGAAGTTTACGGTACTTTCAATTACAACCGAGCGGCTGAAGAAGCAATGAGACTGCGTGTTTATCAATATTTCTTGAAAGACAGAGCTAAGGCTTGGCTACATTCACTACCAGCAGGTTCCATCACAACTTGGAACACTCTAGCTACCAAATTCCTTGCAAAGTATTTTCTACCAGCCAGAACTGCAAAGCTGAGAAATGACATCACATTCTTTGTACAATATGACTCAGATCCCCTCTGCGAAGCTTGGGAAAGGTACAAAGATTTACTCAGGAAATGTCCTCACCATGAGATTGCAAAGTGGCTATAAGTCCAAACCTTATATAATGGACTTTCTGGAATAATGAGAACCACAATTGATGTTGCGGCTGGAGGAGCTTCATGTCTGGGATTTAATTGAAGAAATTGCCAACAGTAATTCTTTGTGGCCAATAAAAAAAAAACATGATCCAACGAATCGCAGGAATTTATGAAGTTGGAGCCAACACAGTAGTGAATGCCAAGCTGGATCAGATTTGAAAAAATCTGGAAACTCTTAACATGAAGGTTAATGCTGGATCTACAAGTTCACCATTTGGAGAGCACCAGAATCAGAGGTAAACCAACATGAAGAAACAGAGAATTATGTCAACAATTTCAACAGACATGGGAACAATCCATATTCCAACACCTACAACCCAGGGTGGAAAAATCATCCCAATTTCGTATGGAACAACAATTCATGCCAAAGGAACAATCCACCACCAGGATTCCAACAGCAAAACAAAGGCCAGGAATATGAAAAAGAACCATGAATAATAGAAGTGCTGGCCCAGTTGAAAAAGCAAGAAGCAAAATATGATGTTTTAGTAGTTATGGTTCAAAATCAAGTAGCATTGAATCAAAGTCATTCAGCTTCTATTAAAGCACTGGAGAATCAAATGGGACAACTGGCTAACGCTCAAAGTTATAGACCGCTAGGTAACCTTCCTACCAACACAGAACCAAATTCAAGGAATCGAGGGAATGAGCAATGACAAGCCATTACTTTGAAAAATGGTACTGAAATCAACAAAGATGTTGGAATCAAGGCATCCATTGAAGAAGTTCCAAAAGATGCAGTTCCACAGATGGAGGAAAAAGAAGCAAAGGAAAAAGATCAAGAAAGAATCATTATACCTCCACTTTTTCCACAGCGTCTCCAGAAAAACAAACTAGACAAACAGTTTGCTCGATTCTTGGAGGCGTTCAAAAAGCTGCATATCAACATTCCATTTGCAGAAGCGTTGGAAGAAATGCCCAGTTATGTCAAATTCATGAAAGACATCCTTTCACGAAAACAGAGATTGGGAGATTACGAGACAGTAGCATTGACAGAAGAATGCAGCGACATCATCTAGAGGAAACTTCCTCCAAAGTTGAAAGATCCTGGCAGTTTCACTGTTCCATGCACCATTGGAGACAATACATCGGTAAGACTTTATGCGACTTAGGTGCAAGTGTTAATTTGATGCCTTTTTCAATTTACAGGAAACTGCATATTGGAGAAGCAATACCCACCTCAGTCTCTTTGCAACTTGCTGATAGAACGCTCGTATTCCCGAGAGGTGTAGTTGAAGATGTGCTAGTCAAAGTTGACAAACTCATTCTCCCAACATATTTCATTATCCTTGACATGGAAGAAGACAAAGATGTACCTATTATCATCGGAAGACCATTCTTGGCTACAGGTCGAACTGTTATTGATGTACAAAAAGGAAAACTAACCATGAAAGTACAGGACCAAGAAGTTACCTTCATTGTTTTCAAAGCCATGAAGTTCCCGAGTGATGAAAATGAGGAGGAATATTTCAGAATTGATGTTGTAGATAGTATCATCCAAGATACTGATGCAATGCCACCTCCAACGGATAAACTTGAAGCTTGCATCACCAACATGACTGACAGTGAGCTAGATGCTGAAATTCCGGAATGTATCAACTATCTTGATAAACCATTTCGCTTCAAATCGACACCATAAGTGGAAAGTCTGGAACTACCGAAGAAAGAACGAATCAAGCCCTCAATTGAAGAACCACCGCAACTGGAGCTAAAGCTACTTCTAAGCCATCTCAGGTATGCATTCTTAGGAAATTCTTCTAAATTACCTGTGATTATTTCTTCGTCGCTAACATTAGAGCAAGAAGAAAAATTGCTGAGAGAACACAAGAAAGCCATTGGCTGGACTGTAGTAGATATTGGAGGCATTAGTCCATCATTTTTCATGCACAAAATTTTGATGAACGATGAGTACAAACCCACAGTGGAGCATCAACGGAGACTAAATCCAATCATGAAGGAGGTCGTGAAGAAAAAAATTATCAAATGGTTGGATGCCGGTATTATCTACCCCATCTCTGACAGCACTTGGGTGAGTCCTATGCAGTGTGTGCCAAAGAAAGAAGGAATAATTGTAGTCACAAATGAAAAGAACGAGCTGATTCCAAGAAGAACAGTGACTGGATGGAGAGTATGCATGGACTACAAGAAACTGAAGAAAGCAACAAGGAATGACCATTTTCCGCTGACATTCATTGACCAGATGTTAGACAGATTGGCGGGACATGAGTTCTATTATTTTCTAGACAGATATTCGGGGAACAATTAGATTGTCATCGCCCCAGAAGATCAGGGGAAAACTATTTTTACATGTCAGTATGGTACTTTTGCTTTCCGCAGAATGCCATTTGGACTATGTAATGCTCATGCTACATTTCAACGTTGCATGATGGCTATCTTCTAAGACATGCTGGAACAAAGTATAGAGGTTTTCGTTGATGATTTCTCTGTGTTTGGAGACTCTTTCGACCACTGCTTGCAAAATTTGGAACAAGTATTGCAAAGATGTGAAGATACCAACTTGGTACTCAACTGGGAGAAATGTCATTTCATGGTGCTGGAAGGCATCATCCTGGGACATCGGATTTCACAAAAGGGAATCGAGGTAGACACAGCAAAGATCGAGACAATTGAAAAATTACCTCCACCAATAACTGTCAAAGGGATTCAGAGTTTTCTCGGACATGCAGGCTTTTACAAGAGATTTATCAAAGACTTCTCTAAGATTGCTAAACCTCTATGCAATCTTCTGGAGAAAGATGTGCCTTTCAACTTCACCAAAGAATGCCACGAAGCTTTTGAGATCTAAAAACAAAAGCTGGTCTCTACCCCCATTATAGTAGCACCAGATTGGACTCTTCCATTTGAAGTGATGTGTGAAGCTAGTGATTTTACTGTAGGTGCAGTTTTGGGACAACGCAAAGCAAAAATTTTCCATACCATTTACTACTCCAGCAGAACTTTGAATGAAGCTCAACTCAACTATACAACCACTGAAAATGTGTTACTTGCAGTTGTGTTTGCTTTTGATAAATTCTGCTCTTATCTGCTGGGTCCCAAAGTGGTGGTCTACACAGATCATTCAGCAATCAAATATTTTATCACGAAGAAAGATGCTAAACCCAGATTGATCCGTTGGGTGCTTCTATTGCAAGAATTTGACGTGGAGATTCGAGACAGGAAAGGGACAGAAAACAAGTGGCAGATCACTTATCGAGGCTCGAGAATGGAGAAACAGCTGGCAATGAACTGACAATCAGATGAATAACTGTTTTCCATGAAACAACATGATGTCCCTTGGTATGCTAACAATGTCAACTACATAGTATCGAGAAAATGGCCGTTGGAATGGGCACATCAGCAACTAAAGAAGTTCTTCAAAGAAGTCAAACACTATATCTGGGATGAGCCGTACCTGTTCAAACATTGTGCTGATCAATTACTAAGACATTGTGTTCCACATGAGGAGGTCAATAGTGTCCTGCAGCATTGTCATTCATCACCATATGGTGGACACTTCAGCGGAAATAAAACTACAGCAAAAGTCCTACAGTCAGGTTTGTTCTACCCACTCTTTTTAAAGATGTTCACTTATTTGCTCTTCAATGTGACAGGTGTCAGAGAACGGGAAATATATCGAGGAGAAATGAATGACCTCTGCAAAACATTATGGAAGTGGAGATATTTGATGTATGGGGTATTGATTTTATGGGACCCTTTGTTCCACCATTCAGAAACCTGTACATACTAGTTGCAGTAGACTACGTCTCCAAATGGGTTGAAGCAATTGCACTGCCATCAAATGATTCAAAAGTGGTGATAAAATTCCTTAAAAAATATTTTCACTTGCTTCGGAACACCTTGGGCGATTATCAGTGATGGTGGCACATATTTCTGCAACAAATACTTCGATGCACTATTATCCAAATACAGAGTTACTCATAAAGTTGCCACTGCCTACCATCCACAGTCAAATGGACAGGTTGAAGTTTCAAATAGGGAGATCAAAAGAATCTTGGAGAGAACCGTTGGATCAACAATGAAGAACTGGTCTAAAAAACTGGATGACGCATTATGGGCCTATCGAATAATTTACAAGACACTTATTGGTATATCCCTCATATCGAATGGTGTTTGGGAAAGCGTGTCATCTGCCAGTGGAGCTTGAACACAAAGCGTACTGGGCACTGAAGAAGTTAAATCTTGATCTACAAGCAGCATGAGAGAAACAACTCCATCAACTCAATGAATTTGAGAAATTTCGCCTACAGGCTTATGAGAATGCCAAACTATACAAAGAAAAGACCAAGAAATATCATGATAAAAAAATAGTGCGCAAACAACTGGAGCTAGGGCAGCAGGTGTTGTTATACGATTTACGGTTGAAAATTTTCCTGGAAAGCTGAAATCAAAGTGGTCAGGTCCATTTGTGATTACTCAGGTGTTACCATACGGAGTTGTTGAGATATACAACCCCAAGTCCAACAAAACATTCAAAGTTAACAGCCAGCGTGTCAAGCACTACTGGGGAGAACCAATTGAGCGACAAAAAGAAAGTGTTACACTTTCAGATCCAGTCTAACATTCGGGCAGTCATGTCTAGCTGACGACTTTAAACTTAGCGCTAGCTGGGAGGAAACCCATGAAATTTGTGTATATATTGTGATTTGGTGTGTTTTATTGTTGTGTTTTTAATTTGTGTAGGTAAAGTCACATTTCAGAATGGAAGAAGTTCTCGCAAATCTTCACAAGTAATTTCTTTCTCTCCCTCAAAACTCTTTGATGAAAGTCTACAAAGCTCACTTGGAACGAATGAGATTGCTGATGATCAAAGGTATTCCTAATGACATTCATTGGATTATTGAAGCACGGGTTCGATTGGCAGGTGATTCCTCTGACTCTTTTGTTTCGTATCTGTCTGGTTTAGGAAGAAGCACCTATGCTAAAAAGAGAATAGCTAAAAGAATGGGTGTTTGCTATAAATGTGCTCGTATGACATGTAATACTCGTTGTCGTTCTTTAGGAATGGTGTCTGATAACCTTGAAGATAAAATTAAATTCATTAGGGATGGCTTGAGTAAGGAGTCTTTGGATGACATATCTAAGACTTTTGAGACGCATTCCAGTGGATATGTGCATCATGCAATTCCCATTTTATATACACAATTCCAAAAAGAAAAACAACAACTTAGTCTCGGGAATCTGACTTTAAAAAACCATGTTTGCTAATTTATAAGAAAATTGGATGGGAAGCTTGTCCCTGACGTATAGACGTCATTCAAGCCGTTACTTCCTGTAAATATTATTTTCTTTTTGTCTTCATTAATAATTGTGATTTATTTGTTATTTTCTTCTATTTTCTCCGACATGATCCAGACTTTTTGACTTTCACGATATATTTCACTATTTAACTAATAATTGTCATTTGACAGGTACTAGTGCTATTATTACTCACCCTTTTTCAGGTGTTATAAATTCAACTCATCATTGCACTCTTGAAGACATCCAAAGTTGATAAATAAAAATGGAAGCTACTTTAAGAAGACGATTTGTAAACATTTGTGTGTTTTACGGCACTAGTGTTGATTCTAAACCAGAATTTGTAGCGGGAGCACAAGAATTGGGTCGAGTCATAGCTGAAAGGAATATGCACTTAGTATATGGCGGTGGCAATCTTGGACTAATGGGGATCATTTCAAGGGCTGTACAAGAATGAGGTAGTCAAATTCTGGTAATCATCCCAAAACCTTTGGCAGATGCGAATCTTATAGGACCATCAAACGGAGAGGAACTGATCGTGCCATGTATGTTTGAACGACTAGTGGAAATGATTAATTATGCTTAGGGATGGCAATTTTCGGACCCGGATTCGGATCCGCAAGCTCTTTAAAGGACCCGGGTCTGGTAGTGGACCCTGTAAAACTCTTCCGGGTCCGGACCCGGGTATACCCGGAATGGACCCGGGTATACCCGGAATCCGAACTCGGGATCCGCAACTCCACTTTTTTTTCTTTTTTCTTTTTTTCGTTTTCTTTTTCCCATGTCTGCAACTGCTGGTATACGTATATATCCCTTATCTATAATTGAACATAAAACTTTCCTCGAAACTTTTTTTCCCTTGGATGCAGAAAATGAATCATCACAACATTTGAATCCAGCTATAGGGAAAACAACTAAGATGACAATCTGCCAAAAGTGAAACTAATAGCCACATGCATTCTCTTTCCATTTGTTTAATTTTCACGCCCTCCTCCGACGCGCAGGTGCGGCATCAGTTTCTTCCTTCTCGGTCACTTCTTCATTTTCACCGCTATTCTCTTGTTTGCTGGAGGAACTCTCAGTAGCAGCAGCATCAGCTCCTGTGTTTTTTGGCTCCACTTTAGCCTGTACATGGCGAACCAGCACAATAAGACACAAGTATTTAACATGCCTTCATAATTGCTAAGTCAGTAGAGATTCAAAACTAACATTCTTTCCCCTAAAAATGATCTTGAAAAGAACAGAGAGGATTACCACCAACAGTGGGATTTAGGAATTAGGGTTAAGTTAATTTGTTTATTTTTTTTTTGTTTTTTTTCTTAAACTGGGTCCCGGGTACCCGGGTCCGGAAATAACCGGACCCGATAAATTGCGGGTCTGTGTAATATAGACCCAGATCCACAAATTTTTTTTTGCGGATCCAGGTCTACCCGGACCCGAGTTGTCCGGGTCCGGGTCTACTTGCCATGCCTAATTGTACTGATGCTTTTATTGCTTTGCCATGTGGCTTGGGTACGATGGAAGAAATTTTTACAGTGTTATCTTGGGCGAACTTGAACATACACCAGAAACCACTTGGACTGTTTAACGCTGATGGATTTTAAGATTTTCTTTGTATGTTTCTTGATGATGCCCGAAGAAATGGGTTCGTGTCAAAGCCTGAAAAAGAACTCATCTTTACTGCCAGAACTGCCCAAGATTTAATTGACCAAATTTTAGCCTTTTAACCACAAATTGACCTTATCCTTTCTAAGATAAATTGGTCCGATAATGATCATGGTAAGAAGCGTCGGATAAATCTGGATCTTAACCTTTAATTCTTCATTTAGATGAAGAATTTCAGCTAACCATGTACTGTTTCTAAACTCTTCTTCTACTTTTTTAAGACATTGGGGACAATGTCTCATTTAGGTTTGGGGGAGGGGAATAGTTGACTCGTATCTTGTTTTTATTGCGTTATTTTTAGTCAAAAATTTTCGAAAAAATCAAAAAAATTAAAAAAATTTACAAAAATTAAAAAATATTTTGAGTTTTTGTGTTTTTAATTTGATTAATCGGGTGAAATTGGTATGAGATAGCTGTGTAAGGAATTTCCACTCCTGAGACGTATCTCAACCTATTTCGTAATAAGTTAATTTTTGTTTATTTCAGTTTGAATTACTTAATTTGTGAATTCTCCATAAAACTGACTAAAATGGATCTTCATATGTTCAGTTGACAGGTATTATCAACATGCATGATAACATACGAACAGAGGTTGTAATTGAAAAGTTTGTAATATTCAGTGTTGTAGTTTAATTGGAGGAAGCATCTAAACAAGCGATGGGATAAAAAAAATGTTTACGATCCGAGTTATTAAGTTCGTATGGGTGTTTTAACACCTAGTGTCGTAAAACCAACTAGTTTGGGAGTCATTGACCCCAAAGCTCGCTACATGGATCGTAGATGTTACAAAAAAAATATATATGTCTGAAATCCAAGTAATTAAGTCTGTAAGGGTGTCTTAACATCTAGTGCCCTAAAGCCAACTGGTTTGGGAGTCACTGACCCAAAGCTCGCTACATGGATGGATGAAATTGTATATAAATAAAAAAAAATCAGAAAAATATTTCATTTCTTAAAAAAAGTGTGAATTCTGATATAACTTTAGGACAAAAATATTGCTTTCTTTTCAACTACACTTATGAATATTGTGGGAACAATGAATTGATTAATACATTGTTAGCTGTGTGTATGGAGAATGGTAAAAAATAATCGGAGAATTTACTTATTCGGTAATTTAGAAAGAAAGAAAACAACTCTTAACTTGGATAAGGATTTTCACTTATTTAGTCACTAACTTCTTTATTCTCTTTTCTCTTGTCTTTTTGCTTTTGTGTGCATTAGTTTTTAAATTGACGTTTGTGGGTATCGTCACTGTAAGCCTTCACGAGACTACAACTCATCCACTAGGGACACCTAGGGGTTTAAAAGCTTGTTGCATACGCTAATGCAACCATGATCCCTACGAAAGTGGCTTAGTTTAATTTTATTTTAAAGATGTTTATGTTATTTTATCTTGTTGTTTTGCTCGAGGACTAGCAAAATGTTAGGTTTGAGGGTGTGATGAATGGTAAATAGATCACTATTTCCCACTCCTTTAACTTAATAATTTGTATAGTTTCTTGAGTTTTATGGATATTTTGATGTGTTTTGTGTTATTTTGTAGATAAATAAAGTTTCAGGACTCTCTGGAATCAAATCAGGGCCAAAACAGTAAAAAACGGACAAAAAGGGCAAAACTGTCTTTTGGGCATCGCGACGCGCAGCTACTCTGCGTCGCAACCGCTAACGTGCGCCGGATTCTGCTAAAATACGTCATACACATGTCACAATCAGAGAGGTTTCCTATCATGCGCCCATGCTAACATGCGCATGTCACGTGTCAACATCACAGCAAATCATGCTAACTTACGCCAGACACGTGTCATCATCACATGCTGCTGACAATCATCATCGCCACATCAGCACCACATCAGCACATACGTCATCAATGATGTCAGCATAATAATTCAGTGGTCGCCATGTCAGCATAATTATTGAGATAATTATTCAACCGCGTACACATGTCACCATCTCCGGGAGTTTCGCGTAACGTGTCCTTCATCAACGGCACGTCGCGACGCACAAGGGTTGGCGCGTCGCGACGCGTGACACCAAAATTTGTCTATAAATATAGGCCGAATTTCAGATTTCATTTCATACTTTCTTCTATGTAATTCCTTAAGAATACTAAGAAGATTGTATCTTGTTTATTTATTTACAGTTTTCAGTAATTAATTTTCGCATTTGCACTTTCTTTTCTTTACTTTTCAGTCTTTACTTTCTACAATTTACTTTTACGCAATAGTACCTTCCTTTATTTATTTTTCAGTTTTTACTTTTACGCAATGAGAATGTAACTTCCCCCTGCTGGGGTAAAAGGTAAAGCTTTTATTACTAATATTTAGATTAATCTCCCTTAATTATAATATAATAACTATTTAAAACCTGACTTAATGATGATACCGTCTTATGGTCGATTGGACTTAATAAAATTGGTTTTAACCTGACTTAATGAGGATACCGCCTTAAGGTCGGTTGGAATTAATTATTAATTTGACTTAATCAGGATACCGCCTTATGTTCGTTTGGTAATATCACGCAAAATTAATATATTATAATAAGGGAGATATCTAAAATAGTAGTAATAAAAGTGGATCCTCTAACCCCATCATTTTCTTTTATTGTACTCTTACATTTTTAAATTTTCAGCATTTACTTCCATCATTTACTTTATTTAATTTCCAGCATTTACTTTATGTCATTTATTTTATTTAAACTTTTATTAGCCTTAGATATGTGTCGTAACTAAGTCTGTTATCTGGGGTTGTGATGAATTCCAATATCACCGATTTATAAGGGGTTATTTTATAGTTTGGGTAATATAAAGGTTTATTTATTGAGTCTTAGTCTTAATGCTTCTTGTTAACTGGCCATTAATAAGATTGATCTTGTAAACTTAAAATGAACTTGGAAATGAGATTTTAGGTTTAAGACCCTAGACTCATTAGCTCATGATCTTCCTTGAAGATATATAGCCCTTTAATAGATTTCCTTACAGGATAGGAATATACCTGTTGGGCGGGGGTAGTCATAATTGGAACTTAATCTTAATGAATTCAAATAACTTGGTTGACATAAGAATATGATTAATTGGGTTATTTTGGGCATTTGTATCTGACCATCGGAAGAGGCTTTTGCATAAATTCGTGTTCCAGGCTAATAAACCAATATATTACACAAACATGAAATAACCACTTCATTTTTAAAAGATATTGGAAAGATTCACAACCCTGGATAGTTTAATAATATTGAATTTTCTTTAATCTACTTTCGCACTGTTTTTACTTATTTTAAATTTAAAGTCACCATCCAAACAAACAACCAATCCATTAGATACTTGTAAAAATTTGGCTTCATAAATTAATAGCTTAGGTATTAAGTCCTCGTGGGATCGATACTTTTTATACTACTTGTACGATACGTGTGCTTGCGTTATACGCGTGTGATTACGTCGGTCATGTAACTTGGTTAACATTGACATATAGTTAATTGGGTTACTTTGGGTGTTTTCATCTGACCATCGGAAGAGGCTTTTGCATATCTTTGTGTTCCAGGTTAACAAACTAATTTATTACACATGTATAAGAGAATCAATTCATTATTAGAATAATTTTGTGTGAAATCACAACTCTATATGTTTTTGTCTTTTGTTTATTTTCCTTAGTATTTTCTTTTGTGTTTTTTTTTATTTATTTATTTAGCACATCCACATTCAACCAACCAATCAGCAATCATCACCTTCTCACCCCAATTAGATACCTGTAAATAAATAGAATCAATAATTAATAACAACAATAGGAATTAAGTCCTCGTGGGATCGATATTTTTATACTACTTGGTTGATATGTGCGCTTGCGTTACATGTGTGTTTACCATCGGTCAGCAGGTGCTGCTGTTGTTTTACAAAACTGCAACAGCAATACTGTTGTTGTTTAGCTGCAGCATTTTCTCATCCCACTATGACACCACAAATGCTATAAATTCCTTCAAATTCATAATCCATTATCAATTTATCAACAAAATACCAAAAAACAGCACCCTAACTTTACTTATGTAATTCGGCCAAGGAGTATATGTACACCATTTTATTTTCTCAACACCAAATCAATACAACTCAACTCAAAATATCATCATATGCATAACTTATCATCATCCATCAAATAAAAAAACAAAAATAGCCCCTATAAGATTTACAAATTCAGCCAGCCCCTTAGGAGAATAAAAATTTGGGTATTCAACTAAACAAATCTAATACATGCTTAAAACATCATAAAACACATAAACCATCATCATTTAATCATCACAAACAGAAAATAACTTCCCCTATATCAACAAAAATTTCGGCCAACCCCTTTCATAAGAGGAAAATTGGTCATTTCCAAAATCTAAGCTTAATGCATATTAATATAGTCATAATATGCATAAAAATGGGTGATAATTACTCTAATTAAGCCAAAATACATGCAAAGATGAAGAATTAGGACTCATGGGCTACGAATTTGGGCACAAAAAATCTATGCTTAAATCTAAGAAAATAAGAAAAGAAAGAGAAATGAAGCTTACATGGATGCAAAAATGGTGAGAGACAGAGAGATCAAAGCAGAAACAGAGAGTGAGAGAGAAGGGAAAACGATTTGGGGATTTTAATAACCATTTGGCGTCGAAATTTTTTCATTTTAGCGTCGAATAGTTTGACGCTAAAACGTTGGCGGTTCATAAAAAGTTAGGGAAATTTTTCAGAGAAATTTAATGTTTTAAAACTTTTAGCGTCCAAAATATAATCAACGCTAAAGAATAACTTTTAGCGTCGCAACTCAATAATGAACGCTAAAGGTTTATATTTGGCGTCGATTAGAGGTTCAAAGCTAAATATTAATTAATTATTAATAATAATAGGAAAATAAATTCAAGATCGACATCTCAATACCTTCAAATGGTATTTTTTGTGCCTCATCAAGTAGTTGACTAAATAAATTTTGATCATTTCCACCTAACACTGTTATGTCACCACCAACACTATGACCAACTTGTGGACCTTGTAAGTCACGCAAAGCATCGGTTATCTCATCTTTTGTAGGTTGATTGTGACTACTACTCTCTTCACCAGAATCAATAAACCGTTATTGAGAATTATACTGCTCACTATGAGAAATCCACGTACGGTAAGTTGGTGATATTCCCGGCATGTATAAATGATTCTCAACTTCATCTAACCGTTTCTTTTTCCTATTCAAATTAATTTGTACATGGACACCGAACACGACCTTCTGCATCAATGTGTTGCTTTTCCGATTCCATGAACTTATAAACTCCATTACGATATTCAACATTTAATCTATCCACCGAGCTCATCCAATTTCTATCCATTTCATCCAAATATCTATATATAAAAATATAATTATTAGACATTATATTAAACTCATCAATATCACAAATTCATTAATTATTTATTTAAGCATACACATATTTAGTTAATTAATTAATTAATTACAAAACAAAACATATTTAGTAAATTAATCAATCTGTATATATGCATCATAAATAACTAACAATAAATTAAATAACTAACACAATGTATATAATAAAGAAAATTATAAAAAATTAAAACCCTAATTTTTGAGAAAGATTAAACTTAAATTAATTAAGTGAGAGTACTGATTAAAATATAAGGAAAAATAAAGAGAGATGAAATAAAAATTACCTTATAAAAAATTAGATTTTTGTTGAAAATTTGTAGGAAAGTTGTGAGTGGACTTGCAGAGGAGATAATAAAATTACAGAGGAGAGAAAGAGCAGAGGGGGGAAGAAGTGTTGGTGCTTCTAGATTTTAATAAAGTTTTAGGGTCAAATTTACCTAATTCGACGCTAAAAACTTAACATTTAGCGTCGAAATTAAATTTCGACGCTAAAGGTAACAGGATTATCGGTGGAGTTGTAAGAAACATTTAGCGTCGAATTACTAATGTGACGCTAAAAGTTGTACCTTTAGCATCGAATAACTAATACGACACTAAAAGTTGTACCTTTAGCGTCGAAATAATTTTCGACGCTAAAGGTAACGAGATTGTCAGTGGAATTGTCAGAAACATTTAGCGTCGACATATTATTCGGCGCTAAAGGTACAACTTTTAGTCTCGAAGATGAATTCCGACGCTAAAAAGCTAAAAATTTACCTTTTGCATCGAACTTTTATTTCAACGCTAAAAGTTTATTCTTTTGCATTGAATAAGGGAATCTGCGTGAAAATTAATTATTAGCTTCGAAAGTTGTTTCGACGCTAAAAGATTGGACGTTAAAGGTCCATTTTCTTGTAGTGAAAATTCAAGGAAAAAAGAGTTGTTGGGGATGATAAGAGATTCTTGTACTAGATCCATTGTAAAAGAAAACCTAATTTGCCAGCAAGGGTGAGAAAGACTTGATTTTTTTAACGAAATTTTGTTTTTGTTGTTTCAAATTTGAAATGCAAAAGAGAAGATTGAAGAAATAAGTTTTCTTTGTTGTTATACAAAGCTAATGTTTCAAATTTACTAGCAATGGTGACAAATGCTTGATTTTTTTAAAGAAATTT